>CM038678.1:155719928-156136210 GCA_021605205.1 Aegilops longissima | reverse complement strand
AGGCCAACACACATTCATCTTGCCATGTCATAGCATGCATCATATTGTTGCATATTGGTTGTATGTTTATTTTGGTGTGTTTTCATGATAGGTTCTTGCCTCAAGATAACCTCGATAACCCATCCAAGGGCGTTTCACCCCGCCCATCGTGCAAGCAATTCATTGAACATTCCGATACAAACCCATGTTCTCGTCGCTTCATTTTATGCATTAAGACAACGCGATTCAACTGTGGTGCTGGTAGTTGAACCCACTTCCTTTGCATGACCTGTCATTGCCACAAGAATTAGATGAAACCCACTAGTATGTGTAGGAGTTGATTGAGCCATGTTTGTGATTCCTACCATGCTATGCTTGCTATGCTTAGAGTTGTGTGTCCGCCTCATCGGGATGATGAACGGAGTGAAAGGTTGTGTTGGTTCGAGGTAAGTGTTGAACACGATTTGGTAAAGGTATCGATGAGAGGCCATGTAGGAGTACATGGTGGGTTGTTTCATTGAGGCCGAACTTAAGAACCGAGATCTGTGTTTGTGATCCATGAACTAGCTACTACCACGATTGGGCCCGAAACCAATGGACCTCTCGGCTTTTAACCACCCCTGCTCATAGTCCGGGAATTGCAAGTTTTCGTGTTTGTAGTATGTCAATGACGCAACGCTGACCCTAGGGGTGGGTTGTGGTAGGCACCGGGGTCTGTGTACCGAAAGTGCCTTGGTATTCTCGGGAACCCTGCACAATCGCTCGGGCTGTATGGAAACCTCGGCCGACTCTCTGGATGGAACCCGAATAGGCGATAACCCGGACTAGGGACTTGAGTGTTTAGGTAGGGCCGACACCCACGCTGGGCTTCCGCTGAAGGTTGTGAGTACATGTCGGTAAACGCATTTATAAGTGGTGAGAGCGTGAAGAAGTATACCCCGAGGTTAAATATGATCTATTCAATAGCCGTGTCCACGGAGAAGGACTTCGGGTTACCTATATCAGTTCATAGACAAGTAAATGGATACTACTAAAAGCCTCAAGATAGGAGTATCGTGGATGGTTCTCGGGATGACGAGAGAGGATCCACGGTGGAGTATTGTGATGGTGATTAGTGGACTCTGTACGACAAATGCTTTACAAAGTGTGTCACGAGGATAGCTTAGCCAAGAGTCAAAGCTGGCTTGTGCATTTAACTCCACTTCCTTCCTTGAGAAATGTATGATAGGATTCGTGGTAAGACTTGCCGAGTACTTTTGTACTCATGTTTGCTTAATCAATATTTTTTTCGAGGACTATACTACCCTCCGACGGATTCTATGTAGATGTTGACTTGATTTAGTGTTAGCCACCCGTGTTGGCATCTAAGACTTGTGAAGGGCCATGTAGATAGAAAGGCTCCAAAAGCTTTTTCTTTCTAGAGTCCGATTGCACTACTTTGCTTCCGCATGTTTTTGTTGATTGACTTGAGTGTTGGGTCATGTGACCCCACCTGTATGACTATGTTATGTATGGCTCCCTGAGCCTCTTAAATAAAGTACTTGAGTTGTAGAGTTTTGTTGTGATGCCTTGTTGTATTTACTCATATCGGGCATATTATGGTATGATTGAAATGCTTGGTATGAGGGGATCCACAATCTAGTTGTTTATCCTTGGCAGCCTCTCATATGGGGAAATGTAGTCTAGTGCTTCCGGCGATAGTAGTCCGCTACAGCCCGGTTCACCGGAGTCCCGCTAGCCCAAAGCTACTGCTTGGACACTTGACCGGCCGGATGTGATTCATTTCGCCTTTATGTCTGTTCCTTCGGGAAATGTCACGCGGTGATACTTTGAGTCTGCTTAGCCTCAAGGGATACCGAGTCCCTTTAGCCCTGCTACAGCCCAAGTTCATACGCTGATGACCGACATGCTCGAGGTGTTTCATGTATGCCTGCCCCCATAGGTTAGTGCCGCTGGGTTCACGAAGCCATGTCGGCCCGGTTCTTTGTCATGTGGATGCTAGCGACACTATCATATACGTGAGCCAAAAGACGCAAACGGTCCCGGCCATGGTAAGGCGACAATTGTGGGAATACCGGCGGAGGCCGCAAAGTGATATGAGGTGTTACCAGGGTCGATGTGACTTGGAATAGGGGTCCCGACAGCCTGGCATCAGGCAGGGCTGCCGAGGTCCGCTAAGCCAAACCGGTCGGTTGAGTCTAGAAATGCTTTAGTTATATGTAGGGGAATTGATTGTGGGAGGGAACAAGGCTCTTTTTACCCTTTACCTTATGCCCTCCGATCCGAAAGTCATCCTCTTCTCATTCAACGTGGGTTTAGGACTAGGCTCTTCCTCTATCGGCTCACGTGTTACTATCCGTAAAACCTTGTAGGATTGTTGGTTACATCCTCGCCAGGTTACTAAAATTTTAGTATGCTACCATTTGGACCAAACCTTGATATGATGTTGTTGAGTGGTTTTGCAAACCTGATTTTGAATGTCTCAAATCTGATTTGAGCATTTACAGTTATGTTGCCCGATTTTCCCTAGAAATTCTAATGCCTTTGCATTATGGCTGTGTTTTCAGGGCCAACCCGCCCTGTAACTAGTGGTTCCCTCGACCGCTGGCATCGATGTATGCGGTCACACGGCCATGTTGGTTAGGGTGATGATTGAGGCTGGTTATCGATGGTATCCCAATATACCGCCGAGGAGCTTCAGGATTTCAATCAAAGCCAATACCTATGCACGGTCCGGATTTATCCATCCTACCTGGAGCTACCGAGCCACTTCAATCCCTATGGGCTCGAATCACTATTGGAATGTCTGATAAGATGCAGCCTATTCCATGATGACTATTTTCGAGCCAGACTTTTGGTCGAGCAACACCGACTTCCGCTTATGCCAAGATCCCTTCCCGGGCGCATGGCTACCTTCTGGTTTGTACAGTGATGCATCCCATGAGGACTCACCTCCGCACTACTACCGAAAGGTGGAGGACAAGGACCGTGAGAACCGGCTTTTATGGATGGTATAATGCCCGCCCACCCCGGGCTACTGACTAGGTTTGCACCGCCGGGCTTTGATTATGGACATGAGAGACTTGTACCTCAAGGGGGCGAGTCCGCCGGACTTCATGGAGTGGCGTGAGGTTGGAGGCATCACCCCTCGTGGGCCTCTTCCCACTGCCAGGGACCCGCCCACATCCGAGTCCTTATGGTCCACAGCCCCACAGATTGTCTGCTTCGCACCCAATCATGTTCCACTTCCTGTGTTGGGTGGTGATTTCTATGAGGACTACTATGGAGCTGCCGAGATAGTAGTAGTATTGCTAGTATGGTACTAGTTGTGTTTCCCGCCCCGGTGACTTGTGGAATACGACTTGGTGTATCATTCCAAGTGTAGAAAATAATGTATAGGAGTTGTAATGCTTCCCGGAGATGTAACGCTTTTCCAAGTTGTATTCCGGCTTGTACTAAACTATGAATGGTGTGTATGACCGCTGGTATATATATATATGGCAGTTTATATTACCATGTCATAACGGATGAACATCTTTGCATTCCATCGTCCCTTACCTTCCGCACTTCCTTTAAATTCTGCCATCCTGGTTTGAACCTTTGTTTTGTCTCCTGTGATGGTCAACACTGAATTCTCCCGCTGTTCCAGAGGGGAGAGGCCGCGCAGCCGAAATGGAATCCCCAACCGCCATCTTTGGTGAGGTGATGTTGGAAGGTAAACTAATGCCCAAACTAACCGCTTATTGGAGCGCATTGAACAAAAACAGCTCGCCAGCCAAGAAACGATGGAGTTTCACCCAATGACTTCGGTTATATCCTCCAAAATTCAAATGTCTCCGAGCCACTCGACGCCATGATTGGCTCCGCAGATCCATCAAAGCTGCGCTCCGCCATCGGTCCGGGTCGACAAAGTTACCTTTGCCGCCTATCATCCGGAAGGCCCCCCCCGTGGGAAAACTATGAGGCTTCCGTCCGGGACAAGCAACTTGGGATGAATTTCCGCCCCGAGCACCATATTCCGTTGGCTTATGGACCGCAAACGTGAGGAATTCCGCGCCACCCAAGGCCGGGTGAATGGATGCCAAATTACCGTGAATTGGGAGGTTACCGTTATGCTCCCCAAGAAGTTTCTACCGATGCTAAGAAGCGGAGGTTCCAAGGACTTAGCCCAGAGTTACGCAGATCTCCGTCGCATGAATGTACCTCTTCGGCTAATAATAACACCCGAGACTAACGACTTCGAGGTTTCAAGCCAACATCCGATTCTGATCCCATCCCGCTCGTTCCCGTGGCCGGGTTTGGGTCCCAAATCGGCCTACCACCTGTACACCCCGAGGCCATCCTTCGAGGCGCCGCCCAACCAGCCGAATTTTCCACCCAAGACATATGGAGGTCCAATCCTAATGTGGCCCCACCAAATGTGATCACTTGCTTCAAATGGGAGACGGGCCACTATATTCGAGAGTGTCCCAAAACAACCCCAATCAAGCCGGAAAGCTGGTGGCAAGCCAAGAGGAAAGGTTCCCTATGCTAAAGGTTGCCACCGCCGTGGGCCATGTCAACTATGTCTCCGCCAAGAAACCCACGAGGATCCCAACGCCCCCCGCCGTTAATTGCCATCCCAAGAATCGTTTTTCGACATCGGAGCATCTTTCATTTATTTCCCAGAGCTATGCTCGATTGCATAACACCACATTCCGCGACATGCCTACTTCCATGGAAATTAAACCCCGGTTCTAGATGGCAAACCTCTAGAATAAGTCATGGGAATGAAATTCTTGTCGATGATTAGTTTTCCTTGCATCCCTAATAGCTCTCAAGTCCTCTGACATAAACATCATCTTGGGTATGGACCGGATGTCCCATTATGCCAAGATTGATTGCTCGACTAGAACCGCTCAACTTATTTCCATCCTTCCAAAACAGGGATGTTTTAACCCGAGTGTCTAAGCGCCGCCTTTTCCTTAAATGCCAGCCCTCTTCCGATCTCAAGATATTCCGAGTCCGTGATTTCCGGATGTCTTTCCGAAGAACCGCCGTGTTCCACCCGACAGGATGTCGAGTTCGTGATAGATCTTGTTCCCGAACCACCCAATCTCTAGAAGACCTTATAAGATGGCACCCCAGAACTAGCTGAACTTAAGAAACAACTGATGAGTCCTTGCAAAAGGGTTTCATCCGTCCTAGTTCCTCTCCATGGGCTTGCCCCTTCCCTCTTCCAAGAAGAAGGATGGTACGGATCGGATGGTTGTAGATTACCGACCCAATTTGGTCACTATCAAGAACAAGTATTTCCTCGGATCAACGAGTATGATCAGCTCCTGGATCCTCGCCTTTCTAAGATGGATTTGAGGTTGGGCTACCATCAAATCAAAATCAGAACGGGACATACCTAAAACGGCCTTTGTCACTCGTTATGGCCAATATGAGTACACCGTCATGTCCTTCGGATTAACCAATGCTCCAGCCACCTTCTCGGTTAATGAACTCAATCTTCATGGAGTACCTGGATAAATTCCGGGTATACCTCGATGATATACTCATCTACTCCAAGAATGAGGAAGAAATGCCCAACATCTAAGGCTAGTATTGATGAAACTTCGAGAGCACCGCCTTTATGCCAAATTCTCCAAGGGAATTTGGTTACCGTAAGTGACCTATCTAGGACATGTAATCTCCGGTAAGGGTATTGCTGTCAATCCCGAAGGAAGTTCAAGCCGCCCTTGATCGGACTCCACCTGAATCGGTCAAGCAAGTTCGAGTTTCCTTGCGAAGCTATTGCCGCCTTCACGAGAATTTCTAAAGTTTTAAAACCTCTAACCGAACTCCTCAAGAAAGATAAGAAGTTCGAGGGACGCCACGGCAGGATCAGCCGTGAACCGAAAAGCCTCAATCCCTTCCCTGATTTATACCACCAGATTTTCAAAGGACTTTATTATCATCCGCGCCCGCGACAAGGACTAGGTTGTATACTCATGCAAGATCGCATGTGATTGCCTACGATCTGGGCTTGGCCCACATGAGGATAACTATCCCACACACGATCTAGAGCTTGCAAAGGGGTTCATGCACTCAAAACCTGGCGGACATTTTCCGGGTAATCGCTTAAATCTACACATCACCAAAGTCTGAAATATATATTCACCCAACCGGATTTGAATCTCGTGCAAAGACGTTGGGTCGAAGTTGATTACAGATTTTAACTTAGGAATATCCTACACCCTTGCAAAGCCAATGTCATGGGACGACTAAGTCGAAATTTACCGTAAAATTTGATGTTACAACAAGGTCAACCAATTCTCCACGAGGAATTTCGTTTAATCTTCACATCATTCCTCGAGGATTTTTCCACCCGTGGCTAAACCTACCCTTACGGATCAGATCATCAAAGCACGAAGGTAGATCCGGAATCTCCCGGATCGGAGAAACATCAAGAAAGGAGTCGCGATTGTTTCTCCATTGATGAACAAGGTGTTTCTTTGGAGACCGCCTAGTGGTCCCCTTGCGCAACCGGAGGCATTGATCCTTAAGGAAGCTCATGACTCTCCTCTCACCATTCATCCCGGTAGTACTAAATGTATCAAGATCTACGCCAAAGGTTTTGGTGGACTAGGATGAAGAGAGAAATCGCCAATACATTGCTAATCGCGACGTTTGTCGTCGAAAGTTAAAGCAGAGCATCAACGGCCTGCTGGTACCCTTCAACCTTTGGAAATTCCTGAATGGAAATGGGATAAAATCATGGATTTCATTACCGGGTTTCCTGTGACCAAGAGAGGGAATAACGCTATCTTCGCTGTTGTTGATCGCCTTCCAAAGTAGCCCACTTCCTACCTGTTCGGGAGTATAACCGCTAGCCGCCTAGCTGATTTGTACATCTCCGGATAGTGTCTCTTCATGGTGTTCCGCCAGAGATTAATTCCACCGGGGAGTCTCTTCACCTCTCGATTTTGGGAAAGTTTCCAAACGCTATGGGAACTCGCTCTCCTTTAGTACCGCTTCCATCCCCAATCAAGTGGTCAAGTAGAACGAGTCAATCAAATCTTAGAGGATATGCTTCGAAGCCTATCTCCTTCGCATGAATTGGGAGAAATGCCTTCCATTCGCCGAAGTTCGCTTATAACAAAGATCAAGCCAGCCTCCGCAAAGCCCTTTCGTTCTTTATGGACTAAAATGTTTAACGGCCCTTAATCAAAACCGGGAGAGACAACTCTTTGGCCCGGATATGATCCAGAAGGAAGAGCAAGTTCGCGTTGTGAGAATTTGAAAACAGCCCAATTCTCGCCAAGAGCCAATATCGCAAGCATAAGCCTATGGCTTATGAAATTGGCGAAGGCTTACCTGGTTTCTCCTTTAAAGGGAACCCATCGATTCGGATCAAGGGCAATTCCTCTTACATTGGACCCTTTCATTCTTTAAACGAGGGGAAGTTTCCACCAACCGGAACTACCTCCGATCTTCCAAGGTCCATGATGTCTTCCACGCTTCCCAACTCGGCATTGCTTCGGATCCTATCCGGGGTGGACCAATAAACGCTTGATCTCCAAGATAACCTCACATATCGAGAGTACCCTGTTCAGATCCTCGATCAAACCAGCGACCACCGACGGAATATCAAGTTTCTAAAGGTTCAATGGTCAAACCATTCCGAGCAAGAAGCAACTTGGGAAAGGGAGGATCGCCTTCGACTTGAGTACCCCACCTTTTTCGCAAATAGATCCTAAATCTCGGACAGATTCTTTGGAGTGGGGGTGAGTTGTCACATCCCGATAGACCATGCATTAGGGTGTGCATCATGTTTAAATTTCATCCTAATTTGAAATGGGAAGGCAGAAACCCTGAACCCCCTTAAAATAACTAGGGTTTACCAAAATTTAATTCAATGAATAAATGCCCTTCAAAATGCTCATCCTCTTTGTTTGGGTTTAGGATCCATGACAAAGAAGGTGGAACATTTTCTAGGTCACCTAAGGGTCCTATAATTAAATCACAAGTTTATGAAAAGAGCATTTTAAATTATGGAAAATATTTTAAGTGTTCAAAAATTGTTAAACTAAAATGTTTCATGTTGGGAATATTCCAACTAGTGACCGGAGCATTTTGGTAATTTTGAAAAGGTTTTGGTATTTTTAAAAAGCCCAAAACAGAGTTGCATAAATAGAAAACGTTAAAAAATGGAAATTTCCACCAAAGAAAGGCCCGCCCAACAGCTGGCCAGAGCGTTGGTGGCCACAGGCAGGGGGGGGCCCACGCCACCGCCGGCCCTGCCTCACCCGGGCCCTGGACGACCCAGCCTCCCGACCCCCCTTGACACCGCACTTTCCTGCCTCTCTCTCCCTCGACCTGGCCGACGCCATCCCGACACGCCACTGCCGCCCAGGTTCCCCGCCCCCACACACCTCCCCATGTCTTGGCAGCCCCGCCCTGCTACTCCCTAGCCCGCCTAGTCCCTCGCCCCAAAACCCCCGAGGCCACATTCCCTCGACCGAGTCCAAGGTCACGGAGATCCCCATCCCGCCGCCGACGACACCCACCCGCCCCGACGAAGCTTCCGAGGTTCACTACGAACCTAGCTACCTCTCCATCCCTCCTTCTTCTTCTTTGCACCACCGAGCGGCCGATGATCGCCGAACTCCACCGCTGGACTCTGCCGACGAGCCTCCGGCCACCTATTGACCACACCACTATGCCCATCGGACTCACCACACCTCCACGAGTCTAACCACGCCTCCCGCCGAGGCCCTAACCCTAACCTGGCTTGGGGCCGAGCCTGGCCGCCTCCACTTCGCCCGGCGCCCACTCCGCCACCCCTAACCCAACCGACCCCACCAAACACCGCGGCTCACCTCTAGCTACCCAGATGCTCCCGCCCATTTGGAGCCCGGAATGATTACAGATTTCGACTTAGGAATATCCTACACCCGAGCAAAGCCAATGTCATGGCTGACGCACTAAGTCGCAAATCTTACTGTAACAATTTGATGTTACAACAAGGTCAACCAATTCTCCACGAGGAATTTCGTAAGCTTAATCTTCACATCATTCCTCGAGGATTTCTTTCCACCCTGGTGGCGAAACCTACCCTTACGGATCAGATCATCAAAGCACAGAAGGTAGATCCGGGAATCTCCCGTATCAGGAGAAACATCAAGAAAGGAGTCGCGGATTGTTTCTCCATTGATGAACAAGGTGTCGTGTTCTTTGGAGACCGTCTAGTGGTCCCCAAGGTGCGCAACCTGAGGCGATTGATCCTTAAGGAAGCTCATGACTCTCCTCTCACCATTCATCCTGGTAGTACTAAAATGTATCAAGATCTACGCCAAAGGTTTTGGTGGACTAGGATGAAGAGAGAAATCGCTCAATACATTGCTAATCTGCGACGTTTGTCGTCGAGTTAAGCAGAGCATCAACGGCCTGCTGGTACCCTTCAACCTTTGGAAATTCCTGAATGGAAATGGGATAAAATCGGTATGGATTTCATTACGGGTTTCCGGGACCAAGAGAGGAATAACGCTATCTTCGCTGTTGTTGATCGTCTTTCCAAAGTAGCCCACTTCCTACCTGTTCGTGAGAGTATAACCGCTAGCCAGCTAGCTGATTTGTACATCTCCGGATAGTGTCTCTTCATGGTGTTCCATCGAGATTAATTCCGACCGTGGAGTCTCTTCACCTCTCGATTTTGGGAAAGTTTCCAAAACGCTATGGGAACTCGTCTCTCCTTTAGTACCGCTTTCCATCCCCAATCAAGTGGTCAAGTAGAGCGAGTCAATCAAATCTTAGAGGATATGCTTGAGCTTCATCATCTCCTTCGGCATGAATTGGGAGAAATGCCTTCCATTCGCCGAAGTTAAACTTATAACAACAGTTATCAAGCCGATGCAGGCAAAGCCCTTCGAAGTTCTTTATGGACGAAAATGTCGAACGCCTCTTAACTGGTCGAAACCGGGAGAGACAACTCTTTGGCCCGGATATGATCCAGAAGCGTAAGAGCAAGTTCGCGTTGTTCGTGAGAATTTGAAAACAGCCCAATCTCGTCGGAAGAGCCAATATGACGCAAGCATAAGCCTATGGCTTATGAAATTGGCGAAGGCTTACCTCGGGTTTCTCCTTTAAAGGAACCCATCGATTGATATCAAGGGCAAGTTGGCTCCTCGTTACATTGGACCCTTTCGCATTCTTGCCAAGCGAGGGAAGTTGCCTACCAATTGGAACTACCTCCGCATCTTTCCAAGGTCCATGATGTCTTCCACGCTTCCCAACTCAGCATTGCTTCTCGGATCCTATCCGTGGGGTGGACCACAAAACGCTTGATCTCCAAGATAACCTCACATATCGAGAGTACCCGTTCGTATCCTCGATCAAACCGAGCGTACCACTCGACGTCGGAATATCAAGTTTCTAAAGGTTCAATGGTCAAACCATTCCGAGCAAGAAGCAACTTGGGAAAGGGAGGATCGTCTTCGACTTGAGTACCCCACCTTTTTCGCAATAGATCCTAAATCTCGGACGAGATTCTTTTGAGTGGGGTGAGTTGTCACATCCCGATAGACCATGCATTAGGGTGTGCATCATGTTTAAATTTCATCTGAATTTGAAATGGGGAAGGCAGAAACCCTGAACACCCCCTTAAAATAACTAGGGTTTACCAAAATTTAATTCAATGAATCCGAAATGCCCTTCAAAATGCTCATCCTCTTTGTTTGGGTTTAGGATCCATGACAAAGAAGGTGGAACATTTTCTAGGTCACCTAAGGGTCCTATAATTAAATCACAAGTTTATGAAAAGAGCATTTTAAATTATGGAAAATATTTTAAGTGTTCAAAAATTGTTAAACTAAAATGTTTCATGTTGGGAATATTCCAACTAGTGACCAGGAGCATTTTGGTAATTTTTGAAAAGGTTTTGGTATTTTTAAAAAGCCTAAAACAGAGTTGCATAAATAGAAAAACGTTAAAAAAATGGAAATCCTTACTGTCATGAAGACTGCCCACTGCCGCCCAGCCCAAAGAGTGCGCCAATGGCAGCTGCTTGGCTCGCCAGCAGGCAGGCTAATGCCCGGCCGCGCAGCGCAGGGCGCGCCACGCAGCTGGCCGCCGCCTGCCTCACCCTCGCCGCCTCGCCATTGGGGCGACCCACGCGTCGTCTCCCGACCCCCTGACACCGCACTTTCCCCCTGTCTCTCTCTCGCTCGCTCTCGACCTGGCCGACGCCATCGCCGACACGCCACCGTCGCCGCCGTGCTCCCCGCCGCCCACACACCTCCCGCCATGTCCGCAGCTCCGCCGCACCCGTTACCCCTAGCCAGCTAGTCCCCTCGCTCCAAACCCCCGAGGCCACTACTCCGACCTCGACCGAGTCCAAGGCACGGAGATCCCCATCGTCGCCGCCGACGATCAGTCCACCCGGCCCGACGAAGCTTCCGCAGGTTCACTACGAACCTAGCTACCTCTCCATCCTCTCCGTTCTCTTCTTCTTGCACCACAATGAGCGGTCGATGATCGCTGAACCCACCGCCCATGGACTCGTCGCCGACGAGCCTCCGGCCACCTATTGACCACACCACTATGCCCATCGCCTCACCACACCTCCACGAGTCTAACCACGCACTCCCGCGCCTCGCCGAGGCCGCTAACCCCTAACCCGTCGGTGGCCGAGCCTCGGTCGCCGCCTCGACTCGTCGCCGGGCGCCCACTCCGCCACCCCTAACCCAACTCGACCCACCAAACACCGCGGCTCACCTCTAGCTACCAGAGATGCTCCCGCGCCCATTTGGAGCCCGGAAAGTGCAAAGTCACTTGCTCCGCCGCGTCTGCCTCGCCCGGCTAGACGCCGTGAGTTGACCTCACCGTGGGCCTGTTGACCCTCCGGGTCGATGACAGTGGACCCTCCACTAATCTAATTAGGATTAGTTTTAATTAAAACTAATTAGTTAAACTAACGACATGCGGGTCCCACTGGTCAGTTTGACCTGGGCGACCCGTTGACCCCTGACGTCATGTTGACCTCATCTTGACGCATTAATTCAAATTCTGGAATTATTTTTATATAACAAAATCCGAATATAATCCAAATTTCAAATGCTTATAACTTTTATTCTATAACTCCAAATGCAAAGATTTATATATGAAAATTTATCAGAAAAATACACTCTATCCATTGGTACAGGTTTCATGCATGTTAAAACAAGTTAACTATGCTGAATAACCAGATTAAGATTTTGCACCATTAGGACTAACTCACATGATCTATCATTTGAACCTTTGGTTCAAATGAGATCATCCTATCCTTCAACTTGCATTAGGCCAACACACATTCATCTTGCCATGTCATAGCATGCATCATATTGTTGCATATTGGTTGTATGTTTATTTTGGTGTGTTTTCATGATAGGTTCTGCCTCAAGATAACCTCGATAACCCATCGAAGGGCGTTCTCTACCCCAGCCCATCGGGCAAGCAATTCATTGAACATTCCGATACAAACCCATGTTCTCGCTTCGCTTCTCATTTTACTGCATTAAGACAACGCGATTCAACTGTTGTGTGCTGCGGTAGTTGAACCCACTTCCTTTGCATGACTGTCATTGCCACAAGAACTAGATGAAACCCACTAGTATGTGTAGGAGTTGATTGAGCCATGTTTGTGATTCCTACCATGCTATGCTTGCTATGCTTAGAGTTGTGTCGTCGGCTCATCGGGATGATGAACTGGAGTGAAAGGTTGTGTTGGTTCGAGAGTGTAAGTGTTGAACACGATTTGGTAAAGGTATCGATGAGAGGCCATGTAGGAGTACATGGTGGGTTGTTTCATTGAGGCCGAACTTAAGAACTGAGATCTGTGTTTGTGATCCATGAACTAGCTACTACCACGCATTGGGCCCAAACCAATGGACCCTCTCGGCTTCTTAACCACCCCTGTTCATAGTCCGGAATTGCAAGTAGTTTCGGTGTTTGTAGTATCTTTGGGGCGCCGCATAGCGCTGACCTTAGGGGTGGGTTGTGTTGCGGTAGGCACCGTGGTCTGTGTGCGAGTGCCGTTTGGTATCTCGGGAACCCTGCACACATCGTTCGGGCTGTATGGGAAACCTCGGCGGACTCCTGCGGATGGAACCCGAATAGGCGATAACTGGACTAGGGACTTGAGTGTTTAGGTAGGCTGTGGCCGACACCCACGTTGGGCTTCCGCTTGAAGGTTGCAGAGTACATGTCGTAAACGATTTATAAGTGGTGAGAGTGTGTGAAGAAGTATACCCTGCAGGTTAAATATGATCTATTCAATAGCCGTGTCCACGGAGAAGGACTTCGGGTTACCTATATCAGTTCATAGACAAGTAAATGGATACTACTAAAAGCCTCAAGATAAGTGTGAGTATCGTGGATGGCCCTCTCGGGGATGACGAGAGGATCCACGGTGGAGTATTGTGATGGTGATTAGTGGACTCGTGTACGACAAATGCTTTACAAAGTGTGTCACGTAGGATAGCTTAGCCAAGAGTCAAAGCTGGCTTGCTGCATTTAACTCCACTTCCTTCCTTGAGAATGTGCATGTATGATAGGATTCGTGGTAAGACTTCTTGAGTACTTTTGTACTCATGTTTGCTTAATCAATATTTTTTGAGAGGACTATACTACCCCTCCGACGGATTCTATGTAGATGTTGACTTGACGAGTAAGCTAGCCACCGGTGGCGATCTAAGACTTGTGAAGGGCCATGTAGATAGAAAGGCTCCAACAAGCTTTCTTTCTTTCTAGAGTCTACTCGAGACTACTTTGCTTCGCATGTGTTTGTATGATTGTATGACTTGAGTGTTGGGTCATGTGACCCCTACCTGTATGACTATGTTATGTATGGCTCCTCGAGCCTCTTAAATAAAGTACTTGAGTTGTAGAGTTTTGTTGTGATGCCTTGTTGTATTTACTCATATCGGGCATATTATGCGTGTATGATTGAAATGCTTGGTATGAGTGGGATCCGACAATCTAGTTGTTTATCCTTGGCAGCCTCTCATATGGGGAAATGTAGTCTAGTGCTTCGGCGATAGTAGTCCACTACAGCCGGTTCACGAGTCCTGCTAGCCCAAAGACTACTGCTTGGACACTTGACCGGCGGCATGTGATTCATTTCGTTCCTATGTACTGTCCTTCGGGAAATGTCACGGTGATACTTGGAGTCCTGCCTAGCCTGCTACAGCCGGGATACCGAGTCCTGTTAGCCAGTGCTACAGCCCAAGTTCATACGTTGATGACCGACATGCTCGAGGTGTTTCATGTATGCCTGTCCCCATAGGTTAGTGCCGCTTTGGGTTCACGACTAGCCATGTCGGCCCGGGTTCTTTGTCATGTGGATGCTAGCGACACTATCATATACGTGAGCCAAAAGACGCAAACGGTCCCGGGCCATGGTAAGGCGACACCCGTGGGAATACCGTGCGTGAGGCCGCAAAGTGATATGAGGTGTTACCAGCTAGGTCGATGTGACTTGGAATCGGGGTCCTGACATCTACTATGCAACCTTCTTCTTGTAGACGTTGTTGGGCCTCCAAGTGCAGAGGTTTGTAGGACCGTAGCAAATTTCCCTCAAGTGGATGACCTAAGGTTTATCAATCCGTGGGAGGCGTAGGATGAAGATAGTCTCTCTCAAGCAACCTGCAACCAAATAACAAAGAGTCTCTTCTGTCCCCAACACTCCCAATACAATGGTAAATTGTATAGGTGCACTAGTTCGGCGAAGAGATGGTGATACAAGTGCAATATGGATGGTAGATATAGGTTTTTGTAATCTGAAAATATAAAAACAGCAAGGTAACTAATGATAAAAGTGAGTGTAAACGGTATTGCAATGCTAGGAAACAAAGCCTAGGTTTCATACTTTCACTAGTGGAAGTTCTCTCAACAATAATAACATAATTGGATCATATAACTATCCCTTGACATGCAACAAAGAGTCACTCCATAGTCACTAATAGTGGAGAACAAACAAAGAGATTATGGTAGGGTACGAAACCACCTCAAAGTTGTTCTTTCCAATCAATCCGTTGGGTTATTCCTATAAGTGTCACAAACAGCCCTAGAGTTCGTACTAGAATAACACCTTAAGACACAAATAAACCAAAACCCTAATGTCACCTAGATACTCCAATGTCACCTCAAGTATCCGTGGGTATGATTATACGATATGCATCACACAATCTCAGATTCATCTATTCAACCAACACATAGAACCTCAAAGAGTGCCCCAAAGTTTCTACCGGAGAATCAAGACGAAAACGTGTGCCAACCCCTATGCATAGGTTCATGAGTGGAACCCGCAAGTTGATCACCAAAACATACATCAAGTGAATCACGTGATATCCCATTGTCACCACATATACGCATGGCAAGACATACATCAAGTGTTCTCAAGTCATTAAGGACTCAATCCGATAAGATTACTTCAAAGGGAAAACTCAATCCATTACAAGAGAGTAGAGGGGGAGAAGAAACATAAGATCCAACTATAATAGCAAAGCTTGCGATACATCAAGATCGTGCCAAATCAAGAACACGAGAGAGAGAGAGAGAGAGAGAGAGAGAGAGAGAGAGAAAGAGATCAAACACATAGCTACTGGTACATACCCTCAGTCCCGAGGGTGAACTACTCCCTCCTCGTCATGGAGAGCGCCGGGATGATGAAGATGGCTACCGGCGAGGGTTCCCCCCTCTGGCAGGGTGATGGAACAGGGTCCCGATTGGGTTTTGGTGGCTACAGAGGCTTGCGGCAGCGGAACTCCTGATCTATTCTCTGTTCTGGAAGTTTTAGGGTACGTAGGTATATATGGGCGAAAGAAGTACGTCGGTGGACCTCCGGGGGGGCCCATGAGGCAGGGGGGCGCCCCCCACCCTCGTGAACACCTCCCTTCTTTCCTAGCTTGCACTCCAAGCTTTTCCGGTAGCCTTCCTTCCAAAAATTAACTTCTCCAGTTGATTTCATTCCGTTTCGACTTCGTTTGATATTCCTTTTCTTCGAAACACTGAAATAGGCAAAAAAAAACAACAATTCTGGGCTGGGCCTCCGGTTAACAGGTTAGTCCTGAAAATAATATAAAAGTGGATGATAAAGCCCAATATTGCCCAAAACAGTAGATAATATAGCATTTGGCAATCAAAAATTATAGATACGTTGGAGACGTATCAACAACTCAGCTGCTAATACCTTCAAATATTATTTGGCGCCCTTGCGTCAAATCTATAAATTTGGGTTAAATACTTACCCTCGAAAACTGTTGCGATCCCCTATACTTGTGGGTTATCAAGACCTTTTTCTAGCGCCATTGCCGGGGAGCATAACTATATTTGTTGAGTCACTTGGGATTATTATCATATTATCACTATGAAGAATCTGAAGGATCCAAAGACTAAGATTTATCCCCTCAAAGACGAGGGGAGGTAAGGAACTTCCATCCAGTTCTGCTTTAGATTTACCTTCCGTTATGAGTAAATTTGCAACACCACCACATGCTATCTCTGATATGTCGCAAATTATTGATGATGCTACTTCTACTATGAATGATGCTTTTGATGATGCTAGTACCTTTCTTGATAATGATGATGTGTCACTTGGTGAATTTCTTGATGAACAAATTGCTAGAGTTATACAACATGATGTTGTTGAATCTGATCATGAGCTTGAAACTGAAACTCCTGAAACACCTGCTAGAACTAGCATTCCTATATATGAATTTCCTAAGGTACCTGAAGGTTATGTTTTGAGTGAAGAAGCAACTAGAGATATTCTTGCTTGCAATGATAGAGATGATCTAGAGAAATTACTACACAAGCATAAAGAAAAATCTCTGAATGCTAGAATGAAATGTGATCCTAAGTTTGCTACTTCACCTATCTATATTGCTGATAAGGATTATGAATTCTCCGTCGACCCAGAGTTAATTACTTTGGTTGAATCTGATCCTTTCCATGGTTATGAAATTGAAACTGTTGTGGCACATCTTACTAAGTTGAATGATATAGCCACCCTATTTACTCATCATGAGAAAACTCGCTACTACTTTATTCTCAAATTATTTCCTTTCTCATTAAAGGGTGATGCTAAAGCTTGGTACAATACTCTTGCTCCTGGTTGTGTGCGTAGTCCCTAGGATATGATTTATTACTTCTCTGAAAAATATTTTCCTGCTCATATGAAACAAGCTGCCTTACAGGAAATATTTAACTTTGTGCAAACTAAAGAAGAGAGTCTCCCACAAGCATGGGGAAGGCTTTGCAAATTTCTTAATGCTTTGCCTGATCATCCTCTTAAGAAAGATGAAATACTTGATATCTTCTATAATGGACTAACCGATGCTTCTAGGGACTTCCTAGATAGTTGTTCTGGTTGTATTTTCAGGGAACGAACTATTGGACAAGCTGAAGAATTATTGAATAATATATTAAAAAACTATGATGATTGTACTATTCCCGAACCACCGCCTAAACCCACTCCGAAGAACAGGGGTATATTATATCTCAGTCCTGAAGATATGCAAGAGGCAAAAAAAATCTATCAAAGAAAAAGGTATTAAAGCTGAGGATATTAAAAATTTACCTCCTATTGAAGAAATACATGGGCTTAATACACCACCACTGCCTAAGGTTGTAACATCCCAAATTTTCAATTTGGAATGTTATACATAGATCATTCATGCATATCATATTTTTGTTGCATTTCATTCCGCGATCCTCGAAATTCTAAGCAACTCAAGGACCCTCAGAGAGAGTTGGGGATTTCACTGTTTTCATATTTGAATTTTATCAAATATTGAAACGAGGATTATTTGTTTTAATTATTTTCTCTCCGAAAAATATTTCATATTAAAATATATGAGAGGAGATAATATGAGTTCTCCAAAATAAATGAAATATTGGAGGAAAAATATTAAAATCAAATATTTGATTTTATTCGGATTTTATTGCTATTTTATTTGCAGTAGAAAAATTGCATGTTTTCAAAATTGCATTTTAGGGCCGAGAAAATGTTCATCTTGTTCTAAATATTTTATTTAGACGGTGAAAATTTGTTTTGGCATTTTTAGATTTTTATTATTTTCTAGAATTTATTTTCGGTGGAATCTGTTTTTTTCTTAAACTTCAGCGCCCGACTAGGCCGAAGCCCGGCCGAGCCAGGGCAGCCCAACCCTGCGCCACCGCCTCCCCGTGCCCGAGTCTGGCCAGGACACGACATCCGCTGCCATCGCCGCCCGGGACTCCTCCCGCCCCCTTCCCCAAGCCGCCCCCGCCCCTCCCCCTCTTAAATACCCCACCGCCGCCGACCCAAATCGCCACCACCACCACCGCCACAAGACACAAGAAGAAGCCCCGCCGCCGCCTTCGCCTTTTGCGCCGCCGTCATTCGCCGCCGCCATTTCCCCGCCGCGCCACAGCACCGTCCCCGCCGTCGCCGCCACCTCCGCAGCCCCACCTCGCGCCGGAGCCGCCGCCGCCGATCCGATCCGGAGCTGCTTGTTTTTTCCGGTTTAGGTAAAAACCGACGGTTTTGTTTAAAAACCCTAGTTCATTTATTAGATCGGTTCACCGGTTTTCTCGGTTTAGTCTATTTTGCGGACGTTCGTCCGTACGTTCGTCGTAACGAACGGTTTTCGCTCGTTAGTCACAGACAACGAACGTTCGTCCGTTAGCCTGTTCGTCAGTTTTTCTTTTTCTCGGGTTTTTCGTGATTATTTTCGATCGCGATTTCTGATCAGATTTTCATTTCAGTTTATCTTTTCGCTCGTTTATTGGAATCAGGCGATTCAAGCGCCTAGATCTTCGTCTCAAAACCCTCTTTCTGTTTAATCAACTTGAACAAGATATTGGTACTGTAAAATTTGACTTTAGTCCAGATTAGTAAACGGATCTTGTTTCTTTCGCAGTTTGAGTTTCGTTGCTCCGTTTGATTTGATTCTTTTTGCAAACCGGAGTTCTTAAGTTGAACTTTCTGGTTAGATCTTCTTATTTGAGATTTACCCGTGCATCTTTGCTTGATTTCTTATGTACACTATTGTTTGTTTACGATAGAATTCCCGCAGTGCGAAGTGTGCTACTACGAGTCCCTAGATTTTGCAGATCGTCAGCAAGGCAAGTAACACATTGATTATACTCTTTTCATACCCAGTTTTTATGCATTAGCTCCAATCCTCAAACATTGCATGATTAGGAGGTGATTAACATGTGGGTATTGGGAAGTAGTTGATGAGTTAGAACCTATTGCCCTGTTATTATAAAACCCTTGGGAGTTACTTCTACGTAATGCTTATATTGCTATGCTATGCTCGTAGACGTGGTTTGGGTGAGTGAATCCATGACAGTTGTGAGCTTGTTAATTAATGGTTCAACTTAAGGTGGCAAATTTAATACACATCTGGGTGGATTGCTTGTCGGGCACCTGGAGAATCCAGTGTTGTCCTAGGATATCCCGGAGTACCCGTGCGATCATCCTAAGGTCCGCCACCCAGGCTCAAAGGGAACTGAGATATTTCGTGCTAGAAACTTCCGTGTGCGGCCACAAGCTATTATGGGCTCTAGCATAGTTGAGTAAGTTGCATGACCTCTTCCAGTGGTAGGCTAGCAGATGTAGAGGGATGTAGGTTGGTACTGTCTACCCGGGGTTAGAGTTAATGCTTCTGAAAGACTGTGTCTCGGTCATCCGTTTATCAAACACCATGTAGTGCGAGAAATCCAACAGAGGCGATCGAGTCTTGTGGGGAAAAGTGCGCAAACCTCCGCAGAGTGTACAATCTAATCATGATTAGCCGTGTCCCCGGTTATGGACATCTTGAGTATCTAGTACTTGGATTATCATATGTATCTCATCACTCTAATTTAATATTGTTGGGTTGATAATTACTTTAATTGGGATTGAGTTGGAGGAACCTTCTCAATGATGTTTCAACTACCATGATAGTTAAATAAAAACTTATTCCTTTGTGGTAGGGAAAAATTGGCTTTTCGCAAAACTATAACCATAGAACTTTCCACCAGTCAAATATGCATGTAGTGATAGCATTATTCTGTTCTTGCTCTACTATGTTATATTGCCAGCATATTCCATGTGCTGACCCGTTTTCGGGCTGCAACGTATTATGTTGCAGACTTTTCAGACGAGGAGTAAGGTTCGTTAGATCGTTGTCGTGCAGCTCAGCTATGCCGTTGGAGTTGATGGACTCACTTTATCTTCCAAGCCTTCCGCTGTTATCGTATTAGATGGCCTTAAGCCATATTTATTGTAATAAGTTCTCTTTTGAGACATTCGATGTAATAAGTGTGTGATTGCTACTCTGTTATAAATCCTTGATCGAGTAATGTGTGTGTCAAGATTACCGATCCAGGATGACATCTGAAACACGTAGACTTGACCGTTTGAGGTCGGTCGCTACAAGATGGTATCAGAGCACACACTGAGTGTAGGACACGGCCACTAAGATAAACCATAGGTCACTGTTCTCTACTCATTTCTGACTCCTCTCCATTTTCTACTCTTGGGATGGCGGATTCAAGGAACAAGTTTGCACAATCGGATGAAGACACACCCTTTGGACGCCACTTGAAGGAAGTTACTAGGTACCTGAACATCGGAATACCAAGCTTCACCAGGGCCTACAATGCCACTTTACCAGAAGAGGAGCATTGGATGATTCGAGTTCAAGTTCCAGGAAGGATGTTCTCGCCAACCACTGATCCCATAGAGTTTTCTTTTGAAGCACCAACCTGGAGTCTAGGCAAGAGCATGGCAGCCCACATTGCTATGGGACGTATTGGAGAATTCTACAGCAATGATCTCAAGAACACTATCTACCAGATATGTGGGCGTTGAGATGAGCAATGGGAGATGATCAGCACCAAGAAGGACAGATCTATTGCAGCTTTCATCCAGGAGTTAAACCAGCACATTCGACGCCAGGAGAATCAGATGTGCGCAGACAAGATAGATTTAAAGAAGGCGAAGACGAGGATCACCAAGCTGGAAGAAGAACTTAAGTCTACACGCGATGGATACGAGGAGGAAATTGCAACCCTACTGGAGAAGAACGATGACCTGATAAAGAAGATTGGAGTATTCATGGGAGACCCCGCGCCAGGAGGAGAGGACGACGATTCCACTTGTCCTGAGAACTACATCATCATCGACGACACCGACTCCGACCCCAGTGAAGATGACTTTGAAGACGAAGCTGGGGCAGACATCATGGAGTCTTCTACCGATCAAAATTTCTAGATGACCACCAAATAATTAGTAGTATTCCCCCATGTATATAGTAGTAGTTGAGCACTTCTAACGATAGTTCTAGACCGTTTGTATGCCCTTGCTTGATTGATTGAGTGAAATGATTGTGCTTGTCTCATGTGCATATGGTTAGTGTTTTCTCACTAGACCCCTATTCTATTCTAATCTCTCCCCTCTAAACCCATCAGATGCCTCCGAGACGTGACACCAGATTTTCCTTCTCGCCGGAGCTTACTCAGTTGATCCAGCAGCAGAATGCCTTGATGCAATTGTTAGTCCAGAACCAAGGCAACAACAACAACAACAACAACAACAACAACCCGCCTCCAGTTGACAACTTAGCTCACTTTTTGAGGTTGCAGCCGCCGGTGTTTTCCAGTAGCACCGAGCCTATAGTTGCTGATGATTGGGTACGCCGTATTGGAAGGGAGTTGACCACCGCAGGTTGCACAGATGCTGAGAAGGTGCGCTTTGTCGCACATCAATTGGATGGACCAGCGGCCTCATGGTGGGAGAATTATACGACCACTTTCCCCATAGCCAACGTCACGTGGGATCAGTTTCGGCAAGCTTTCCGCAGAGCCCATGTCTCAACTGGAGCTATGAGTATGAAGAAGCGTGAGTTTCGCAACTTACGCCAGGGGAACCGTACCGTAGCTCAGTACGTGGATGAGTTTAGCAAGTTATCTCGCTATGCCCCTGATGATGTGGCCACAGATGCCGCGAAGCAGGAGAAATTTATGGAAGGGCTGAATGATGAGATGAGCATGCAGTTGATGGTGGCAACATTCAACAACTACCAGGAGTTGGTAGATAAGGCTCTTATGATTGAAGGGAAGCAGCAGCAGATTGAGAGCCGTAAGAGGAAGTATGGGCAAGGAAGATACAATTCCGGAACTCAGCAGAAGCCTCGTCTAACCCCGAAGTCATAACCATGGAGGTCATAACCACACCGAAGGAAGTTCGCATAACCACAATGGTTCTAAGAATGGGACTGGGAACGGAACAAGCAACAATCAAAACCGCTCCAATCCAGCCACACCCGCCAAGAGAGACCTAAGTCACATTGCTTGCTTCAAGTACGGGAAGACTGGACACTATGCCATGGAGTGCCCTGAAGCAAAGAATGGAAACGGTAATGGGAGCGCTGGGAAGAAGCCCAATCCATTCAACAAAGTACAAGTAAACCACGTTAACGTGCAGGAGGTTGAAGAGCAGCCAGACGCGGTTATCGGTAAGTTTTTGGTTAAGTCTTTTACAACCCTTGTTCTTTTTGATACTGGTGCATCACATTCATACATATCAAGGGGATTCGTGGATAAGTTTAAACTACCAACCCAAGCCCTTAGGACCCCTCTGTTAGTAAGTTCACCTGGAGCAGAGTATATGGCTAGCCGATGGTGTGACCGGATACCCTTAACCATTGGTAGCCATGTTTTCCCGTCAGACCTAATAATTTTGGAGTCACAAGGATTGGATGTGATATTAGGCATGGACTGGATGTCGAAGTATGGAGGAAGCATTGACTGTGCTAGTAAGTCGATTTATCTCACCACCCCGGAGGGAAAAAGGATCAAGTATGTATCCAGGCATACGACAAGGAGAACCCAAGTAAATTCCCTCTCAGGAGTCATTCAAGAAGAAGTGCCTGTTGTAAAGGATTATTGATAACCCACAAGTATAGGGCATCAATTGTAGCCTCTTTCGATAAATAAGAGTGTCGAACCCAACGAGGAGCTAAAGGCAGAACAAATATTCCCTCAAGTTCTATCGACCACCGATACAACTCTACGCACGCTTGACGTTCGCTTTACCTAGAACAAGTATGAAACTAGAAGTACTTTGTAGGTGTTTTTGGATAGGCTTGCAAGAAGATAAAGAGCGCGTAAATAAAGGCTAGGGGCTGTTTAGATAAAGACACAACTAAATTAGTAAAGAGCTTTTTGTTACGAGAAAGTTATTTGTCCCTAGGCAATCGATAACTAGACCGGTAATCATTATTGTAATTTTATTTGAGGGAGAGGCATAAGCTAACATACTTTCTCTACTTGGATCATATGCACTTATGATTGGAACTCTAGCAAGCATCCGCAACTACTAAAGATCATTAAGGTAAAACCCAACCATAGCATTAAAGTATCAAGTCCTCTTTATCCCATACGCAAACAACCTACTTACTTCGGTCTGTGCTTCTGTCACTCACGCCACCCACCATAAGCAAATCATGAACATATTGCAAACCCTACAGCGGGGATCCCTCATGCTTGTGCGACACGGAGAGCACCATAGGACAACACCAATAATAAAACATGCAACTCAAACCAATCTTGATCATCAAATAACCCATAGGACAAAACGGATCTACTCAAACATCATAGGATAGCCATACATCATTGGGAAATAATATATAGCGTTGAGCACCATGTTTAAGTAGAGATTACAGAGGGTAAGAGAGAGGTTACACCGCTGCATAGAGGGGGGAAGAGTTGGTGATGATGGCGGTGAAGTTGTTGGTGAAGATTGCGGTGATGATGATGGCCACGGCAGCTCTCCGCGCCACCGAAGAGAAGGGAGAGGGGCCCTTCGTCTTCTTCTTCCTTGACCTCCTCCCTAGATGAGAGAAGGGTTTCCCCTCTGGTCCTTGGCCTCCATGGCGTAGGAGGGGCAAGAGCCCCTCCGAGATTGGACCTGTCTCTCTGTTTCTCTCTGTTTCTGCGTTCTCCCCTCCTGCCCTTTCACAGCCAGATATATATATGGAGATCCGTAACTCGATTGGACTGAAACCTTCGCCATGATTTTTTTACCAAAATTAGCTTTCTTGCGGCGAAGAAGGGCATCAACCGCCTTACGGGTGGCCCACGAGGGTCAGGGCGCGCCTGGGGGCTGGGCGCCCTGCCTCGTGGCCACCTCAGGCACCGTCTCGCGTGGATTTTTCTTCCGGAATTTTCCGAATATTCCAAAAATAAGCTCCGTCCGTTTTTATCCCGTTTGGATTCGGTTTGATATGGATATTATGCAAAACATAAAACATGCAACAAACAGAACTGCACTGAGCCTTTGGATCAATATGTTAGTCCCAAAATAATATAAAAGTTGCCAAAAGTATATGAAAGTTGAATAATATTGGCATGGAACAATCAAAAATTATAGATACGACGGAGACGTATCAGCATCCCCAAGCTTAATTCCTGCTCGTCCTCGAGTAGGTAAATGATAAAAAAGATAATTTTTGATGTGGAATGCTACCTAGCATAATCTTGATCATATGTCTAATCATGGCATGAATTTAAGACACAAGTGATTCAAAGCAATAATCTATCATTTGACATAAAAACAATAATACTTCAAGCCTACTAATAAAGCAATCATGTCTTTTCAAAATAACATGGCGAAAGAAAGTTATCCCTACAAAATCATATAGTCTGGCTATGCTCCATCTTCACCACACAAAATATTCACATCATGCACAACCCCGATGACAGGCGAAGCAATTGTTTCATACTTTTGATGTTCTCAAACCTTTTCAACTTTCACGCAATACATGAGCGTGATCCATGGACATAGCACTATAGGTGGGGTAGAATATGATGGTGGTGGTTGTGTGGAGAAGACAAAAAGGAGAAGATAGTCTCACATCAACTAGGCGTATCAACGGGCTATGGAGATGCCCATCAATTGATATCAATGTGAGTGAGTAGGGATTGCCATGCAACGGATGCACTAAGAGCTATATGTGTATGAAAGCTCAAACTGGAAAATAAGTGGGTGTGCATCCAACTTGCTTGCTCATGAAGACCTTGGGCATTTGAGGAAGCCCATCATCGGAATATACAAGCCAAGTTCTATAATGAAAATTCCCACTAGTATATGAATCTGATAACTCAAGAGACTCTCTATATGAAGAACATGGTGCTACTCTGAAGCACAAGTGTGGTAAAAGGATAGTAACATTGCCCCTTCTCTCTTTTTCTCTCATTTTTTTTATTTTCTCTTTTTTTTTCTTTTTTTGGTGGGCTTCTTTGGCCTCTCTTTTTTGGGGCTTCTTTGGCCTCTTTTATTTTGATAACCTCACATGGGACAATGTTCTAATAATGATGATCATCACACTTTTATTTACTTACAACTCAATATTACAACTCGATACTAGAACAAAGATATGACTCTATATGAATGCCTCCGGTGGTGTACCGGGATGTGCAATGATCTAGAATAGCAATGACATCAAAAAACGGACAAGCCATGAAAACATCATGCTAGCTATCTTACGATCATGCAAAGCAATATGACAATAAATGCTCAAGTCATGTATATGATGATTATGGAAGTTGCATGGTAATATATCTCGGAATGGCTATGGAAATGCCATAATAGGTAGGTATGGTGGCTGTTTTGAGGAAGATATAAGGAGGTTTATGTGTGACAGAGTGTATCGTATCACGGGGTTTGGATGCACCAGCAAAGTTTGCACCAACTCTGGAGGTGAGAAAAGGGCAATGCACGGTACTGAAGATGCTAGCAATGATGGAAGGGTGAGAGTGCGTATAATCCATGGACTCAACATTAGTCATAAAGAACTCACATACTTATTGCAAAAATCTATTAGTTATCGAAACAAAGTACTACGCTCATGCTCCTAGGGGGATAGATTGGTAGGAAAAGACCATCGCTCGTCCCCGACCGCCACTCATAAGGAAGACAATCAATAAATAAATCATGCTCCGACTTCATCACATAACGGTTCACCATACGTGCATGCTACGGGAATCACAAACCTCAACACAAGTATTTCTACTAATCCACAACTACCCACTAGCATGACTCTAATATCACCATCTTTATATCGCAAAACTATTGCAAGGAATCAAACATATCATATTCAGTGATCTACAAGTTTTATGTAGGATTTTATGACTAACCATGTGAATGACCAGTTCCTGTCATCTCTCTAAATAGATATAAGTGAAACAAGAGAGTTTAATTCTTTCTACAAAAGATATGCCCGCGCTCTAACAAATATAAGTGAAGCAAAAGAGAATTCTACAAATGGCGGTTGTCTATGTAAAGAGAAACAGGCAATCCAAGCTTCAAATGATATAAGTGAAGCACATGAAGCATTCTATAAAGCCATACTCAAAAGATATAAGTGAAGTGCAATGAGCATTCTATAAATCAACCAAGGAATATCTCATACCAGCATGGTGCATAAAATAAAAAGTGAAAACTAAATGCAAAAGACGCTCCAAGATTGCACATATCGCATGAACGAAACGAATCCGAAAACATACCGATACTTGTTGAAGAAAGAGGGATGCCTTCCGGGGCATTCCCAAGCTTAGACGCTTGAGTCTCCTTGAATATTTACTTGGGGTGCCTCGGGCATCCCCAAGCTTGAGCTCTTGCCTCTCTTCCTTCTTCTCACATCGAGACCTTCTCGATCATCGGATACTTCATCCACACAAAACTTCAACAAAAAACTCGGTAAGATCCGTTAGTATAATAAAGCAAATCACTACTATAAGTACTGTTGCAAACCAATTCATATTTTGTTTTTGCATTGTGTCTACTGTAATATAACTTTTTCAGGGCTTATAATCCACTGATATAAATCGATAGTTTCATCAAAACAAGCAAACTATGCATCAACAACAGAATCTGTCTAAAACAGAACAGTCTGTAATAATCTGAACATTTACCATACTTTTGATACTTGAAAAATTATGCCAAAATTAGGAAAAATAAAAATTTGTATAGAAAGACAGTGCAAAAAGAATCAGAACAATTTGACGTTCCAGTAAAAAATTAAAAATCGCGCACTACAACAAAAGTTTCTGTCTTGCACCGTACAAACCAACAAGTATTGTAAACATCCTAAAGGCAAACCTTGGCACATTATTCTTATAATACAATGGAATTGTACAAGGGGATAATTATTTTTGTTGAGAAGTTTCTATAATCAAGATTCACAAAGTTGCCATGAGAATGAACAAAGTTCAAGGAGCTCTCCCACTTCAACAATGCTTGTCTTTCTCACTTTCACTTTCGTTTTTGAAAAGGTTTTGGGTTCCCCTCTTTATTTTTGTTGTTTTTAAACTATATGAAAGCACTCAACAGAAATCAATGACTCTCTGAAACTTCCGGGTTGTCTCCCTGGCAGCGCTTTCTGTAAAGCCATTAAGCTAGGCATATAGTGCTCAAGTAGCGAATCCACCCGGATCCCAAGGTATATCAAAGCCAAATTTAATTAGCAATGATTTATAATATAGTAGTGATCAAAAAGCAACATATATCATGTAATGACAAAGTCTAACTCTCTTCCTATGCATCGGCATGTCATAAAAGAACAATTCATGCACACATAGTAAAGGCCAATGCATAGTATAAACAGTTTCTTGCAATTTTATCGTGTGGGAAACATAGAGAGGTGGAGATATAGTTCCTCTCTCATAATAATTGCAAGTAGGAGCAGCAAGCACATGCATATTATATTCATCAAAATCATCATGTGCAACGGCAAAAGGCAACCCATCAATTTAATCCTTAATAAAAGCAAACTTCTCCGATATAGTGTAGTTTGGAGAATTCAAAAACATAATATGACTATCATGTGTGGGTGCAATAGTAACAATTTCATGTTTAACATAAGGAACTATAGCAAGTTCATCTCCATAAGCATAATTCATATTGGCATCTTGGCCACAAGCATAGCAAGCATAATCAAAAAGGGATATTTCAAGAGAATCAATGGGATCATAACAGTCATCATAGCAATCATCCTTCGGTAAGCACGAAGGGAAATTAAACAATGTATGAGTTGAACAGTTACTCTCATTAGAAGGTGGGCACGGGTAGCTAATCCGCTCTTCCTCCTTTTGTTCTTTGCTCTCCTCCTCAGCTTTTTCATCCAATGAGCTCACAGTGTCATCAACTTCTTCTTCCATAGATTCCTGCAAAATATTAGTCTCTTCTTGGAGAGCGGAGACTTTCTCAATAAGTGCATTAATATCGGAATTTTATTCATAATTCTCATAGCAATATTTGAGGATAGCTAAATTTTCAGGTCTATAAACAGCATCATCAAAATCTTCAAACTCTTTAAACATAGATTCAATTTCATAAGCACCCATAAAAGCAACAAATTCTTCTATTTGTTCCACATCATAGTAATCATATATACCATTAGCATAAGAAGCTAAGGTTTTATTATCATTAAATTTGCATGAAAAGGGAAGGTGTGGAGCCTTCATCCTAGAGCAACAAGTATAATCATAACTCAAGCATACTTGCCGAGCATACCACTTCAATATATAAATTTGATCCCATAATAGTTTCCCTTCTTGTGTCAAGAAATAATCCCTAAAGTATTCACGTTGATCCAACGTTACTCCCATTACCAAATTGAATGAGGTTTTCTCAGGATTATCAAAGTGGTACATAATATTTTTCACATATTGAGCATCGAGGGTTTTAGGAGGTTCCCCATCTCCATGAGCAGAAAGTACACCTAATTGTTTTGGTATTTCGTGTTCCATATCCATAACTAAAGATAAAGAACAACTAAGAACAACAAATAAAAATTACTTAGTGATAAAGCAAACAAGCACACACGAGAAATATTCGCCCCACGCTATGGCTCCCTGGCAACGGCGCCAAAAAAAGGTCTTGATAACCCACAAGTATAGGGGATCAATTGTAGCCTCTTTCGATAAGTAAGAGTGTCGAACCCAATGAGGAGCTAAAGGTAGAACAAATATTCCCTCAAGTTCTATCGACCACCGATACAACTCTACGCACGCTTGACATTCGCTTTACCTAGAACAAGTATGAAATTAGAAGTACTTTGTAGGTGTTTTTGGATAGGCTTGCAAGAAGATAAAGAGCGCGTAAATAAAGGCTAGGGGCTGTTTAGATAAAGACACAACTAAATTAGTAAAGAGCTTTTTGTTACGAGAAAGTTATTTGTCCCTAGGCAATCGATAACTAGACCGGTAATCATTATTGCAATTTTATTTGAGGGAGAGGCATAAGCTAACATACTTTCTCTACTTGGATCATATGCACTTATGATTGGAACTCTAGCAAGCATCCGCAACTACTAAAGATCATTAAGGTAAAACCCAACCATAGCATTAAAGTATAAAGTCCTCTTTATCCCATACGAAAACAACCTACTTACTCGGGTCTGTGCTTCTGTCACTCACGCCACCCACCATAAGCAAATCATGAACATATTGCAAACCCTATAGTGGGGATCCCTCACGCTCGTGTGACACGGAGAGCACCATAGGACAGCACCAATAATAAAACATGCAACTCAAACCAATCTTGATCATCAAATAACCCATAGGACAAAACAGATCTACTCAAACATCATAGGATAGCCATACATCATTGGGAAATAATATATAACGTTGAGCACCATGTTTAAGTAGAGATTACAGAGGGTAAGAGAGAGGTTACACCGCTACATAGAGGGGGGAAGAGTTGGTGATGATGGCGGTGAAGTTGTTGGTGAAGATTGCGGTGATGATGATGGCCACGGCAGCATTTCGACGCCATCGAATGAGAAGGGGAGAGGGGGCCCCTTCGTCTTCTTCTTCCTTGACCTCATACCTAGACGGGAGAAGGGTTTCCCCTCTGGTCGTTGGCCTCCATGGCGTGGGAGGGGTGAGAGCCCCTCCGAGATTGGATCTGTCTCTCTGTTTCTGCGTTCTCCCCTCCTGCCCTTTCACCGTTTCGTATATATATGGAGATCCGTAACTCCAATTGGACTGAAAACTTCACCGTGATTTTTACAAAAATTAGCTTTCTTCTTGCGAAGAAGGGCATCAACCGCTTTACGGGTGGCCCACGAGGTCGGGCGCCCTAGGGGGGGGCGCCCCCCTCGGCCACCTCGGCACCGCCTCGTGGATTTTTCTTCCGAATTTTCGTTGGATATGGATATTCTGCAAACATAAAACATGCAACAAACAGAACTGCACTGAGCAATCGGATCAATATGTTAGTCCCAAAAATAATATAAAAAGTTGCCAAAAGTATATGAAAGTTTAATAATATTGGCATGGAACAATAAAAAATTATAGATACGACGAAGACGTATCAATTAACCAGATGTACTTCCAAAGGAGTTACCAGGCATGCCGCCAGATCGGACATCGATTTTTTGATAGAACTGTTGCCAGGCACCGGAGCTATATCTGAGAGACCATACCGGATGCCCACAAATGATCTGGAGGAGATTAAGAAGCAGATGAAGGAGTTATTGGAGAAAGGTTACATTCGACGAAGTTCATCACCGTGGGGAGCCCTAGTGCTCTTGGTCGAGAAGAAGGATGGATCATTGAGGATGGTTGTTGATTATCGGGCGTTGAATGAGGTGACGATCAAGAACAAATACCCTTTGCCGATGATCAATGATTTGTTTGACCAGCTGCAAGGAGCTAAGGTGTTTTCGAAGATCGATCTACGATCAGGATATCACCAGCTGATAATTCAAGAGAAGGATGTACCAATGACAACATTCACCACGAGGTACGGGTTATATGAGTATACGGTCATGTCATTTGGACTGACTAACGCCCCTGCCTATTTCATGAGCATGATGAACAAGGTGTTCATGGAATATTTGGATAAGTTTGTTGTGGTGTTCATTGATGATATAATGGTATACTGGGAGAATGAAGAGGAGCATAAGGAGCATTTGCGTTTAGTTCTCAAGAAACTTAGGGAACATCAGTTGTATGCCAAGTTCAGCAAATGTGAGTTTTGGTTGAAGGAAGTCGAATTCCTTGGACATGTTATATCAGGAGAAGGTATAGCAGTAGACCCCACCAAGGTTCAGTCAGTCACTGAGTGGTTGGCACCCACTTCAGTTAGCGAGATCCGCAGTTTTCTTGGACTCGCAGGATACTATTGGAGATTCATTGAGAATTTTTCCAAGATTGCGAAGCCAATGACGGAGTTATTGAAGAAGGATACCAAATTTAAATGGACGGAAGAATGTGAGTTGAGTTTTCAGGAGTTAAAGAAACGTTTGACTACAGCTCCATTGTTGATTCTGCCGGATATACTCAAGGATTTCCAAGTGTATTGCGACGCCTCTCGCTTAGGACTTGGAAGTGTGCTTATGTAGGACGGAAGAGTTGTTTCGTATGCCTCACGACAACTAGAACCGCACGAATCGAATTATGCCACACATGATTTGGAGTTAGCCGCTGTAGTGCATGCCCTCAAGACCTGGAGACATTACCTTATTGGAAACCATTGTGATGTGTACACAGATCATAAGAGTTTGAAGTACATTTTCACCCAGAAAGAGCTGAACCTTAGGCAGAGGAGATGGTTGGATCTCATAAAAGATTATGACATGAAACTTCACTATCATCCAGGCAAGGCCAATGTCGTAGCTGGTGCTTTGAGCCGGAAGATTTATGCTAACACCCTCGTAAGCACATGATTGCCAAAGGAGTTAGCAGAGGGTCTCAGGGAACTTCGGTTGGAGATTGTTCCTAGAGGTTTTGTTGCAACAATGGAAGTTCAGTCTACATTGTTAGGAAAGAATCGAGAAGCTCAGAAGGATGACAAAGAGATTGCCGAGATAAAAGAGAGAATAAGCAAAGGAATGGCCAAAGGTTTTCGTGAGGATGAGCACGACACCTTATGGTTTGAGGACCGTGTTTATGTGCCCAATAACACAGAGATCAGTAAGTTAATACTTCAGGAGGCCCATGACTCACCATACTCAATATACCCCGGAAACACCAATGTATTTGGATTTGAAGGAACGTTTCTGGTGGACTGGTATGAAGAAGGATATTGCCGAGTATGTAGCCGTATGTGATGTATGTCAGAGAGTGAAGGAGGAACATCAAAAGCCAGCAGGATTGTTACAGCCTATGCCGATACCCGAATGGAAGTGGGACAAGCTTGGCATGGATTTTATCACCGGATTGCCCAGGACCAAATCAGGATATGATTCTATATGGGTAGTAGTTGATCGATTGATCAAAGTGGCTCACTTTATCCCAGTGAAAACCACCTATACGAGTGCAAAGTTGGCCAAGATATACATGACCAGGATCGTATGTCTGCATGGAGTTCCGAGGACCATGGTTTCATATAGAGGAACACAGTTTACCTCAAATTTTTGGCATCAGTTGCATCAAACTTTGGGTACATGGCTAGAGTTCAGTACAGCATTCCACCCGCAGACAGATGGACAGACCGAGAGAGTCAACCAGATTCTGGAGGATATGTTGAGAGCTTGTGCACTAGATTATGGATCTAGTTGGGATGACAATTTGCCCTAGCGGAGTTCTCATACAACAATAACTATCAAGCCAGTTCGAAGATGGCACCGTTCGAAGCCCTGTATGGACGAAGGTGCAGAACACCGTTGATGTGGGATGAAGTTGGAGATCGACAGTTGTTCGGACCAGATCTGATCAAGGAGTCTAAAGAGAAGGTTAAGTTGATTCGAGATAGACTAAAGGTAGCTCAGTCCAGGCAGAAGAGTTATGCAGATTCGAAATGAAAGGAAGTAACCTATGAAATTGGAGATCGAGCATATCTGCGAGTATCACCTCTGCGAGGAGTGAAACGTTTTGGAGTTAAGGGAAAGTTAGCCCCGAGATTTGTAGGACCGTACCGAATTTTGGAGCGTATGGGAGAGGTTGCCTACAAGTTGGAGTTACCCGAAGGACTGTCAGGAGTGCATGATGTGTTTCATGTTTCAAAGTTGAGGAAGTGCCACGCTGAGATGGCCGATATACCACTAAGAGATACAGTGCCTCTAGAAGCAATTTGGGACAGTGATCTGACCTATGAGGAGAAGCCGGTCAGGATTCTTGAATTTGCCAGTCGAGTCACCCGCAGCAAGGTTATCAAGTTTTGCGAAGTTCAGTGGAGCCACCATACCGAGGACGAAGCTACCTGGGAACGCGAGGATGATCTTCGCAAAGACCACCCACACCTATTCTCTAGCCAACCCGAATCTCGAGGGCGAGATTCATCTTAAGGGGGGGTAGGTTTGTAACATCCCAAATTTTCAATTTGGAATGTTATACATAGATCATTCATGCATATCATATTTTTGTTGCATTTCATTCCGCGATCCTCGAAATTCTAAGCAACTCAAGGACCCTCGGAGAGAGTTGGGGATTTCACTGTTTTCATATTTCAATTTTATCAAATATTGAAATATATGAGAGAAGATAATATGACTTCTCCAAAAGAAATGAAATATTGGAGGAAAAATATTAAAATCAAATATTTGATTTTATTCGGATTTTATTGCTATTTTATTTGCATTACAAAAATTGCATGTTTCCAAAATTGCATTTTAGGGCCAAGAAAATGTTCATCTTGTTCTAAATATTTTATTTAGACGGTGAAAATTTGTTTTGGCATTTTTAGATTTTTATTTATTTTTCTAGAATTTATTTTCGGCAAAATCTGTTTTTTTAAACTTCAGCGCCCGACTGGGCTGAAGCCTAGCCGAGCGAGGCCGGCCCAACCCCGCGCCACCGCCTCCCCGTGCCCGATTCCGGCCAGGACACGGGAGACGCCGCTGTCGCAGCCCGGGACTCCTTCCGCCCCCTTCCCCAAGCCGACCCCGCCCCTCCCCCTCTTAAATACCCCGCCGCAGCCGCCCCAAATAGCCACCACCACCATCGCCGCCAAGACGCAGCAGCCGCCGCCGCCGCCGCCTCGCCGCCGCGCCTTGCGCCGCCGCCGAGTCAAGACCGCCATTGCCGCCCCCACTCTCGCCCATTGAGCCGCCGTCGCCGATTCGATCCGAGCCGCTTGTTTTTTTCGTTTAGGTAAAAACCGAAGGTTTTTAAAAAAACCCTAGTTCGTTTTTTAGATCGGTTCGCCGGTTTTCTCGGTTTAGTTTATCTTGCGGACGTTCCTCCGTACGTTCGTCTTAACGAACGGTTTTCGCCCGTTAGTCATAGACAACGAACGTTCGTTCGTTAGCCTGTTCATCATTTTTTCTATTTCTCGGGTTTTTGGCGATTATTTTCGATCGCGATTTCTGATCCGATTTTCGTTTCAGTTTATCTTTTCGCTCGTTTATCGGAATCAAGCAATTCAAGCGCCTAGATCTTCGTCTCAAAACCCTCTTTCTGTTTAATCAAGTTGAACAAGATTTTGGTACTGTAAAATTTGACTTTCGTCCAGATTATTAAACGGATCTTGTTTCTTTCGCAGTTTGAGTTTCGTTGCTCCGTTTGATTTGATTCTTTTTGCAAACCGGAGTTCTTTAGTTGAACTTTCTGGTTAGATCTTCTTATTTGAGATTTACCCGTGCATCTTTGCCTGATTGCTTATGTATGCTATTGTTTGTTTGCGATAGAATTCCCTGAGTGCGAAGCGTGCTACTACGAGTCCCTAGATTTTGCGGATCGTCAGCAAGGCAAGTAACACATTGATCATACTCTTTTCATACCCAGTTTTTATGCATTAGCTCCAATCCTCAAACATTGCATGATTATGAGGTGATTAACATGTGGGTATTGGGAAGTAGTTGATGAGGTAGAACCTATTGCCCTGTTATTATAAAACCCTTGGGAGTTACTTCTACGTAATGCTTATATTGCTATGCTCTGCTCGTAGACGTGGTTTGGGTGAGTGAATTCATGACAGTTGTGAGCTTGTTAATTAATGGTTCAACTTAAGGTGGCAACTTTAATACACATCTGGGTGGATTTCTTGTCGGGCACCTGGAGAATCCAGTGTTGTCCTAGGATATCCCGGAGTACCCGTGTGATCATCCTAAGGTCCGCCACCCAGGCTCAAAGGGAAATGAGATATTTCGTGCTAGAAACTTCCATGTGCAGCTACAACCTATTATGGGCTCTAGCATAGTTGAGTAAGTTGCATGACCTCTTCCAGTGGTAGGCTAGCAGATGTAGAGGGATGTAGGTTGGTACTGTCTACCCGGGGTTAGAGTTAATGCTTCTGAAAGACTGTGTCTCGGTCATCCGTTTCTCAAACACCATGTAGTGCGAGAAATCCAACGAAGGCGATCGAGTCTTGTGGGGAAAAGTGCGCAAACCTCCACAGAGTGTACAATCTAATCATGATTAGCCGTGTCCCCGGTTATGGACATCTTGAGTATCTAGTACTTGGATTATCATATATATCTCATCACTCTAATTTAATATTGTTGGGTTGATAATTACTTTAATTGTGATTGAGTTGGAGGATCCTTCTCAATGATGTTTCAACTACCATTATTGTTAAATAAAAACTTATTCCTTTGTGGTAGGGAAAAATTGGCTTTTCACAAAACTATAACCATAGAGCTTTCCACCGGCCAAATATGCATGTAGTGATAGCATTATTCTGTTCTTGCTCTACTGTGTTATATTGCCAACATATTCCATGTGTGACCCGTTTTCGAGCTGCAATGTATTATGTTGCAGACTTTTCAGACGAGGAGTAAGGTTCGTTAGGTCGTTGCCGTGCAGCTCAGCTATGTCGTTGGAGTTGATGGACTCACTTTATCTTCCAAGCCTTCCGCGGTTATCATATTAGATGGCCTTAAGCCATATTTACTGTAATAAGTTCTCTTTTGAGACATTTGATGTAGTAAGTGTGTAATTGCACTAAAAAAAAGACACATCCGTGACATTTTGGGCCGAACGAATTTTTTTCCTGTCATACATATGACACTTCTATGACGATAATTGTGACAAAACCCGGTATCATCATAGAAGTGGTGGGCTCCTATTTCTATGACAAAAAATCATGACAGAAAATGGGCTTTTCGTCCTGGGCGGGACGGAGACGCAGCTGCATGACATTCTTTGGGCCGTCCATGACGGAAAAACCGTGGTAGAAGCGAGGGGGAGGAAAATTTCAGGGAGTTCCCGGTTACGGTGGGAGGTCGGGGGCCGAGCGATGCGCATTTCTCACGTACACGGTCGTGCGTGTGTGCGAGGCGTTGGCTCTAACTGAACCCGAGCGAGGCGTTGGGCTCTAACTGAACCCGAGCGATTGCAGTGCAGGCTACGCGTTACTAAACCCGAGCGATCGATCAATGGCTATTAACTGAATCCGATCGCCTTCGCTACTACTGCTAACTGAAGCCGATCGATGCTGCCTCTAGGATGAACAGTGAGTGTTGATGGGGGGTTTGGATGAACAGTGAGCGGTGGCTTTGCCTCTGGATGAACAGGACCCCGTGGTGTGGTGGAGGGCTGAAAGCACAAGTGCTCCCTGGGTGATTTTGGTAATTAATGTCAACATATCTCTTGTTGGACTAACACTTTTATCTAGTATGTTTCAGACAAGTTCAACAATGAAGTGGCATGGACTAGAGGATGTGGAACCCCTTCAAGATGCTAAGGACAAAGGATTGGCTCAAGCCTCAAGATCAAGACTCTACACTTTCTATTTTAGTGATCCAAGATCACATTGAGTCTATAGGAAAAGCCAATACTATCAAGAAGGGATGAGGTGTTGCTTAATGAGTTTCTTGCTCTACAGTGCTTAGTGATATGCTCCAAAAGCCCTCAACTACTTTCTCACATCCACATATGTCCTAAACCAAAAGTCAAACTCGGCTCTACCGATTCTTTCTATCCGGCGCCACCGAGTTCTGATGTCTTAGCCACTGCCACAAACCCTAGGCAAATCGGTTTCACCGATAGGGATCTCGGTCTCACTGATATGGGATTGTAATCTCTCTGTGTATGTCCACTACCAAATTCGGTCTCACCGAGTTTAAGTAATAGGTACTACCGAGATTACAATGCAAACTCTCTGGTTAACGTATTACCAAGATCGGTCCCACCGAGTTTGTGTAATCGGTCTCACCGAGTTTGCCTGACCAACTCTCTGGTTAGCTTATTACCAAAATCGGTCTCACCGAGTTTGTGTAATCAGTCTCACCGAGATTACGTTATGCCCTAACCCTAACCATATCGGTCCTACCGAGTTGCATGTCGGTCCCACCGAAAATCATAACGGTCACTAGATTTGCTGAATCGGTCCGACCGAGTTTTTCAATTCGGTCCCACCGAGATTGGTAAATTGTGTGTAATGGTTAGTTTTTGTGTGGATGCTATATATACCCCTCCACCCACTCTTCATTCATGGAGAGAGCCATCAGAACGAACCTACACTTCCAGCATCCATTTTCTAAGAGAGAACCACCTACTCATGTGTTGAGGCCAAAATATTCCATTCCTACCATATGAATCTTGATCTCTAGCCTTCTCCAAGTTGCTTTCCACTCAAATCTTCTTTCCACCAAATCCAAATCCTGTGAGAGAGAGTTGAGTGTTGGGGAGACTATCATTTGAAGCACAAGAGCAAGGAGTTCATCATCAACACACCATTTGTTACTTCTTGGAGAGTGGTGTCTCCTAGATTGGCTAGGTGTCACTTGGGAGCCTCCGACAAGATTGTGGAGTTGAACCAAGGAGTTTGTAAGGGCAAGGAGATCGCCTACTTCGTGAAGATCTACCGCTAGTGAGGTAAGTCCTTCGTGGGCGATGGCCTTGGTGGGATAGACAAGGTTGCTTCTTCGTACCACCTATCGGAACCACGACAAAAACATCCGTGTCTTCAATTGCGTTTGAATCCTCCAAACCCTTCCCCTTACATTCTTGCAAGTTGCATGCTTTACTTTCCGCTGCTCATATACTCTTTGCATGCTTGCTTGAATTATGTGTTGTGTTTGTTAAACTTGTGCCAAAACTCCACTTGAACCTAAAAAGTTAAAAACTGTAAATTTTGGCACTTAGTGTCTAATCACCCCCCTCTAGACACCTCTTCTCGATCCCTTTCAATTGGTATCAGAGCTTTGGTCTCCATTGCTTTGGTTTAAACACCATTGGAGGAAGATGGATGAGTCTACTATTGGGAGTCTTAGACATAGAGTGCCTATTCTTGATGGAGAATATTTTCATGAGTGGAAAAATGAGATGCTTGTGATTTTAAATGAATATCATTTGAACAAGTACGTTGCTAGCCCTTGTGCACCTCATATTGATCCCTTGCATCCCACACCCGAAGAGGATCTTGACATGATTCACAATCTTAGAACCATCAATCTTATCATAAGAGGATTGCCCAAAAACTTGATTGCTAGTTTGCCTACTCTTGATTGTGCCTATACTATATGGAAATTTCTTGAGGAACGATTTCCAGATTATTCCTTGAAAAATTTAGATGAAATTCTCCATAAGTCTATTGCCTTGAGTAAGATGAACTCTAGTGATCCTATGTTTGGTGATTGTCTATTTGAGCTTACAAACCTTATGCATGCCAAAGGAGATGTTGGAATTATTAGTGATATTATTTCTGAAGCTATAAAAATTTATAAGCAAGATCATTGTCAAACTCACTCTAACGAATCACCCTCTCTAGGATTTGATCCACCACGTGACGATGTTGAACATGGATACTATGATGAGGATGATGATAGTGACTTCGATCTTGATGATGCAATGAGACATTTGGTCTTATGGCAAATCTTCGCGGATATATGGCAGGAGGAAAGGAATGGGTTCTTGATAGTGGATGTACCGATCACATGACCGGAGATAAAGACATGTTTCGTGAGCTTGGTGAAAACGATGGTCCTCGAAAGTATGTCACTTTCGGTGAAAACTCAAAGGGTAAGGTGGTTGGCCTCGGTAAGGTGGCCATCTCACATGATAGCTCCATACAAAATGTCATGCTCGTTGAATCTCTTGGCTACAACTTACTTTCAAAGATCTAGACTTGCTGATTTTGGTTTCAATGTCCTATTTATCAAGTAGATTGCCAAGTGTTTCAGAGAGATAATCATAAAATGGTATTTACCGGTGTACGTAGAGGTGATCTATACATTGTTGATTTCACTAAAAAGGCTCAACCTAGAACTTGCTTATTGCTAAATCTTCTAAAGGCTGGTTGTGGCATAGAAGACTAGGTCATGTTGGCATGCGAAACCATGACAAGCTTATTAAAGGAAATCATGTCCTTGGAGTTAACGATGTCATATTTGATAAGGATAGACTTTGCAGCGCTTGTCAGGCAGGTAAACAAGTCGGAGGAAGGCATCCCGTGAAGAACATCATGACCACAAGGAGGCCACTCGAGCTTCTTCATATGGATCTCTTTGGTCCCAACGCTTACAAAAGCCTCGGTGGAAATTCTTTTGGTCTAGTTATAGTTGATGATTTTTTCAAGATTTATGTGGGTGTTCTTTCTCGATGAAAAATCGCAGGTCCAAAAGATCTTCAAAAACTTCGCTAGGAAGGCCCAAAATCAATTTGAAGTGAAGATCAAGAAGGTTCGCAGCGACAACGGAACGAAGTTCAAAAACGTAAATGTGGACACCTTTCTTGACGAAGAAGGGATTTCACACGAGTTCTCGGCTACGTACACACCTCAACAAAATGGAGTTGTTCAGAGGAAGAATCGGACACTCATCGAAATGGCGAGAACGATGCTTGATGAGTACAAGACGCCGAAGCACTTTTGGGCGGAAGCGGTTGAGACAGCTTGTCATGCAACAAATCGCTCACTACAAGAAATATGTCAACTAGTGACCTTCTGTCAGTGACCCTGGAAGAATTGGTCATAAATTTATGACCATTTTAGACCAATAGGTCAAAAGCTGTTGGGGTGCTCTGCACTTAACATATAACGACCATTCAGTCGAAAGGTCATAATGTCATTACAGAAATGGTCATAAAGCGGGAAGCACCGCCCACCGCCTCACGCCTAGCTGATAACGCACCAATATAACATGGTCACTACACTTGATTTTGAATGAATTAGGATGATAACGACCAATATAACATGGTCACTACACTTGATTTTGAATGAATTAGGATGATTAGGCAGCCACCTCAGCAACCTCGCTTATGTGTCATTGTCTAGGTGTCATTTTTGGTTAAATATTAATATTCAACAACAGACGGGGCACACACTGACATGCAGGACCCATTTGACAGGAGGGGCCGAGTGCTTAATTCGCCCAAAAAATGTGCGCTTGCGGGGATTCGAACCCACGACCTCGCGCTCGCTTCGCTCGTTCGGTACCACTGGGCTAGAGAGGGATTGCTGCCCATCTAGCGGAATGGCACTGTATATTATATTATAGCGCCAAATCTAAGTCATTGACAAGTGGGACCAGGTCGGGCTGCGGGCAGAGCCAACACTTAGCCAAAAATTTCTAGGTCTTCCGAAGCAGGTGGCGGGTGGCGGCGGGCTGCGGGCGGCGGACGAGGGCGGGGCCGGCGGCCGAAGCGACCGGGCAAGGGCAGGCGACCCGGTGGTGGGGGCGGGGCAGGAACGGCCTCGCCGCGCAGTGACCTCGCCCACGGCCTCGCCACAGTGACCTCGCCACGGCCTCGCCGCTGCCTTGTCCCAAGGGGCAGCAGCGAGGCGCGACCAGCGGGCGTGGGCCACTGCAGTGGTGGGGCGGGCGCAGAACGACGGCCACGCAAGGAGAGGCTCGCCGAGCATGGGGGACTCGCCGCCGCCGCAAGCACACCTCCCGGTATGCACCCCTCTCCTCTTCCCCCCTCTCCTCTCTCACTACCTGCACCTCGTCGCCGAGCACAAATGAATTTTGTTGATGAATTTTGTCAGATGTTCTTCAGCATAGATGAATTTTGTTGATGCACTGTTAGGAATTAGGAGATATTGCATAGATGAATTTTCTTGATGTACTGTTGGGAGTTCTTCAGCTTGTTTGTTAAGAATTGTTCAGGCCTTGTTCGGTTAAGATTTGGGGGGAATTTCAGCTAGATGGGATTTATTCTCTGCCAGAAACAAGGCCTTGGTCTTGTATTGTTTGTCTACAGATTGTTAGGGTAATTGTAATTGTAATTGATAGAAACAACATAGTATTTGTTAGGAGCTAGCTGGCTAGTTTGGTTTAATTTGGATTAGCCTTCTCTGCAACATAAATTCATGCCAATTTCAGTGTTGGTTTGATTTATAGTTTGGTTTGTTTCAATGTTGTGGTTAGGCAATTAGCATATAAAATTTTCTGGAATTTTAGCTTCCATTACTTCCATCCATTTTCATTAATTAATGTTGATGCACTTAGATTGATTTGCTAAGTTGCAACAATTTGTTGTCTTTGGCAGATGGACAGAAGCTGGATTAGAAAAGGAGTTAGAAAGTTTTCGAAAGAACATATGAAAGGAGTTGATGATTTCATGGCATTTGTTCGGCAAATTTTGCTAACGATGCTCACATTCTTTGCCCATGCTGCGAATGCCTCAACCGTCCCAAGAATGGCTCAACGAAGAGTGGAAGATCATCTCGCTTCTTAATGGGATGTCCAGCACATATGATAGATGGATATATCATGGAGAACCTTTGGACAATCAACCTCAACATTTTGAAGTTGATACAGAGGCCCCTCATATGATGGGTGGTGGTGATGCTGGCATTGATTTCATGGAAAAGGTTTTATGAGATAATGCTGTTTTGGAGGAAGAGGATGGGCATGAAGATGATAGGATTCCTAACCTATTGAAGGATTTGTATGATGCTGAAGATCATGCCGATGGACAAAAGTCGTTGTTTGCTGAGGTGTTAGAGGAGGCGAAGCGTTGCCGCAGCTCATGAAGGGGGTAAATTTTCAAGATTTACCTTCACCGTGAAGTTTCTCCACATCAAGTCTTTCTACCGGATTAGCAATGCCGCATTCAACGCAATACTCCGTCTTTTGAGCTTGCAATTCCCTGATAGTTGTGTTCCCAGATCATATGATGAAGCATTGAGCATAATCCGCAGGCTGGGGTTAGGTTATGTGTCAATACATGTGTGCCCAAATAATTGTGTCTTGTTTCGGAAGGATTTAGCAAAGCATGACAACTATCCAAAATGCAATGCATCTAGGTGGAAAGATGCTGATGGGAAGAAGTCAATACCAGAGAAGGTACTGAGGCACTTTCCTTGATACCAAGGCTGCAGCTAATGTTCATCTCAAGGAATCATCGCGTGAGGTACAAAGGGCACAAGTCAAGAGGCAACCTATGGACAATGAGCTGAGTCATCCAATGGATGGAGAGGCATGGAAAGAGTTTGACAAGATACATTTAGATTTTGCTGCAGATCCACGGAACATAAAACTTGGCATTGCCACAGATGGGTTTAATCCGCTTGGGAACATGAGCACGCCTTATAGCATGTGGCCAGTTTTGTGGTGCCGCATAACCTGCCACCATGGGCATGCATGGATCAGTCCAACTTCATGATGTCATTGCTTATCCCGGGTCGAGAGTCTCCAGGAAAGAATTTTGATGTCTTTATGGAGCCCCTTGTAGAAGAACTGCTCCAGCTCTGGACTGGTGTACCTACATACGATGCCTTGAGTCCAGAAGAAAAGTTCAATCTACGTGCTGCAATCATATGGTCCATCCATGATTTCCCAGCTCGCACACTCGTCTGGGAGGATCACAGAAGGTTATCGGGCTTGTGTCCATTGTGACAAAGACCCTTGCTCAAAGAGAATAAGGAGCAAGATCTGCTATATTGGGCACCGCCGCTTTCTTCCCCGAAACCATCGCTGGCGAAGAAGAAAAGATTTTAATGGTGAGAATGAAACCCGTGATAAGCCAGCTGAATTCACTAAAGAAGAGCTGGAGCAACAACTTGAAAAGGTGAAAGATGTGAGACCAGGAAAGCTGGCGAAGAAAACAAAGCGTGAGGAAGGTCAATGTTGGGACCGGAGGTCTTGTTTGTGGGACCTGCCATACTGGGCTGATCTGAAATTAAGGCATAATCTCGATGTAATGCACATTGAGAAAAACTTATGCGAGAATCTGCTAGGGACGTTTCTGAACATTGAAGGGAAGACAAAGGACACGGTTAGTTCTAGGCTTGATTTGGAGGACATGGGCATAAGAGAAGATTTGCATCTACAGCACAATGAAGATGAAGATTCATTTGAAATGCCACGAGCATGGTATACAATGAGTAAAGAACAAAAGCTTGCATTCTGTGAATTCCTAAGAGCGGTGAAATTTCCATATGGTTATGCCGCTAACCTAGCAAAGTGTGTTACTTCTGATGGATTCAAGCTGGTGTAGTTATGTGATTGTTATGATGCTGGTGTAGTTATGTGATTGTTGTGATTGTTATGGTTGTGATGTGATGCAAAATCCTTCAAGTTTTGGTGATCATACAGAATGTTGTCTTGTAGTTGTTGTGATCATACTGTTTTAACTTAATTTTGGTCAGAACTGAAGATGCTATTTTAACTGAATTTTGCTTCAATCTGAACCCATTTTCATTGTGAGCAAAAAATTATGCGCCAATGGGACTCGAACCCACGACCATGCGCTTGTTTCACTATGTTTCTACCATCTGGCTAGGACGAGGCTATTAGTCTTCCACTCTATGCCAACCTTTTGAATATATCAAACTAGTCAAGTATCAAGCACACACCTCAGCGACAAGTAATACTCGACCCACTCACGACAAGTGGGCCATTTTGCTATTGTACCCAAGCTACCAAAAATATGCTGCGGGCCAAAAATATATACAAGTCTTGGGGCTCGAACCCACGACCAGGCGCTTATGTCACCGTGTTTCACCACTGGCTAGGAAGAGGTTGTTGGTTTTGTACTCTATGCCACACTTTTTAATATGTCAAATACAGAACTCACTGACAAGTGGACCCACTCCTCCTTCACTTGACCCACTCCTCCTCTCCATTATCCACTCGACCCACTCCTCCTATCCGCCGCGGCATCCCTTCTCCTCCATCGGCGACACTCCACCTCCATCGACGGCGACGGCGACGGCCTCCTAAGGTATGAATCCACCACTCCTTCCTGTTCCTCTTCCTATTGATTAGATTAGGGTTCCGTGGCACTGATTAGGGTTCTCTTCCTAAAGAACCCCCCCCCCCGCTGCAGATTAGGGTTCTTTTAGTACGAGCTGGAGTAGCTAATTTTGGGCGCCTAGCTTGGTTTCCATGTAGTACTGTACTAGGTTGTGTAGGTTTGACTTGCCATGAGGAATTTTTGTTATTTTTGGTTGGGGTTAGATGCACTAGGTTGTGTTTAATTAAAGTATCAGGAATGCTCAGTGACAGATTTGATGATACTCAGTGACAGATTTGATGAGTGGGGCTACATTTTTGGTTGGGTTTAGATAGGGATATTTTCTGTCATTTATAGATATGTTCATTTATAGATATGCAACAATGTCCATTTATAGTAGATATGCTTCTAGTTGTGTTCTGGTCCTTTTATAGTAGATTTTAGTGCTGTTGCTGTTGCTATTGATGTTTTTGCCACATGTAGTAATTATTCTACTACTTTGAAGTGCTTGTTTCCTATTTCTGTCCAGTCCCGTTGTTTAATTTACAATGCTGCTTTTCAGAGAAGTGAGATGGCTGGCTTGCAAGGTTTCGAGTTCTTCGAGATCGTAATTGAGAAATCTTGCAGTAGGCAGGTATGTTTATCATCACTCATTTCTTTTCAGATATGTTTTTGCCACAATTCACCACTGCTTGACCCTCGCTCAGAGGCTGCCTGACACGTTTGCGAAGATGCTCGCCGGCCGTGAGCCCCATAAAGTGAAGCTGCGGGAGGCCGGCAGCGGGCTTCACAGGCTGTGGGACGTGTCAGTGGTGTTCTGTAACATCCCAAATTTCCTATTTGGAATGTTTTACAATTATAGCTAAGCATCCTATGCATCCTGTTTGAATTTGAATGCCATTTGAAGTTTTCAGGGAATTTTGAGTTTTGAATTTGAATTTCAAACTTTGGCATGTGGGAATCATTTCAAAAACTAAGCCTGATAAATACTTGATCAAAAGTATGAGAAGAACAAACATGACACTCCAAAAATATCAGAGGAAACAATGCCAAAAGATTTGGATTCGAATCTGAATTTTATTTGAATTTGGAAAAATAGATTTTTATAAAGTTTGGATTTTGCCTTTGGAAAAATGTTCAAATGAAAGGAATATTCCCTGATCATTTTGGTATATATATACGCTATATAAAATATTTATAGATATTGTTTTATTTCTGTTTTGTTTTATTTAAAAAATAAAGTTTTAAAAGAAAACCCCTCGGCGCCAGCCTAGGCCACCCCAGCCTAGCTGGCCAAGAGCCAGCCTGGCTTGGCCCAAGCCACCGCCCACTGGCCAACAGCCAGCCAGGCCTCCCCGGCCTCGCCCTCGCCTCGAATTCCCTAGGCCTCGCCAACCGCTCGCCTCGCCTCTCTCTCTCTCTCGACTCAGGCCCCGCCCCATCTTCTTCCCCCTCGCCCACGCAACGCAGCTCGCATGGAGATCGCGGATCCCGGGATCCGGATCCCGATCGCCCGATCGACCTCAAGACGCCCGAGGCCCTGGCTATAAAAGCCGAGCCCTCCGCACCCCATTCCCCCTAGCCTCGCCGAGCCCCTCTCCTCTCTCTCCAAGCACGCTGAGCCCAAGCTCTCCTCACGCCAAAGTCGCCATTGCCGCCACCCTAGTCCACCCCGACCCCAACGACGCCACCAGACCACTCACCGACCTCCCCAAGACCAAGACGGCGACTCCTCGAGCTCACCGACGCCTGAAGCCCAGACGCGACTCTCGCCGCCGCCGCCCGCGCCGGACTCCGATGCGTCGTCGGGATCACCTCCCGTCCGATCTAAATCAACGGCCACGATTAGAACCCGAAGGGGTAAGTTTTATTAGAAAACCGCCGGTTCGTCCGGTTTATTAGTTAGGGTTTTAGTCAATTAGCTGGCCCGTTTTAGTTTTAACCCGAGGCCCGTTAGGCTATTTAACGACAGAGGCACGCTTTAGGCCCATTAGGCCTTTTTCTTTTATTTTGATTTTCTGTTTTAGCAGAATAGTTTCTGCTTTTCAAAATTCATATCTTTTATTCTGTTTAATATTTTTGAGTGATTCTTTTTTTGTTGGATTGCAAATTTTATGTAGTTTCTGTAGAATATATATTTAGCTATGTTAAAAATAATTAAAATGCTTTAATTTAGTTTTAGTCAGAATAGTAAATCTGCTATAACTTGAGTTAGAAAAATTATTTTGCATGATTCCTTTTGCCCCAACTTTATTTTGACATTGCCAAACCCTAGAAATTAACTTGGGTATTTTAGGATTAATAAATAATTAGTTTTAAGCAGAATCCTATTAATCCTAATTAATTAGCTAGATGCTGTTTTTCCTAATATTTTAATTAGTAAATGAATTTATTTTTAACTTGTGATTAGTTATTCTATGTTAGTTTCTGTCACTCTAGTAGATGAACTTTTATTTATAATTAATAAAAGTTTTAATTTATTTTCTTAATAGAAATTGGATTAGGCCTAATATGAGTTTTATAATAGCTTTTAATTAATTCTTTTTGCTCCTAGTTGCTTAGTGAAACCTTTTCTGTTAAGTTAACTTAAAACCATGATTAGGTTATACTAAGGAATTTTTGTTATATAAAACTATTTTAGCTATTGTTTGGACTAGGGAAAACTTTGAGTGTTTTTTTATTTGAGTTTTTCTTTTGGATTTGGTTTTGATTGTTTTGTTGTGTTATGTTACTTTTGTTATGTTGTGTTAGGTGATCCTATTGCTTTATGCTTATTGTGTTATTGTTTGTCTCGGTAGAGTTTCCTGAGTGCTGAAGCTTGCTACTCGACTCTTTAGCTTACGAGGATCATCGAGAAGGCAAGTTTTGATCATGTTATTTCTATACCTATGTTTTTGTGCATTAGTAGTTGTCACCACCCCACCATGCATGCAGTAGTGAAATCTTGAAGTCATTAAACTTGAGTAGTATCATGTGGTAGGATGAACCAATCCCTTGTTACCATGACCCCGGACGTAGTAGTTATTTTGCTATGCTCAGAGACGGATTTGGGATGAGTGAAATTCATAAGCAAGATGTGAGAGTCAATGATGATGACAACCCCATGAACTACAATGATCAAGATGGACTTCGAAAATCACTACTGGGTGGAGGATTTTGACGGCACCTGAGCACCCAGTGGTGGCGGGATGCATGGAGAAGCGCCATGACATCCTGCGGAAAGCTTCACCCAGCCACAAAGAGAAGGATGGATGCCCCATGACCGAAGCTTACATGCAGCCGCAAGCCATTATGGGCTCGGGCTGGGTTGACCCTAGTAGTGACGCTGGCTGGACGGTACTACGAGAAGTAGACGAACGGTAGGATTGGATGGGTACCGCGGTAGCGAAGAACTCTTTGGAAGACCCTGTTTCATTCGTCCGCCTTCAAACACCATGAAGTGCTAAGACTTTAAAGGAGGGAATGATTCTTGCGGGGAAAGTCGCAACCCTCTGCAGAGTTAAAGATCTAATCGATTAGCCGTGTCCCGATTACGGACATTTGAGCCTCTGAACTTGGAAGTATTCGGATATCTCAACACTAAAACTAATGAATTAATTTGAGGGTTTTATGACTTAATAATTGGGAACGAGATATTGGTTGGCGGAACCATCTCAATAACTACCAACAATTGTAGTAATTTGCAAGCAAGTCCACCGTAGTAGGATAAAATCTGCTTTTAGCAAAATGATGAAACTTAGAGCTCCACACCAAAATGCATATAGAGTTAGTAACTTTATTATTGTTATTCTTCATGACTTGCCACTTATTCCAAAAGCTGACCTACATGGCTGCAACGTATTATGTTGCGTAGATATATTCCGATCAGAGTGAGGCTACGCTCCGCGCTTGAGATTGCCCTTTGGAGTCGGATGGACTCGCTTATCTTCGACGCTTCCGCAGATTATTAGTTTATTTCTCATGAGTTGGCCTTGAGCCAATTTATTCCTTGTAATAAAGACTCTATATGAGAATCGTTAATGATATTCAGGTGTGATTGAACTTTGATTACTTTATCGATGTAATTGTGAGTACCAAAGATGATCTTGGGATGGTATGCATACGTAGATTTGACCGATTTTGGGTCAGGTCGCTCTGAGAGATGGTATCGAGCACACGCTGACCGTGAGGATCGTAACCCCTAGGATCGGAAAGCCATAAGCAGAGACCATTTACTTTCATCCTTTTCATTCCATAATTCTCCCTGCTCAATTCTCGACTCTTCTCCCTTTGCAACATTCTAGATGGCGCGAGTTCACCCCAGCTTTGCTACGGAGTTACGCCACCCGATGAGACGATGCCCTTCGAAGAAAGCTGGTCCAGATAGTGAAGCAGCTGAAGATAGCTCTACCCTCGATCACCGGAAACCCACTAATGCACTTCCGACGGACACCCGCTACAGGATTGAAGTGCATATCCTGAGGAGAACCTTCGGAGGACACACGGAGCCTATCAACTTTGAGTTCACCGAGTTCAACTGGATCATCGGAAGGGACGTGGCGATCTACCGAGCACTTGGACATCTCCGAGAGGAGTGAGGCGAACTCGACCACTCAGACCTCGCCATGGTTTCTCGAAGGGCAAGGAATGGAGATATCATCCATACCATTGAGGATGATTCCACTCTCTCATACATCCAGACTTGGAGTGTCTTCTCGAAAGCGGGAGATTCAGACTCGCCAGAACTCAAGACACACCGAAGCTTTTGTTCCGCGAATCGAATCGGAGGAGAAGGCCCGCAGACTTCCTTGGCCATGAGGAAGAAATCACGGACTTCATGGAGATAGTCGACGACCAAGATGAAGCTTGCGCGATAGAGGAAAAGATGGACTTGGGAGAGGACCTTTACCCGAGTGGAGATGAAGCACCCTCGTGAGCAATGATCAGATTTCAAGGAGTACCACCAAGGAACCCCAAGAGGAGGCGCCATCGATGAAGACTTTTAGTCGACCACCATGTTATCTTTTACTTTTTCATCGATCAGTTAGGCCGATGTTTTCCTTCGATTAGTCATGAGCTTTTGTAATCGAGTTTGAACCATGTTTGAATGGAATGAATAAATGATTGGTGTGTTATGATTGTGCATTCATATGGGTAGTGTTATTCCTCATAGACCATTGTTCTATTCTAATTTTCTCATCCCCTCCAAAACACCAGATGCCTCCGAGACGTGACACCGGTTTCCCTCCGGAGCTCACCCAGCTGCTCCAACAGCAGAATGCACTGATGCAGCTCCTTATTCAGAATCAGAACAACACCGCCAACAATCCACCGCCACCGCCACCACCCACTGTGGACAACTTGACTCGATTTCTGAGGTTGAATCCGCCAGTGTTCTCTAGTAGCACTGAGCCAATTGTGGCTGATGATTGGCTCCGCAAAGTCGAAAGAGAGCTAGTCACCGTTGGATGCACTGATGCTGAGAAGGCGCGCTTTGCCGCGCATCAACTGGATAGACCTGCAGCTTCTTGGTGGGAGAATTACACCGCCACTTTTCCCATTGGTGCCATCACTTGGGACCAATTCCAGCAGGCCTTCCGCACCGCTCATGTCTTAGCTGGAGCCATGAGTCTGAAGAAGCGTGAGTTCCGCAACTTGCGCCAGGGGAACCGTACTGTGGCACAGTACGTGGATGAATTCAGCAAGCTCGCTCGCTATGCCCCTGATGATGTGGCCACCGATGCCGCCAAGCAGGAGAAGTTCCTTGAGGGACTCAATGATGAACTGAGCATGCAGCTTATTGTGGCTACCTTCAACAACTACCAGGAGCTGGTAGACAAGGCCACCATTCTTGAAGGCAAGCAGCAACAGATAGAAAGCCGCAAGCGGAAGTACAGCCAGGGGAAGCACAACTCGGGAGCTCAGCAGAAGCCCCGCTATGCACCATACTCAGGAGGGCACACCCATCATAACCATGGAGGCCATAACCATGGAGGAAATGGGAACAACCGCAGCCAGGACAACAAGTCAGGCCATGGCAATGGCAATGGCAATGGTAATGGCAATCAGCACCGTTCGCCCGGCTCAAGGATCTGAGCCACATCACCGCTTCAAGTGCCGAAGACAGGCACTACGCCACCGACTGCCCGGAGGCCAAGCAGAGGAATGGAAATGGCAATGGAGGCTCAAATAAGAAGCCAAATCCGTTCCCTCATGCTCGTGAACCACATCGACGTGGAGGACGCCTATGATCAGCCGGACATCGTGGTTGGTAAGTTTTATTGAATTCACGTTCAGTTTTGGTTCTCTTTGATTCGGTGCAACGATTCATTCATATCAAGGGTAGTTGTGGAAAAAATACGGGTTACGACTAGAACCCTTAGAAGCCCCCTTCGCGTCGGTTCGCAGGAGGAGAAATGATGGCGGTGTAGGCTGTCCTGCAACCTCAACATCGGGAACCACAAATTTCCGTGGACCTCATAGTGTTGGAAACTCAGACCTTGGATGTAATCCTAGGCATGGATTGGTTGTCAAAGTTTGAAGGAACATTGATCGTGCCCAAGAAGTCTATTCTGCTCACCACCCCGGGCGTAAGAGGATCAATTATGTAGCCAGGCACAGCCAGATGAAGAATCAGGTGCATTCCCTCACGGGAGTTGTTCAGGAGGAAGTGCCAGTAGTGCAAGAATTTCCCGATGTGTTTCCGGAGGAATTACCAGGAATGCCACCGGACAGGGACATTGAATTTCTGATTGAGCTATTACCCGGTACAGCCCCAATATCCAAGAGACCTTATCGGATGCCACCGAATGAGTTGAAAGAGATCAAGGATCAAATAAATGAGTTATTGGAGAAAGGATATATTCGTCCAAGCTCATCACCTTGGGGAGCCCCAGTTCTTTTGGTAGAGAAGAAGGATGGAAGCTTGAGGATGGTTGTGGATTATCGTGCTTTGAACGAAGTAACCATCAAGAACAAGTACCCCCTGCCGATGATCAATGACTTGTTTGATCAGCTTGTTGGAGCCAAGGTATTCTCTAAGATCGATCTTCGATCAGGGTATCATCAGTTGAAGATCCGTGAAAAGGATATACCCAAAACAGCATTCACCACTAGGTATGGTTTATATGAGTATACCGTCATGTCATTTGATTGACTAATGCTCCTGCATACTTCATGAATTTGATGAACAAGGTGTTCATGGAATATTTGGACAAGTTTGTCGTGGTGTTCATCGATGATATATTGATTTTCTCAAGAGCGAGGAAGAGCATAAGGAGCATTTGCGCCTAGTTCGAGAAACTTCGAGAACATCGCTTGTATGCCAAGTTCAGCAAATGTGAATTTTGGTTGAAGGAAGTTGGATTCCTCGGACATGTTATTTCAGGAGAAGGAATAGCAGTTGATCCCGCCAAGGTTGAATCAGTCACCGATTGGCGATCGCCCACCTCGACCAAGGAGATCCGCAGTTTTCTCGGACTCGCAGGATATTATCGGAGGTTCATTGAGAACTTCTCGAAGATTGCCAAGCCCATGACTGAGCTGTTGAAGAAGGAAGCCAAGTATGTTTGGACCGAGGAATGTGAAGCCAGTTTTCAGGAATTGAAGAAACGGTTGGTCACAGCCCCAAGGTTGATTTTGCGGACATACACAAGGAATACCAGGTTTATTAGACGCTTCTCGTCAAGGACTCGGAGGAGTATTGATGCAGGAAGGTAAGGTTGTAGCTTATGCCTCCGGACAGCTACGGCCTCATGAGATGAATTATGCCACGCATGATTTGGAGTTAGCAAATGTAGTGCATGCACTCAAGACTGGAGAAATTTTCTCATCGAAATCGTTGTGATGTCTACACAGATCACAAGAGTTTGAAGTATATCTTCACACGAAGAATTGAACCTCGAGCAGAGGAGATGGCTAGAGTTGATAAAGGACTACGACATGAGATTGCATTACCACCCCGTAAAGCTAATGTTGTAGCAGATGCTTTGAGCCGTAAGAGTTATGTGAATACTCTTACAAGCAGGAGGATTACCCAGAGTTAGTCGATGACCTCGTAGATCTCCGATCGGAGATAGTTCGAAAGGATTTGTTGCAACTCGAAGTTCAGTCCACCTTGACCGAAAGGATTCGTGAAGCCCGTAAGTCGGACAAGGAAATTGATGAGATTAAGCAAAAGATGGATGAAGGAAAAGCTAAAGGATTCCGTAAGGATGAACATGGAACTATATGGTTTGAGGATCGATTTATGTGCCCAATGATCCCGAGCTCAGAAGCTAATTCTTCAGAGGCTCTTGATTCACCAGATTCGATTCATCCCGCAACACCAAGATGTACCGGATTTGAAGCAAAGTTTCGTGGATGGTATGAAGAAGGATATTGCCGAGTACGTAGCGATATCGATGTTTGCCAACGTAAAGGCAGAACATCGAAGCCAGCAGGTTACTTCAACCTTTGCCGATTCCCGATTGGAAATGGGAGAAACTTGGTATGGATTTCATCACAGATTACCCAGACCCGCTCAGGTTATGATTCTATCTGGGTAGTGTTTGATCGTTTGACTAAGGTAGCTCACTTCATTCCGTGAAGACTACCTATACCAGTGCCAAGTTGGCCAAGATATACATGACCAGGATCGTATGTCCGCATGGAGTTCCGAGGAAAATCGTGTCGATAGAGGAACGCAGTTTACCTCAAAGTTTTGGAAGCGCTTGCATGAAACTTTGGGTACGAGGCTGGAATTCAAGACAGCTTTTCATCCGCAGCATGATGGACAGACCGAGAGAGTCAATCAGATTCTGGAAGACATGTTGAGAGCTTGTGTGCTAGACTATGGGTCTAGCTGGGATGATAATTTGCCATACGCAGAGTTCTCATACAACAACAGTTATCAATCCAGTTTGAAGATGGCCCCTTTCGAAGCTCTATACGGAAGGAGGTGCAGAACACCATTGTTGTGGGATAGTGTTGGAGATCGATCACTTTTCGGTTCCGATCTTATCAAGGATTCCGAAGAGAAAGTCAAGCTGATTCGAGACAGGCTCAAGATAGCACAGTCGCGACAGAAGAGTTATGCCGACAGTAAGCGCAAGGAAGTGACTTACGAAGTGGGAGACCGAGCATACCTTCGTGTGTCTCCACTTCGTGGAATCAAGAGGTTTGGAGTCAAGGGAAAGTTAGCACCCCGATTCATTGGCCCCTACAAAATCCTCGAACGTCGTGGAGAAGTTGCATACAAGTTGGAATTACCGAAAGGATTGTCCGGAGTTCATGATGTCTTCCACGTTTCTCAGCTGAAGAAGTGCCATGCCGACATGGCCGATGTTCCGTTGAGAGACACAAGGCCCCTAGAGGCCATACAGCTTGACAAAGATCGACTTACAAGGACAAACCCATCCAATTCTCGAGACTACAAGCAGAGTCACCCGCAGCAAGGTCATCAAATTTTGCAAGGTCTTTGTGGAGTCACCACACCGAGGAATAAGCCACACAGGCGCCAAGAAGATCTTCTTGAGATCACCCGCACCTATTTGCTAGCCAACCCGAATCTCGAGGGCGAGATTCATCTTAAGGTGGGTAGGTTTGTAACATCCCAAATTTCCTATTTGGAATGTTTTACAATTATAGCTAAGCATCCTATGCATCCTGTTTGAATTTGAATGTCATTTGAAGTTTTCAGAGAATTTTGAGTTTTGAATTTGAATTTCAAACTTTGGCATGTGGGAAACATTTCAAAAACTAAGCCTGATAAATACTTGATCAAAAATATGAGAGGAGCAAACATGACACTCCAAAAATATCAGAGGAAACAATGCCAAAAGATTTGGATTCAAATCTGAATTTTATTTGAATTTGGAAAAATAGATTTTATAAAGTTTGGATTTTGCCTTTGGAAAAATGTTCAAATGAAAGGAATATTCCCTGATCATTTTGGTATATATATACCCTATATAAAATATTTATAGATATTGTTTTATTTCTGTTTTTGTTTTATTAAAAAATAAAGTTTTAAAAGAAAAACCCCCTCAGCGCCAGCTAGGCCACCCAGCCCAGCCAGTGCCAAGAGACCCGCCTTTGGCCCAAGCCAGCCGGCCCACCTGGCCAACAGGCCAGCCCAGCGCCCGACCGGCCTCGCCCCTCGCCCGAATTCCCTAGGCCTCGGCCACCCGCTCGCCTCGCCTCTCCCTCTCTCTCTCTGACCCGTGGGCCCCGCCCCATCTTCTTCCCCCGCCCACGCAACGCAGCTCGCCGGAGATCGCCGGATCCCGAAGGATCCGGGATCCCCGATCGCCCCCGATCGACCCCCGAAGACGCCCGAGGCCCTGGCTATAAAAGCCGAGCCCCTCCGCACCCCATTCCCCCCCTAGCCTCGCCGGAGCCCCTCTCCCTCTCTCTCCCGAAGCACGCCGGAGCCCGAAGCTCTCCCCGCCGCCAAAGTCGCCGCCGTCGCCACCCTAGTCCACCCCGACCCCCAACGACGCCACCAGACCACTCACCGACCTCCCCAGACCAAGACGGCGACTCCCTCGAGCTCACCGACGCCTGAAGCCCCGACGCACTCTCGCCGCCCGCCCGCCGTCCCGGACTCCGATGCGTCGTCGGGATCACCTCCCCGTCCGATCTAAATCAACGGCCACGATTAGAACCCAAGGGGTAAGTTTTATTAGAAAACCCGCCGGTTCGTCCGGTTTATTAGTTAGGTTTTAGTCAATTAGCCGCCCGCTTTTAGTTTTAACCCGAGGCCCGTTAGGCTATTTAACGCACAGAGGCACAGCTTTAGGCCCATTAGGCCTTTTTCTTTTATTTTGATTTTCTGTTTTAGCGAATAGTTTCTGCTTTCAAAATTCATATCTTTTATTCTGTTTAATATTTTTGAGTGATTCTTTTTTTGTTGGATTGCAAATTTTATGTAGTTTCTGTAGAATATATATTTAGCTATGTTAAAAATAATTAAAATGCTTTAATTTAGTTTTAGTCAGAATAGTAAATCTGCTATAACTTGAGTTAGAAAAATTATTTTTGCATGATTCCTTTTGCCCCAACTTTATTTTGACATTGCCAAACCCTAGAAATTAACTTGGGTATTTTAGGATTAATAAATAATTAGTTTTAAGCAGAATCCTATTAATCCTAATTAATTAGCTAGATGCTGTTTTTCCTAATATTTTAATTAGTAAATGAATTTATTTTTAACTTGTGATTAGTTATTCTATGTTAGTTTCTGTCACTCTAGTAGATGAACTTTTATTTATAATTAATAAAAGTTTTAATTTATTTTCTTAATAGAAATTGGATTAGGCCTAATATGAGTTTTATAATAGCTTTTTAATTAATTCTTTTTGCTCCTAGTTGCTTAGTGAAACCTTTTCTGTTAAGTTAACTTAAAACCATGATTAGGTTATACTAAGGAATTTTTGTTATATAAAAACTATTTTAGCTATTGTTTGGACTAGGGAAAACTTTGAGTGTTTTTTTATTTGAGTTTTTCTTTTGGATTTGGTTTTGATTGTTTTGTTGTGTTATGTTACTTTTGTTATGTTGTGTTAGGTGATCCTATTGCTTTATGCTTATTGTGTTATTGTTTGTCTCGGTAGAGTTTCCAGAGTGCGAAGCTTGCTACTACGACTCTTTAGCTTACGAGGATCATCAGCAAGGCAAGTTTTGATCATGTTATTTCTATACCTATGTTTTTGTGCATTAGTAGTTGTCACCACCCCACCATGCATGCAGAGTGAAATCTTGAAGTCATTAAACTTGAGTAGTATCATGTGGTAGGATGAACCAATCCCTTGTTACCATGACCCCGGACGTAGTAGTTATTTTGCTATGCTCAGAGACGGATTTGGGATGAGTGAAATTCATAAGCAAGATGTGAGAGTCAATGATGATGACAACCCCATGAACTACAATGATCAAGATGGACTTCGAAAATCACTCTTGGGTGGAGGATTTGTTGACGGGCACCTGGAGCACCCAGTGGTGGCGGGATGCATGGAGAAGCGCCATGACATCCTGCGGAAAGCTTCACCCAGCCACAAAGAGAAGGATGGATGCCCCATGACCGAAGCTTACTGCAGCCCGCAAGCCATTATGGGCTCGGCTGGGTTGACCCTAGTAGTGACGCTGGCTGGGCGGTACTACGAGAAGTAGACGAACGGTAGGATTGATGGGTACCGCAGAGCTGAAGAACTCTTTGGAAGACCCTGTTTCATTAGTCCGTATTCAAACACCATGAAGTGCGAAGACTTTAAAGGAGGGAATGATTCTTGCGGGGAAAGTGCGCAACCCTCTGCAGAGTTAAAGATCTAATCGATTAGCCGTGTCCCCGGTTATAGACATTTGAGCCTCTGGAACTTGGAAGTATTCGGATATCTCAACACTAAAACTAATGAATTAATTTGAGGGGTTTTTATGACTTAATAATTGGGAACGAGATATTGGTTGGCGGAACCATCTCAATAACTACCAACAATTGTAGTAATTTGCAAGCAAGTCCACTGTAGTAGGATAAAATCTGCTTTTCGCAAAATGATGAAACTTAGAGCTCCACAGCCAAAATGCATATAGAGTTAGTAACTTTATTATTGTTATTCTTCATGACTTGCCACTTATTCCAAAAGCTGACCTACATGGCTGCAACGTATTATGTTGCGAGATATATTCCGATCAGAGTGAGGCTACGCTCGCGCTTGGCGATTGCCCTTTGAGTCGGATGGACTCGCTTATCTTCGACGCTTCGCAGTATTATTAGTTTATTTCTCATGAGTTGGCCTTGAGCCAATTTATTCCCTTGTAATAAAGACTCTATATGAGAATCGTTAATGATATTCAGGTGTGATTGAACTTTGATTACTTTATCGATGTACTTTGAGTACCAAAGATGATCTTGGGATGGTATGCATACGTAGATTTGACCGATTTTGGGTCAGGTCGCTACATGTTCGATGGTGAAGGCCACATGTACCTAGGGCCCGGCTGGGAGCATTTCGCCCGCGCCCATGAGCTACAGCTCGGGTACTTCCTTGTCTTCCGCTACGACGGCGATGCCATGTTCACCGTGAAGATGTTCGACAACACCATGTGCCGCATGTACTACCAGCACGACGACGATGCCAGTAAGCTCTCTGCCTCTCTTCTTCCTGTCCTTTTGGCTTCCTCTACCAAAGACGACGACAACACCATGTTCACACTTTGTTGCATTTGGCCAGCAAAGGGAGCAGCAGCGGGATGACGAGGAGCAGAGCGGGATGACGAGGAGCAGTGGGCAAGAAGACGAGCAGAGCGGGATGACGACCTTGCTATGGTGGTGGTGGCGACGACCACCTACGGTGGTGGCTGACGACGACCTCGCGATTGTGGTGCCTGACGCTGACCTCGCGATGGCGGTGCCTAACGATGACCTCGCGATGGTAGTGGCGCCGACGATTCCACAGCTGGGCGACAGGACCATGCCAATTGTGGTAGAGGAGTACATCCGCGTTGGGATTCGCCACTCTGAGCACATCAGGTTGATGAAGGAGAAGAAGGAGGAGTGAAGATGTTAAGAAAATGAAGTGGCAATGTTAAGCATGTTGGGTTTAAGCTTGTCAATGTTAAGTATGTCAGGTTTAATTTTGTGCATGCTCATGGATGCTGTATGACAGTGTCATCTAAACATGTCAATTTCTTAATAATGAATATTTAGTTTGGTAATTGATGGGAATTGAAATTTTTTATGCATGCTCATGGATGAGAGATAAAATTATGGGTTTTTGTGCGTGCTCATGTATGAGAGGTAAAATTATGGGTTTTTCTGCATGCTCATGTATGAAACAATATAAGTTTCATTTTTTGAATGCTAAAAACATGACTCAAACCCTAGCCACGTCATTTACCGCCGTGATTTAAATCCGACGGTTTTGAAAACACCGTAAAAATTCAAAACCGTTTTTCATTTTTTGAATGCTAAAGACATGCGTTTTTTCATGAAGCGGCTACAAGGTAGGCATTTCATCACAGAATCGACAACAGATTGGCACGGATCAAACCCTAGCCACGGACGGTCACCAGCGAAATCGGCCGGTTTTGAAAACACCGTAAAAATTCAAAAAATCAAAAAATGGGAGACCTCCGTCACATCATCAAATGTGGCCTACCAACTAGCAAAAATACTAAACTTGCAATACGGATGTTTTCTTGAAAAAGTGTTCTAAAAAACGATCTACCATGGATGAAGATTCATGGCTTTCAAGCCAAACTAGCAATGATATGGCCGCATCCGATGAATAGTTTCTGATAATATGCCCAAATTTGGTGCGTGCCTCCGTCTTGTGATGGCAAACAATGTTGCCAAAGCGAGGTTCCAACTTGTTTAACATGAAAAACAGTTTTTCATTTTTTGAATGCTAAAGACATGCGTTTTTCGTGAAGCGGCTACAAGGAGGGTCACCCCTAACGGCGGCATTCCATGTCTATCTCAAATTAGACCCTATTTTACGGACGGTCGCCAAAAAGCATGCATTTCCGACCCTCGTAGCTACTCCCGGCAATTCAGACCACCTTCGGCCGATTCAGCTGGAACCTGCTGGAATTTGAACTATGGGCCCTCCATAGCTTGCCCGTTATTTTGCCAAAATGCTTTTAGCTTCACGGTAGGCATTTCATCACAGAATCGGCAACAGATTGGCACGGATCAAACCCTAGCAACGGACGACATGCATGACGAAATCGGCCAGTTTTTTAAAACACCGTAAAAAATTCAAAAAATCAAAAAAATGGGAGACCTCCGCGTCACATCATCAAATGTGGCCTACCAACTAGCAAAAATACTAAACTTGCAATACGGATGTTTTCTTGAAAAAGTGTTCTCAAAAACGACCTACCATGAACGAAGATTCATGGCTTTCAAGCCAAACTAGCAATGATATGGCCGCATCCGATGAATAGTTTCTGATAATATGCCCAAATTTGGTGCATGCCTCCGTCTTGTGATGGCAAACAATGTTGCCAAAGCGAGGTTCCAACTTGTTTAACAAGAAAAACCGTTTTTCATTTTTTGAATGCTAAAGACATGCATTTTTTGTGAAGCAGCTACAAGGAGGGTCACCCCTAACGGCGGCATTCCATGTCTATCTCAAAGTAGACCCTATTTTACAGACGGTCGCCAAAAAGCATGAATTTCCGACCCTCGTAGCTACTCCCGCAATTCAGACCACCTTGGCCGATTCAATTTGAACCGGCTGGAATTTGAACTATGGGTCCTCCATAGCTTGCCGTTATTTTTGCCAAAAATGCTTTTAGCTTCACAGGTAGGCATTTCATCACAGAATCGACAACAGATTGGCATGGATCAAACCCTAGCCACGGACGGACATGCCATGACGAAATCGGCGGTTTTGAAAACACCGTAAAAAATTCAAAAAAAATCAAAAAAAATGGGAGACCTCCGCGTCACATCATAAAATGTGGCCTACCAACTAGCAAAAATACTAAACTTGCAATACGGATGTTTTCTTGAGCTACTCGGTATGATTTTAACCATGATTTCTACAAAGTTTACAAAAAAACCCTATTTTTTCTGCCTCCAAACCTCTAAAAACTGGTGAAAATTTCCCTCCAAATTTTCCCTCCCACCCCACGAAAATTTCCCACCACTTCTCTCCCACTACCATTCGGGACCCACCACCCCTCTCCCACTAAACATGCGGGATCCTCCCCTCCCACTCCCCAAAATTTCCCCATTCGATTCCCCTCCCCTGCTCCTCGCCGCCCCCTCCTCCCCTCCTTCCGCCCGCCCCCCTCCTCCTCCTCCTCGCGCCCCCGCCCCACTCCATCCCTTGCTCTGTGCCGCCACGCCGCGTCGCGTCGCCCTCCCCGACGACGAATCCCCTCCCCTCGGCTGCATCAACTACATCGACTACATCGATGACGACGGCGGCTACATCGACTACATCGGCTACATCGACGACGACGGCGGCTACATCGACTACATCGACGACGGCGGCGGCTACATCGACGACGACCACCGCTGCATCATCAACATCATCCGCCTTTAGGTACTTCTCCATCTCCCTTGATATTCGGTGGATCCATCTCCTTCTTCTGCTGGATCCATCTCCTCTCGGTTCGGTGGATCTTCTAGGGTTAGGATCTTCTAGGGTTAGGATCTCCGTCTGGTTCATGGGGTTAGGGTTCATGGGGTTCGTGGGGATGATCTCCCTCTGGTTCATGGCTAGAACATGATGGGGTTAGGGTTCTTGTTGCACGCCCATCCTGATTGTTCATGGGGTTTGTAGCAGTGTTCTTCTTTTATGATATGTGCATGAAGCTTGTGTTCTTCTTTCCAGTGAAAAAGAGAATGCTTAGTACTTACTGTGGTATTGGAATTCCTGGTGTGTTAAGGCAGTATGACTAGTTTTAATATATACCATATTGTTGCTAGATAATTTTTGGTGTTTTAATATACTCTTCTAAATTGCCTGCATAAGCATGATTTCAAGGCCTACTATTATTGTTAACCCTGCTTGCTTCTTTATTCATCAACTGTTGGGCAATCAGTTGCTCTGAATGCATAAGCTTGCCTCCATTAGGGAAAACAATTAGTAATTCATTTGCTTATAGATGATTGCAGGTACATGGATAAAATTGCAAGTTAAAACATAAAAGTAATTGTTGTAAATAGTTGTTTTTGCTAATCCACATTACTGAAGTATAATTCGTGTGCACTGTATTTGTATCCAACTATATATAATTGTAATACATGTGAGTTCTGTTCTTGTCTCTAGTACCACAACCTTAATTCACTTAGCTTGATGTAGTTTGCTTCACATATACTACTGCTAATGCATTACTTCACATATATAGTTTGCTTCAATTCAGTTGCTTGATAGCATACATATGGTTAGGGTTTGCATCAGCAGTACTACTAGCACTTTGCTTGCTTGTTGTGTACTTTATATGAGGCACTAGGAAGATTTCTTGATGTACATTACTACCTCCTGCTTGATGTAGTGAAGATATTAAGAGATGCTTCACATCTTTCCAGTGTACATGCATGCTTGTTTAGTGCACTTACATGTTTGTTAATTAATAACAGAGATCACTGTATTGTTGATCCATCAAGTTTGTTTCACATGTATTACATGTGTGTGCATGATGGTCCAAATGCTTTCCTTTATTGATACAAGTGCATCATTTTACTTTATCCTGTTGTATCGATTGTTGTTTATTCTATTTTGCAAGCACCACCTCAAGATCATCCATGGCAAGGATGACAAGGTCAAACGTGAGGCCAACCGTTGGTATGCAACTTGCTCCTTGTGGTTATAATTGTCGGTTTCATAAAATCTGTGTCTTAATATGCTAAGTGAAATGTATTGCTGCAATCTGAATAAGCTGGCTTAATTGTGCCTGTGTGCTGTTAGTCTTCCTTACCTGAATAACTAGGATTAAATGATAATAAAATTTCATAAGATATGTATTCCAAACATTCATGCATTCCAAACATTCCAAACATTCACCTAATAGTTACGTTTCCTTTATCATGCAAAGAAGAGCCTCTCACCGAGTACGAGAAGGTTAGGGCTAGAAATATCATGAGGAACAATCGGATGTTCCATACCCTTGGCATCGGTGCAATAGCGTCGATGATTAGGAAAACAAATGATGTACGAGAAGGTAGAAGTGATGAGGTTCAAGAAAGTAGTGGAGTTATCAATGATGACCCAGAGTACAATCCTAAGGAGGATGAAGTTATTGATGGAGAGGAAGTGGATGATGTTGTAGTGAGAAAGATCATTAAGGTGCAAACTCTGTCTTGCTTGGAGGGCTGGGGTTCTTTTATGCTATGTTATTCCTTGTGCTCACATATTTCTCTTGTGATCTAATGCTTTTTCCGTGCTGTTTATATGAGGCAATCAAGGAATCTAGGACGAAGAGGCCTCGTGTTAAGAAGACAACGAGAAGAAGAAGAGCTCGAAACATCTGCTGCAATGCCTCCGGGAAGGGTGATCCCCAGCTCGTGACAAAAAAGAGGATCCTGAACTGATGAACCTGCCCTTGATAGAGTCACAAGGCGAGAAAGCAAAGATGGCGATCATGACGGACCATAGGAAAGTCTGCTGCGCATGGACTCGAGACCTCGGTGCAAATGGGTGATGAGTTGCCGCCCATGGATGAAGGAACCACTCTCGGCATGGATGGAAGTGGCACTGTCTCCCTAGATGAAGGAGGAACCATCTGCATTGATGAAGCGAGCATCGTCCACACAGAGCTCAGCCTGTTGCACCTTCTATTGACAGAATTTGTCATCAATGAAGAAGAACAGCAGCTTGTGCTTCAATCGAGCAAGTTGACCTTTGCAATGCTATCTTTTACTAGTGCATTTTCCAAATGGAATGATCATGTATGCTTTTGTCGATTCCTGCATTTGTCGATTTCTATTCTAATTTATGAGTTCAATTTCATTTTCAGATGCAATGACTACCAAGACTAGACATAGAAAGGGCAAAGGGCTAGAGAGGATCACCAAGTCGCTTGGTAGAAAGGTGCATATCCAAATTGCCGAAGGGTTGAAGCGTCCAGAGAAGCCTCTGCAGTCAGCAAAGCTTGCTTCTGAGTGTGGACTCGTTGCAAGAAGCCATCTTCCGGTTCTTCCTCACTTCAATCTATACAAAAAAAAGCTAGTCTATTGGAGAACTACATTGGGAAAGTTGCTGTAAGCTACTTGTTTCATAGTTAATGTGCTATCTATTTTCTGTTACACCTATGCATGATCACTAATATTGTTCCTACCTTGTTTTTCTGTCTTGGTAGGAAAATTTTGAGATGAACACGGACTCAGAGACCATCAAGACCGCGTGCAAAGATATTCTGCAGAAAAGTTCAAAGAACAGACGCCATCAGCTAAAGAAGAAGTATTTTGATACCGTAGCCGCAAATAAAGTCAGCATCGAGTCTCCGGTACCTGATCTGACGGATGGTGAATGGCAAGCTCTGGTGGAGATGTGGTCTACCCCAAGACACAAGGTTTGTCTCTGCTTTGTTTGATGCTTTATGTTCTACACATGATATGCTAGTGCTAGATCATCTTGACAAGATGCTTTTTGTAGGGAACCTGTGTGTCGAACAAGATGAATCGAGGAAAAGTCGTGTACAATCAGAGAACTCGTTCCAGGCACTACACAGCACACATTTTTGCCACTGTGAGAACTTTTATCTAGAGGCCTTACCGTTTGATCCTCGTTGGATAACATTTCTGATTCTTGCTGAATAACATTATGATTTTTGTTGAAAAACATTTCAGAAAGAAGAGCATAAGGGTGAGGAGCTGTCTGCGATTGACTTGTTTAAGGCCACCCACAACAGCAAGAAGCACGGGTTTTCGGAGCCAGTCAAGGCTGCTATAGTAAGTCACTCCATGCTTTGTCCATGCCCTGTTTGATTCTGTTTTGATGTTGTTTGATGCTTTGATGCTGTTTGATGCTTTGATGATTTTATGTTGTTTGATTCGGAGCCAGTTCCATGCTTTGATGCTGTTTGATAGTTCCATGCTTATAGTTCCATGCTAGGCTTAATGAAGATATTAGAATAGCTTAATGAAGATAGTTCCAGGCTGTTTGATTCACACACACTGTGTTCCATGCTTTGATGCTATTTGTTGCATTTTTTATGACATGATGAAATTTGATCTGAATGTTAGTCAGGAAGCCATCTTATATAGAACCACCATTCTAGGCTTAATGAAGCGATCATATTGTTCCAATTGCATGTCTCGTGTCACTAGTCATCATCTTGTATAGATTTTGTGTGCTGGTTTGGTTACTTCAAATAATCCATTTGTGTGCTGGTTTGGTTTCTCCACTAATGCCTATCATTTTCCTCCATATGCTAGCTTGAGATGGAAGAAATGAAGGATGCGCCGGTACCAGAAGGTGAAGAGCCAAAGTCTACTGTTCAAATTGTCGAAGAAGTATTGTTGAAATCTGTCAAGAAAAGCACATTCCTCACGAATGTTGGGCTCCAGTCATCTAGGAACAACTCCCACAAAGCAACTGCTGAAGTGTTTGCTCATGTTCAGTGACCTTGAGCAGAAGCTGGAGAGGTCCGAGCTTCAAGCTGAACTGGTGCAAGAAGAAGTGACGGCAATCAAGATGAAGGCGGAAGAATCTGAAGCTGCACGCGACAAGGAACTTGAGCTGCTGCGCAAGAAGTCTCAAGAACAGGAAGAGAAGTTAGCCCACTTGATGGCTCTCTTTGGAGCTAAGGCAGTTTGATGGCTGTGCAGTTTGAGCAGGTAGTTGCATTGCTGCCTAGTTTGATGCCTGTGAACCTCTTGTGCAGTTTGTCTTTGAGCATTTTGTTGCATTGCTGCCTAGTTTGAACCTGTGAAGTTATGTGGTCTTATGAACCTGTGAAGTTATGTGAACCTGTGAAGTTATGATCTTGTGAACCTGTGTTTATTTTCTGTGAAGTTATGTGGATCACTTGTGCACCTGGGCCTTGCTGTTTGAACCTGGGCTTGTGGATCACTTGTGCACCTGGGCCTTTCTGTTTATAGTTATGCAAAATGAGAACTTGGGCTCTAAAAAGGCCAAGGCCCAAACAAGAATTAGACCAAAAAGGCTTGGGCCTAAAAAAAGATATGACTGTAAGAATTTTTTTATAAAAGGCTGCATAGCAGAAAATAAAAAGGCCAAGGCCCAAATTCGAACTAGACCAAAAAGCTTGTGGCCCAAAACAATAGTGGACTATAAAAAAATTCATCAGAAAAAGGCTCCATTCCCAGAAAATAAAAGGCCAAATTACTGGGCCAGGCCCATACACATAAGCAAAATAAAGAGGAAAAAATAAATTAAACGGGCCGAATTATTGGGCTTGGCCCATGTAGACGGCTGAAATGGACCGGGCTGATTCTATTTTACGACCTTTTCATTTGGTCGTAATTCTGCCACGTCAACTTGCCACGGTGGATCCGCGTGGTGTGGTCGGATTGCTAGTGACCAAAATAATTGGTCGTAAAATCTACGACCTTTTTTTTGGGTCATAAACGTCTACGACCATTCCAGAAGAAAGGTCGCTATAGTCAATTAACGACCCCCAGCTTTTGACGTTATGGTTTTGGTCACAAAAATGTCACAAATTGAAAACTATGACCTTTCAGTGACCAATAGTGGAGGTCACTAGTTGACATATTTCTTGTAGTGGCTTGTATCTTCACAAGCTTCTCGACAAGACGGCATACAAGCTTCTCACCAGTAACAAACCCCAAGTTGGATACTTTCGAGTATTCGGCTCAAAGTGCTACATTCTTGATAAGCATCGTCGTTCTAAATTTGCTCCTAAGTCTCATGAAGGGTTCCTACTTGGTTATGGCTCAAACTCTCACACATACCGTGTCTACAACAATTTCACCTGAAAGTTTGAAGAAACGATAGATGTGAAGTTTGATGAATCTAACGGCTCGCAAGTAGAGCATTGCCAATTAATGTAGGAGACAAAGACTCCTCGGAAGCAATTCAAGATTTGTCTATTGGCAAGATTCGTCCAACGGAGATGAAGGAGAGTACCTCGTCCGTCCAAGTGGAAGCTTCTACCTCACGGCATGGTGAACCAAGATTTGATATGGAAGCATCCACAAGTGGGACACACCAAGATGAAGAAAACGAGGAAGTGCACCAAGATGAACGCCAACAACCTCCTTCTCCACCACGACAAGAGAACGACAACGCCAACAATGAAGAAGGCCAAGAAGAAGAACAAGATGAAGGATATGTTCAACCAAGACCCAAGCAAAAGCTTTCACGAGTTCGAGCAAGAATTGTTACAGACCATCCCGTCGAGCAAATCTACAATGATATCCAAACCGGGAGAATCACTCGCTCTAAAACTCATTTAGCCAACTTTTGTGAACACTATTCATTCATCTCTAGCATTGAACCTATGAAGGTTGAAGAAGCATTGGAAGATCCGGATTGGATAAACGCCATGCACGAAGAGCTACACAACTTTGAGAGAAATCAAGTGTGGACATTGGTTTAGAAGCCCGACAACAACCACAACATCATCGGTACCAAATGGGTGTTTCGCAACAAGCAAGATGAAGATGGACAAGTAGTTCGCAACAAAGCACGTCTCGTCGCCCAAGGCTACACACAAGTCGAAGGGATGGAGTATGGTGAGACTTATCCTCCCATTGCTAGACTTGAGTCCATTCGCATCTTACTTGCCTATGCTAATCACCATAATATCACCTTGTACCAAATGGAAATTAAAAGTGCTTTTCTAAATGGTGAAATAGAGGAGGAAGTTTATGTTAAACAACCTCCCGGCTTTGTTAATCCTAAGAAACCTAATCATGTTTACAAACTTCACAAAGCTCTTTATAGTCTTAAACAAGCTCCTAGAGCGTGGTATAAATGCTTGACCAAGTTCCTTATTGAAAAAGGCTTTGAAATCGGAAAATTGATTCTACTCTTTTTACTAAAAGGGTCAATGGAGAACTATTTGTGTGCCAAATCTATGTTGATGATATTATATTTGGTTCTACTAACCCTCATTTTAGTGAAAAGTTTGGAAAGCTAATGTCGGAGAAGTTTGCGATGTCTATGATGAGTGAACTCAAATTCTTTCTTGGTTTGCAGATCAAGCAAACTAAGGAAGGTACCTTTGTCTCTCAAACAAAGTACACCAAGGACTTATTCAAGAAGTTCAATATGCAAGAATGCAAAGGTATGACTACACCCATGCCTACTAGTGGACATCTTGATTTGACCAAAGATGGTAAACTGGTCGATCAAAAGGTTTATCGCTCTATGATTGGTTCATTGTTATATCTATGTGCTTCACGTCCCGATATCATGCTAAGTGTGTGCATGTGTGCACGATATCAAGCTGCTCCTAAAGAATGTCATCTTAAGGCCGTGAAAAGGATAGTGAGATACTTAATCCATACACCAAATTTTGGCATTTGGTATCCTAAGAGGGCCTCTTTCAATCTTGTTGGCTACTCCGACTCGGACTATGTCGGTGACAAGGTTGATAGAAAGTCCACTTCGGGTACTTGTCAATTTCTCGGCAGATCTCTTGTATCTTGGTCTTCCAAGAAACAAAACTCAGTATCCTTATCCACCGCCGAAGCGGAATACATTGCCGCTGGTTCATGTTGTGCTCAATTACTTTGGATGACCCAAACTCTTAAAGATTATGGGATATATGTGAAACATGTTCCATTACTTTGTGACAATGAAAGTGCAATCAAGATTGCTCACAATCCCGTGCAACACTCTCGAACTAAGCATATTGAATTTCGTCATCATTTCATTCGAGATCATATTGCTAAGGGTGACATTAATCTTAAGCATGTTCGCACCGAAAAGCAATTAGCAGATATATTCACTAAACCACTTGATGAGAAAGTATTTTGCAGGTTAAGAGGTGAATTGAACATAATTGATGCTTCAAACTTGGAGTAGGAACTCCATTGGATACATGAAAGACATGAGCTTATGACTAATCCTTGATATTTCTCTTATGATAATAATCTTATATCTTGGATATATTTGCACCTTGCATGTTATCTAACCCTTGTAGGTACTTGGATGAATCTAAGTCTCACATCACCAAGTCTCTATACAATGGTGGTTGAAAACAAGGAAGCACGAAACCATTCAAACATATCCTTTGACAAATTCTATGTTGAGTTTCATGATTGTCATATTTGATACACAAGTGCTCTTCCTTGCAAGAACTAACCCATGTAGGTAGATGAACTCAAATTCCAAGTGGTGCTCCCAACTCTTGATGAGCTACATCAACCTTGAGCAACCCACACAAGTTCAACTACATGATCACGATCAACACCACCACCCAAGGTATGTTATTCCATCTTAGAGAAGCTTTACTCCAAGACATGAGTCAAAGCAACTCGACAAGATGTGAATACATTAAGATGCTTAAACGAAAAATGGTAACCCCATTTTGAGCTTAAACGATGAGTATGACATATGATCAAGTGATCTCACTTGACTCCTAAGTCAATATACTCTAACATAGGTGACTTTGTCATCGCCCAATTCTAGATGAAGTTCTCTTGTGTTTCCTTTTGCATTTGTCTCATGCATACTTGTTTCCCCTTTCAAAAAAACTTCATCTAGATTTCTTTTCTTTTCTTTTCTATTTTGTTCTGCATTCCATGCATCCAATTCATTGCAAATCTTTCAGTTAATTCCTTGCAAATCCTTTTGAGATCTTATTTGTGTAGTGAGCTGAGGTGACAAGTGTTTTCTCTGTGATGAACTCGGTCACGCCGGTTTCTTGTCTTCGGTCTAACCGAAATCATTCGATGCAACCGAAGCATACCACTCGGTGCCACCGATTTCATTACAGGAATTTTTTTTTGCCACTTATTCCTGCATTATTATTGATCCAGCTCCACTCGATGAATCTTGTCCTCTACAAGCATCACATTTATGTTGTGACTCAAGGACCAAACCCATTCACGACAAATTCCAGAAGGCACTTCATGGAAATTGATGTCAAAGGGGGAGAGAGAGATCACATCAAAGCTTATCACCTCAACAGGGGGAGAAAGTTACATCCAGGGGGAGAGAATACTCAAGAAGAGAGTAATCTTCAAGGATCCCAGATGCTTGATGTTCAAGAGGAGAGATGCCACATGTCTTGTTGAGGGGAAAGACATGTTCATATATGCTTATTTGCATTAGCTCTATTCATTTGTTTCATTTGTTTCTTTGAGCTCTGATTTTCTGTTCCCTATCTTCTCCCAGTATCCCATGCTAGATTCAGGGGGAGCAAGACATCTAAGGGAAAGGAACTCTTTAAATTCATTGCACATCTTTACCTTTGGGGACATGTCTATATTCAATGTGGTACTTAGTACTCACTCTCTACATGTCATCCCAGTCTTGGTACTCTTGTGGCTTCTTTTGCTTGCTCTGGCCAGTAGGTGTATTTGTGTTATCTAACCTTATTTGCGCAGGTTCATTCTATCCTAAGCCAACTCAAGACCACAAGGTAAGTATATGCATCACAGTCATGTGTATGAGGAATTCTTGCTGATGTACATACTGTTTGCAAGAAGGACTCATGAGCATGAAGGTACATTTTCCATATTCACATTATTTGCTCTGATGCATATAGCCAAAATACATGTAACACATTGCTTACTCTGTCATGGTTATGCTCTCACATGCTTCTATGTTCAATATCCACATGATTGCATACATATAGGGGGAGCCTATGCATGTTACATGTCTTTCCAAAGCTTTACTCGTTAATTCTTTATATCTTTATCTAAAGCTTTGATGTATGTTGTCATGAATTACCAAAAAGGGGGAGATTGAAAGCACAAGTGCTCCCTGGGTGATTTTGGTAATTAATGTCAACATATCTCTTGTTGGACTAACACTTTTATCTAGTATGTTTCAGACAAGTTCAACAATGAAGTGGCATGGACTAGAGGATGTGGAACCCCTTCAAGATGCTAAGGACAAAGGATTGGCTCAAGCCTCAAGATCAAGACTCTACACTTTCTATTTTAGTGATCCAAGATCACATTGAGTCTATAGGAAAAGCCAATACTATCAAGAAGGGATGAGGTGTTGCTTAATGAGTTTCTTGCTCTACAGTGCTTAGTGATATGCTCCAACGCCCTGAACTACTTTCTCAAATCCACATATGTCCTAAACCAAAAGGTAAACTCGGCTCTACCGATTCTTTCTATCTGGCGCCACCGAGTTCAGATGTCTTAGCCACTGCCACAAACCCTAGGCAAATCGGTTTCACCGATAGGGATCTCGGTCTCACCGATATGGGATTGTAATCTCTCTGTGTATGTCCACTACCAAATTCGGTCTCACCGAGTTTAAGTAATAGGTACTACCGAGATTACAATGCAAACTCTCTGGTTAACTTATTACCAAAATCGGTCCCACCGTAATCGGTCTCACCGAGTTTGCCTGACCAACTCTCTGGTTAGCTTATTACCAAAATCGGTCTCACCGAGTTTGTGTAATCAGTCTCACCGAGATTACGTTATGCCCTAACCCTAACCATATCGGTCCTACCGAGTTGCATGTCGGTCCCACCGAAAATCATAACGGTCACTAGATTTGCTGAATCGGTCCGACCGAGTTTTTCAATTCGGTCCCACCGAGATTGGTAAATTGTGTGTAACGGTTAGTTTTTGTGTGGAGGCTATATATACCCCTCCACCCACTCTTCATTCATGGAGAGAGCCATCAGAACGAACCTACACTTCCAGCATCCATTTTCTGAGAGAGAACCACCTACTCATGTGTTGAGTCCAAGATATTCCATTCCTACCATATGAATCTTGATCTCTAGCCTTCCCCAAGTTGCTTTCCACGCAAATCTTCTTTCCACCAAATCCAAATCCTGTGAGAGAGAGAGTTGAGTGTTGGGGAGACTATCATTTCAAGCACAAGAGCAAGGAGTTCATCATCAACACACCATTTGTTACTTCTTGGAGAGTGGTGTCTCCTAGATTGGCTAGGTGTCACTTGGGAGCCTCCGACAAGATTGTGGAGTTGAACCAAGGAGTTTGTAAGAGCAAGGAGATCGCCTACTTCGTGAAGTTCTACCGCTAGTGAGGCAAGTCCTTCGTGGGCGACGACCATGGTGGGATAGACAAGGTTGCTTTTTCGTGGACCCTTCGTGGGTGGAGCCCTCCGTGGACACGCGCAACCGTTACCCTTCGTGGGTTGAAGTCTCCATCAACGTGGATGTACGATAGTACCACCTATCGGAACCATGACAAAAACATCCGTGTCTCCAATTGCGTTTGAATCCTCCAAACCCTTCCCCTTACATTCTTGCAAGTTGCATGCTTTACTTTCCGCTGCTCATATACTCTTTGCATGCTTGCTTGAATTATGTGTTGTGTTTATTAAACTTGTGCCAAAACTCCACTTGAATCTAAAAAGTTAAAAACTGCAAATTTTGGCACTTAGTGTCTAATCACCCCCCCTCTAGACACCTCTTCTCGATCCCTTTCAAGGGCCGGATGAACAGTAGACGGTGGAGGGGTGCCCGTGGAGGGGTGGATGAACAGGACCCCGTGGTGTGGAGGGTTAGATGAACAGTAGACGGTGGAGGGGTGCCCGTGGAGGGGTGGTTGAAAAGGACCCCGTGGTGTGGAGGGTTAGATGAAGAGTAGACGGTGGAGGGGTGGTTGAACAGTAGCCGGTGGAGTAGCGCGCGGTGGAGGCTGGATGAACAGGAGCCCGTGGAGGCTGGAGGAGGTCGACGGTAGCCCGTGGAGGCTGGAGGAGGTCGACGGTGGAGATGAACAGTATCTCGTGGAGTCCCGTTTTGCGGTACGCCACACCCCTCCCGATCAACAAGACCCCCGTTTCGACCGTAGGAGGTCCGTTTCGTCCGTTTTGCGGTACGCCACACCCCTCCCGATCAACAGGACCCCGTTTCGACCGTAGGAGGTCTGTTTCATCCGTTTTGCGGTACACCACACCCCTCCCGATCAACAGGACCCCCGTTTCGACCGTAGGAGGTCCGTTTCCGTCGTTTTGTGGTACGCCACACTCCTCCCGATCAACAGGACCCCGTTCCGAATGTAGGAGGTCCGTTTCCTCCGTTGTGCGGTATGCCAGGCCTCGTTTACATCGCTTGTTCCGTCCAAGCCCTCCCGATGAACACGACCACGCATTCCGTTCCGAACCAGCCGGTTGGCTCCCACGCATTCCGTTGCCTCCCGATGAAAACGACGCATTTCGTTGCCTCCTCATGAACATGACGACGACGCTGTTTCTCCGTTCCGACCCAGCCATGTCAACGAGCCCTCGCCGTACGTATGCGCAAGTAGGCGTTCGAGACCCCGCCCGTATGTACACATACGTGACCGTATTTTCTTTCTTGCACCTTGGCCGATGTACGTACGTGTACATGCTACGTGTGCACCTCTACTACGACACGTGTGCGCCACTACTACGACACGTGCGCGCCTCTACATCGACCAGTATGTACGTACACGTTCGCGACCAGAATGACAACGCTACGTACGCTTTGACCAGGTGGGTCCCGACTGTCAGGCACTTCCTTGCGTGCGAAGATGTAGCTGGTGGGTCCCAGCAGTCAGGGGGGAAACGTTTTTTTCACGAAATACGGTGGCCCGTCCGGTGGGTCCCCCCTATCGGGTGGAGGAATAATTATTAAGCACGTAATAAGGAGGCACTTCCTTGTTGCGGCCGTGGACCCAGCTGTCAGCCTCTCCACGTACAGTCCACGTCCGATGGAAGTCGTTCCTTGACCACGTTGACCACGCCGCGCCGAGAGCACCAGGGCGGTGGACGGCGGCGAGGCCTAGGAAGGGACAACGGGCTGGGAAGACACGGCGGTGGATGCCCACGCGTGAAGAGTACGAGGTTCACCGGTTCGCTGCGGTGTGAGGTTTGGCGCCGCCGAAATAACGAGGGTGTGGGTGAGTAGAGGGATGGCCTGGCCAGCGGTGGGAGTAGTAGGGGGCGGTGAGGCCTCCGCCGCATCGCAGCCGGCCACGGGAGGTAGGAGCACGAGGCACGACCGGCGCTGGTTTGCGCGGCTGGAGCAAGAAGACCAGTGGTTGAAGAAGCACTACGGCCGTTGGATGGACATCGTATGGTCACTGGAGCTAGAATCGTGCATATTGACTAAGTTAACAAAGCCCTCCGTCCCGGTCAACTTAGTAGGCCCACAAGTCAGCCTGCCACTATACTGGGTCCCAGCTAACAGGGGGAGTATTCATTTTTTTTGTGCGTAATAAGGACGCACTTCCTTGCGTGCAAAGATATAGCTGGTGGGTCCGAGATGTCAGCGGTGGTAACGTTTTTTTCGCGAAATACAGAGGCCCTTTCGGTGGGTCCCTAATGTCAGGTGGAGGAATCATTATTTTGCGCGTAATAAGGAGGCGTTTCCTTGCGTGCGTCCGTGGACCCAACTGTCGGCCTCTCCACATACAGTCCACTTCAGATGCATGTCGGTCGTTGACCACGTTGACCAGGCAGCGCCGAGAGCACCAGGCGGTGGACGACGGCGAGGCCTAGGAAGGAACGACACGGAGGCGAGGAAGACTCGGCAGTTTGTTTCCCACGCGAGGGGAGTCTGTTGTCTGAGGTTTATTGGTTGCGTCTGCCGTCGCGGAGAATAACAGCAGGTGTGGGTGAGTAGAGGATGGCTAGGCCAGCGATGGGAGTACGATGGGGCGGTGAGGCTCAGCACGACAAAGACCCGGCGCCATGGGGAGGAGGGAGCGAGCAGTCCCACGGCGCTTGTTTGAGTGGTGGAGCAGGAAGAGCAGAGATTGAAGAAGCACGATCGCCGTTCGATGGACATCCAACGATCCTTGCTTGTCGTCAACCTTTTTTAGGAAAGCCTCAAATCTGTGGAAAAACAGATACAACCCATCTGCCATTATTTCTAATAATTTACAGCCCATTTGCTAATTCTTAAGGTTTTTTTGGAGCCCATATTCTTTTTGTTAGCAGTACAACCCATATTGTGGCCACGGTTAAAAAATTATAGTACAAAATTTTGCATATTTCGGTGCGGTCCGAACTATTTTTAATCCCGAAATTTCGACTCACATTCAAACTGATTTTAGAAATAAATGTATATCAATATAAAATCCAACAAATTCTCCAGGCATAAAAATTAATGTAATTTAAAATCTCGAAATTAAAAAAAGATATTTGAAACTAATTGCCGGTTTGATGTGTTTTAAAAATGTACATCCCATTTCTCATTACCGATAGGCCATTTTCTTGGCCAGCCGAATGAAGCTCTCCTCGTCTTGAAAGATTTGCAGCCCAACAGGCCTGACAAAGCGACTTACTTGGCAAATCACAAAACACAGGGCTGTGGCGTGGACCCAGTGTCACCTCTCCACGTCTGATACTCTTTCGATGGAACTCGGTCGTTGACCACATTGACCACGCCACGCCGAGAGCACCAAGGCGGTGGACGACGACGAGACCTAGGAAGGGGACGACGTGGAGCCGGAAGACGCGACAGTGGATGCCCACGCGGAGAGGAGTACGAGGGTTCACTGGTTCGGCTGCCGTCGCCGCAGAATAACAGGGGGTGTGAGTGAGTAGAGGGATACCCTGGGACAGCGGTGGGAGTAGTAGGGGGCGGTGAGGCCTCCGCGGCATCACAGCCGGCCACGAGAGGCAGGAGCACGCGGCACGACCGGCGCTGCTTTGGGCGGGTGGAGCAAGAAGACCAGAGGTTGAAGAAGCACTATGGCCGTTGGATGGACATCGTACGGTCACTGGAGCTAGAATCGTTCATATTGACTAAGTTGACAAAGCCCTCCGTCCTCGTCAACTTAGTAGGCCCACAAGTCAGCCACCAACTATGGTGGGTCCCAGCTAGCAGGGGGTATTCATTTTTTGGTGCGTAATAAGGAGGCACTTCCTTGCGTGTGAAGAGATAGCTGGTGGGTTCGACCTGTCAGCGGGGGGAACGTTTTTTTCGTGAAATACAGAAGCCCTTCCCACGTACAGTGCATGTACAGTGCGTAATAAGGAGGAACTTTCCTTGCGTGCGACCATGGACCTCGTGGGTCCCAGCCGTCAGGCTCTCCATGTACAATCCTCTTCCGACGACTCTCGTATGTTGACCATGCCGCGCCGAGCGCACCGAGACGGTGGACGACGGCGAGGCCCCAGACTGGAACGACCCGGAGATGGGGAAGACGCGACAGTGGAGTCACAGACAGAGAGGAGTGGGAAACTTGACTGGTTCGGGTGTGGGCTGGGCCTACACTCGCAGAGAATAACAGGAGGTGTGGAGTGGAGGGATGGCGTGGCCGTCGGCGGGGTAGCGTTTCACCGAGGAGCGCAAAACAACGCCGCTGGATGCCGAAGGCTGGAGCAAGCGGTTCCGGCAGCGCTGGGGGAAGAAGACGAGAGATTGAAGAAGAATGACGGCCGTTGGATGTAAATCCAACGCCTTCTTAGGCTTCGACCTACTGGCCCACATGTCAGCCAGTCCATTTCTTTTTTAGTCCATTTGGTCGGCTGGGTGAAACAATGATGTAGCATCTATGCAGCCCGTTTAAATCCCATTTCCATTTTTGTCGAAATCCGCGGACTTGCTGGGCTGGGTGAAAATATCATGTTGGGCTAGACGGAGAAATGTTATAAAAACATAAACACATGATTGCACGTTAGTAAAATCTTTGCAAGCTTATGTACGCAATCACTAGGAGTTTATAAACAATTATTATTATTATTTTGTATGAACTTCCAACTTACGAAATAAAATATCATTTTAATTTGATGAGTTAATAGTACGTAGGGTATTATTATCTTTTAGGATAGACGTGGGACAGTTGAGTTGGTTCTAGGGGAAAGTATTGGGAGAAAACTCAGTTTACATCAAAAAGGAAAGCGGGAGAAAATTCAGAGACCTGCTGGGTCCACCTGAGGAGGGGAATATGTTGGGAGGAAGGAGATTCAAAGCACGGCAGCCGAGTGAACTAGTTTTTTTTAGGGACAAGTGAACTAGTTTACATACATAAGCAAATAGCCACTAAAAAAAGCAATCAGGTTAATGGATTCTTAAAAGAAATATTTCGGACAAAACAGATAATTACGACACATAGGCTAATGCATGAAACACTCAGATGATAAAGGTGCTTATAAACAAATAAAGTACAACATCTAGACCTTCCTGGCATGCTTGATCATGACGCTGCGGCTGTCCGTGTACTCGTCGGTTATGGGAAGCAGACACGCCGTCATGTCCAAGATCTGCCTGTACATGTCGTAGCATGCGTATCGTCCTTGGCGCGTAGGTTATGTAGGCTAGATTCGAGGTACTTCCCACGTGTTCAGGTCGTCTTCTTTCATGTTGGCGTGTCGGGGTCGATGATGGTCTCGTGAGGTCAACCACGGAGTCCTTCTCCTGCCGTTCTTGATGATTTTGTATTGCTTCTGGATGTCGACAAGCTTGTTGCACTAGATGGCCGAATCGTTGCGTTCTTCCTTCTCTCCACCATAGCGAAGGTGCAGTCGGCGCTACCGATGAAAAGGGTGAATGCTCCAGAACCTGGTGCAGCCATAGTGTCGGGGAAATACCCCGCGCGTAAACCGGCCGGAAGTGTAACCCGGCCGAACTTGGCGGTTTATCTGAAGACCCTGCTGACACTTGGCGAGTTACTGGCGACCCGCCCTGACCTGGCGGTTTACAAGCAACCCGCCTGGTTATTTTGACTCACTGGTGACCCGACGGGCGGGTCAGACGGATGACAAGGCCCAAGGCCCAGAAGGCCGGTTTATGTTAATGGTGGGCCGGTTTAAGAGGAAAGGCAAGAAGGATATTTCCCTTACAAGGGGTCAAGACCCGGACTTGTATCCGGTTTGTATTAGAGATAGATTTGTCCTAATCCTAATAGGACTCCACATGTAACCCGCCCCTTCAACTTATATAAGGAGGGGCAGGGCTACCCAAAGAGGGACAAGCTAGGAAGCAAGGAGAAACAATCTCTAGGGCTAGACACAAAGAGGAGAGCCGGTTTACGGCGACTCCCTCATGATCATAATGAGACCTAGCCACAAACAGCATGTAGGGCTATTACCGGATGATGTTTCCCGGGGCCCGAAGCTGTCTAAATCCTTGCCTTGCGTGTTGATTCGCCCTGCGTCTCTCATCCCACTCAACCCCTCTCAAGCTACCACATAGATGCGTTGGCCTCGCGACTAAGTCCTGACACTAAGGACATCTGCTGTGACAAATCCACGATAGTTGGCGCCCACCGTGGGGCCTGCGCACGGTGGTGTTGAGTTCTTGGAGGGATCTTTTCAAGGTTTCGGGAAACTCATGATTGGTCAGATGAAGAAAAGATGGTTTGATTACCAGAATCATGATTAAATTTGAAGTCTACAGTGCGAAGTTTTGAGATCAGGAGGATAAAAGGGTTCTATTGTTTGAGTCGTCAGATGTGACGAGAACCGTCTAAACCGCAGCTCCGCCAAATCCGAGATGGAAGGGGTTAATCTGTGGTACGTATATGGACAAACCGATCCAAGGTTACAGCCGGATCCGCCGAATTCCCCTACTCCTTCTCGCCTCCTTCAAGTCCCGAGGAGACCACCAGCTATTACGCTTTTTTTGTACTATAATGCTACTGCTCCCACGTGGTGGTCAAGGCTGATCCACAAGATTTAATTTTCTGTCTCATGTTGCACTATACGCGATGCTAGTACCAATTTAGTACAGACCAGATTTTTGGGTGTTCAAAACACGCCTACTATCGGAAACATCAATGCAAGATTCCAGTGTGCAAGCGATTGAGCAGTCGGTCAAAACCAACTTCGACCAGGATTCATATTGCCTTCAAGCCAGCTCCGCCTGGGCCGTTCACCGCCAAGGTCGTCCGTCGTCGTTTACGAACCGCCATCGCTATGCCGAGTCAACGCCAGAGCCTCGCCTTGGTTTTGCTCCCCGGCCGTGGTGCCACATCGATCTGTTTTCAGCCATGGATTTCGAGCCGCTCTTTTCGCCTTGCCACCTCTATCGCGGTCATCTCGAGCAGCGTCGGACCGTCCTGCCGGAGCTCCGCCGTTAAACCGCCTTGTTAGCGATATTGGCACAGCCATCGCAAATCATTTATTGAGATCGCTTTGCCTTCGCCGGCCGCGTCGCTTCCTTTAAAGTGCCTCCGTGGTAGCCGCCTCAACGCCGCCGCCGTCACGACGATCCGGTTGCACCGGGCCGCCTTTGTTGTCCCGCCTAGCTGCTTCGCCACCTCGCGCCATCAGTACACTCCGTCCGTGCAACTCGCCCTGCTCTACAAGCCTCTGCGCCCAAGTCCTCGGTTTCTGCGGCCTTGAGTACTACTGCTCTACCAAGGCGCGACGCCCAAGCTCGCGACCGCTGGATTGTTTTTTCTTTAAACGCCGCTTTAAGTTGGTCTTACCAAGCCGTCTGAATCCACTGCTGCTGCAGCAAACAGAGCAGCAAGGGAGCTGCAGGGGCAATAGCCCGACGTAGTGAGGCTGTTACGCCATGGCATTACGCTGCATCAAGTCACCAGAGGAAAAAGGCATAAAAAAGGGAGCAGTTGCCTTGTCCATCATTGAAAAGAAAGAGGAAGAGAAAGACAGAATAACAGCCATGCATGGGACATTCACTAGCGGCACGCCCCCCAACAACCAATGTATCACGTGAAAAGTGCTACCACAGGTTGCCATTTTTAAATGACCTGAGTCTATACTAGTCCATCGTCACTAGTATTCATACTCCTCTGGACCTTTTTAGTCTGCGTATGGATCATCTGTCGAATGGACATGACGCACAGATCATCTACTGTCCAGATCATCAGGTGACATCCATCCATATTTTATTAAACATATTGTTTTCATCAAGGAACAATTACATTGGTCTGTATATTTTTATGTGTAGCAAAGGTGGTGCCTACGTCAGCACCTTCATGCACCGGCGTCTGCGCCCGCTTACTAATGGAACAGGTGTGCCTAAGTCGCCGCCCGTGCAGCTTAATCTACATCAAACCGCCGGAGCCGCGTTGAGCTGCCCTTGCCGCTTTGAGCCGCCGGGGTTATATTAAGTCGCCCGTCCGCCTTCACCGCCGGTTCACGCGTCCACACCGGCTTAAAACGCGGAGGACAACTTGCTCGTCCGCACCGGCTCACAAACGCCATGGTCGGTTTATCTATCTGCTCCCGCGGCCGATTCACCAGTGAGGGATTTCAGTTTCACCTACTGATCATCAGCTTCATGGCGGATTATTTTCAGCCTAAACACATCAGGTGATATCCATCTAAAATATATTTTTAGCACATATTATTTTTGTCAAGAAACATTTTACCTTTGCCTTGGTCTACAATATTGTTTATGCAGGACAATTGTTCACTGCAAAAGCTATGGCTGTGTCATGGATGTATAAACTCGCGCCACCATTATGAATGCGCTAGTATCTTACCATGCCATCAAGCTCGATGAATATATATGCAAACTGCCATTCTGCAGACCGGTTTACATCAATATGACGTGGCTAATTCGTCCGTCCACGCCGGTTGACAACGCCGCGGCCGACTCATCTGTCTGTGCCACCTCTGATACGGCGGACGTCTTTACCATCCATCTCTCGCGATCCGGTCTACATCAACACACCGGGCCGCACCTGTGCGCAGGAGCTGTTTGTTGAGTATGAGCAAGTCACAGCTTGGGTAGCCCGGTTTTCTTTCAACAGAATGGAGGCAAATTATCATATACTACCAACCGCCGCTTGCACTGGATGGCTCAATGGGCAGGCGCACAAGTTGCCGCCACTACAGTTTGGTTAACTTCAAATCACCAGTTGGAAGGAACCATTGGCGAGATTCTCGACACGGCTCATACGGGATCATTTATAACCGCGCGGTCACCTCAATCTTACGTGGATTCACATCGGGCTATCAACACCGATGATATACAACTTATGCGGTTTACATCACGGTCACATATAGAGAGTCTCAAGCCAACTCCTCGAGTCACCTTTGAGACTCGAGGGCTCTGATGACATGACTCAGGCAAATCTTGCGGTTTCAGCAAAATTAAGAGCCCTAGGGCGATGGAGGAAAGATAACCCGATCCGGAGGCTCTGCTATATTGATGAAAACTTAAAGGCCGTCGAAAAATTTCCCGCTTAGAAAGTATATGACAGTTACAAAATCCGGGCTCAATGAAGAAGTCCCGGATAATCAGAAAGGATTCCGGTTTAAAATCCGGCCCAAGGGAAGTCAGTCTCACTGAAGCTCTCAAATATCCGGGTTACAATCCGGTTCAAGGGAAATCTGTTCTCCTGCAAAGCTCTGAAGCTCTCAAATCCGGTTAAAAAAATGTCCGGTTCAAAAAGGAATTAACTTCTCGCAAGTTCGATTTTAAAGGCCGTCAGAAAATTTCCGGCTGAAAATGAAGATTCCGGTTTAAAATCCGGTTCAAGGGAAAGATGTCTCCCACAAAGCTTTGAAGCTCCCAATATCCGGTTTAATGTCCGGGGCAAGAAGGATTTATCTCTTGCAAAAATTTAAAGGGTGCTAAAGAGGACCTGCTGCCATGATGCGCGGTTCAAACATGGGTATCATGCCTTATTGGCTTATCATTTATTGATCACTTGGGGGCTTGGTCATGTCTGAACCATAGTCACACCTCTTGATCGGCGTAATGCCACGATGTCATTTGGGGGCTTTGGTCGTGTCCGAACCATAGCAACACCTTTTGATAGGCGAAAGCCACAACATCACTTGGGGACTTGGTCACGTCTGAACCGATCCACGCCTCTTGATCGACCTAGTGCCATAGCATCACTTGGGGCTTGGTGAACCCGAACCATAGCTACACCTATTGATCGGCGTAATGCCAAAGCATCATTTGGGGACTGGCTGACTTGAACCATAGCTCGCCTTTTGGGGGCATGGTCTTGTCCGACCATGGTAATGCCTCTTGATCGGCTCAAAGCCTCATTTGCAATGGTTTTATCTTTGCCTTTGCTTGAATTCTGTTTTTCTTTTGATAAACATTTCTTTGTTGCGTTTTCAAACCAGCATTGTTAATCTGGTTCAACTGTCAATTACAAATTGGCGGAACAGCGTCAAATCTTAATCCGGAGACTATCTGCCTGCCTGATTTCTGTTACCATCCTATTATGGAGTAAACGGTGTTTATTATAACCGGGCGGTTTACATTATAAATGGCCTTATATTAACGAGCCGTTTTCTCCAAAGTTTGGGATTTCAACCCGCTTCAAGATTGGCCAGCCAACATCATGCACGATGGTGGCGGGGCCTTTAAGCTTCTTAACTGCGAAAACAGTTTGGAAACATATGGTTCAAACAGGCATCAGTTGAAGATAAATATGCACGAAGGCATACCAAGACCAGTGGTCTAAACCGGCCTCCGGTTCACGCTTGGTTTGACTACAAGTCACCGGTATTCTATATGGTTAATCCGGTGTTTATCACAACCCGTCACGGTTTTATCATAAACCGGCACAATATGGAAGGAGTTATCAGTACTCAAGACTGGGGTTATCGCTCTTACTACACAAAGTTGGTAAACCAACGATGTGATTCAATGTCACAGGTATGATATATTTCATATTTGATTATTCTTAAGTGCAGCTTTGGTTATAAACCTAGGTTATATGTTAGGCATTATGACCCGTCCGGAGGTAAACCGCGAGGACACTTTAAACTTGTTGTATGTAGAAACAGGTTGAATAAAGCATGATTATAAATCACCGGTGTTTATTAACCCGACCTGGCTTTTGACTATAAGTTGTCATTATGATGATAAATTATCCAATGTTTATTAACCCGGCCTGGCTTTAAGACAATAAGTCGCCAGTATACGATGAGAAATTATCTGGTGTTTGTTAAACCGGCCTGGCTTTTGACTATAAGTTGCCAGTATATATTTGGATTGCGCCATTGGAATCATGCGCTTATAAATCATTGGGTATATTATTCAAGTCTTTAATAGCCAACATGGCTGGATTTTTATTATGGTTATCAATAACCAGTATTATGGTTAAGGTTTTCAAAGTCGCTTTAGCGCAATGGCTATCATATTATCAATAGATATGATTTATTCTACAATTGAAGGAATAGTCCCGAGTTGTTGCAGGCTTATGACCCGGCACTTGGGGGCTACATTATTTCAGTTGAAACTACATCAAATACACAAGTCTCATGTCCCTGCAAGCATGCACCATGACACTTGGGGGCTAATGCAAAGTCATTTTTTGCTCATATTATTGAAGACCCGACTCATCATATCATAATGAGCCAGCCCTTGGGGGCTACCAATTGCTCCTGTCAACAATTCAAGGTACAAAGTTTTTTATTCATTATATTGAAGGGTCCACTGCTCAGTTGGTAAACCACAAGGCTCTTAACCTTGCGAACGTGGATTCAAGTCCCATGATGGGGGTTACATCATATGATGTTATTTTCATTGAAGTATATATCAAGTCCCAGCTCAATATTATCTTACTGAGCCGACCCTTGGGGGCTACACATCATTGCTCAAATCTACATGATTATACCTACAAAGTCCCTGCTCATTATTGCATAATGACCCGGCCTTTGAGGGCTACACTGGTTGAAGTTTTTATGAGTATAAGACAAATACAAGTCCCGGGTTGCTACAAGCATGACAACCCGGCACTTGGGGGCTACATAATATGGAGTATTCAGTTTTTACTAAGTGACTGGGATGAACAACATGGATTTCTTCTTAAGTGGCAGTATTTATATTGAAGCAAGTCTCAAATCATCACTTTCTTCTGTTTAAGACTTGGGGGCTATAGGTAATATGGATATAAGGGAGAAATATCTTCCAATTTTCAGTTTTGAGCAAACCAGATTGACCCGGCATCACCAATCATTATGACCCGGTGTCTACAACAATCATAAACCGGTGTTGGCAATAATCATGAACCGACATTGGCCACAATCATAGCCCGGCGTCTATAAACGGTCATGACCCGGGATCATCAGCTTTTATAACCCGACAATGGTGGTAATCATAAACCGGCAAGTTCTACATCTTCAAGCCGGCTGGATATCAATTGAATATTTGAAGACCAATATTTTTTCAAATCAGAGCATTTGAAGACTGATTCAAATGGATTCTTTATTTACGAAATATCTTTTGCAAGCAAATTGGTTATGAAGCTAGTCTATTGATTCAGATTTTTTTAGAAGGAGGAAATGACAAGGACTTAAGGATGATCAGGCGCCGGTTTACAAGAATTCTTAACCCGGAGCATAATCCGTCAAATTTGTTCTTGTGTTTGTTGTACAGGATCAGTTTAACATGGATAAATCCAAATCAAACTGGGGGCTAATGTCGGGGATATACCCGATAAATAAACCGGCGGAAGTGTAACCCGGCCGAACTTGGCGATTTATCCAAGACCTCACGACACTTGGCGAAGTTCTTGGCGACCATACGACTGGCGGTTTACAAGCAACCCTTTGGTTATTTTGACTCACTTGGTGACCCGACCAGGCGGGTCGAGACGGATGACAAGGCCCAATGCCCAGAAGGCCGGTTTATGTTAATGGTGGGCCGGTTTAAGAGGAAAGGCAAGAAGGATATTTCCCTTACAAGGGGTCAAGACCCGGACTTGTATCTGGTTTGTATTAGAGATAGATTTGTCCTAATCCTAATAGGACTCCACATGTAACCCGCCCCTTCAACTTATATAAGGAGGGGCAGGGCTACTAAAGAGGGACAAGCTAGGAAGCAAGGAGAAACAATCTCTAGGGCTAGACACAAAGTGGAGAGCCGGTTCTGGCGACTCCCTCATGATCATAATGAGACCTAGCCACAAACAAAGATGTAGGGCTATTACTGGATGATGTTTCCCGGGGCCCGAAGCTGTCTAAATCCTTGTCTTGCGTGTTGATTCGCCCTGCGTCTCTCATCCCACTCAACCCCTCTCAAGCTACCACATAGATGCCTTGGCCTCGCGACTAAGTCCTGACACTAAGGACATCTGCCATGACAAATCCACGACACATAATGTTGGGGATATTACCACTGGGTGTAAACCGGCCAGGACAGGCCGGGTTAACTTCATCAGTAGTTGAGTGTGTTAAAGCCCAAGTAGGCAGATGAGGGCTTAAGGCCCATAGCCAGTTCAAGGCCTGTAGCCGTAAACCGGCGTCAGTATGTAACTTGTATTGTAAGTTAGGAATAGTAGAGACCGAGCCGGATACATCTATAAACCGGCATCGGGACTTTGTGAACCGATGGGCGCACCCATGTATATAAGGGGACGACCCGGCGGCGGTTTGAGGACAACAGACAACAATTCGAGACTTAGGCGAAGCTTGTTTGCTCCCTAGTCATCGAAACCCCATCAATTCCATCACAACTAGGCGTGAGGCTTTTACCTTCATCGAAGGGCCTAACTAGTATAAACTCTCTTGCGTCCTTGTGTCCACTTTAACCCCTTGACTAACCCGTGGCGATGGCTCCACGACTAAGTCCTTTCATGAGGACATCGACATGACAAAACCACGACGGTTAGGCGCCCACCGTGGGGCTATCGCCGATGGTTTCAAGTTCTTGGAGGAAACTTGAAGGACTCAAGGGCTATCTTGTGGGCGGATGACCAAGAGTCGTCGCGGCAAGCTCTAGATCGGCGATGCGGATAGGGCCCGAGGGCGGCTCAATTGAGTCTGGTGCGGGTCCCTTTTGGTGGCATACGTCTTCATCGGAAAAATCGGTGAACCGGGCCCTAAGCCGGACTTCGCACCGACCTCGTCAAAAGCGGCTCGGCGTCGAGATCTGCCCAGAGTTAAACCGGCCGTGAAGCGTGCCTTCGTGGGGTCATCCACGGAGGAGAATATGAGATGGATCGGGATCGGTAGCGAGACCGTCGTTTATTCGGCGAGTCCTCGGCGGAGAAACCGAATCTTTGTATCGATTACAAGGCGACCGGATTGGGGGCTGTTCGATGGTGATGATATTCCGACCCCTCGATCTGCCCAACGGGTTGGAATATTCATGGCGGTACGGTGGCGGTCCACTCTTCGACCGCAGCAGCAATGTTCTCGAATCAGCAGCGGCGGCGGCCGGGCGGGGAGAGGCCACAATGTACCCGCCGCTCAAGTTTTATCTGATCTGTTTGATGCATTGGCTGTGCTCATGGCGGAGGCTAACCCGGCGGATCAGGATGCCCTAGCGCGAAATCGCAAAGGTGAGGAATAGATCACTCAGGCCAAGGCCGACACAGAAGCCGAGAATGACGAGGATGGCGCGGAAGCGAACGCTTTGGATCGCAGAGCCTATAAGCTTATCTTGGATCGAGCGCGTCACATTAAGTCTTGAAGCGGAAGCACGGTCTCGCTTGCCTTCAGTTTCGGCGCGAAATCTCTTTCACACCCGGGGCAGGAACTAGTAACCGCGGTGGTAAACCGGCGAGGCACTGGGCGGGCGCGCCGGTTCAGCCTCGCCTAATGGAACCGCCTCGGCAGAACGATATCGTGCCTCAGCCTGTCCAGACACCTCCGGGTCATTATTCCAATCCCATGGAAAATCTTGTCGCTGCCGCTTCACGGCTGGAGGCCATCCCGATCGAAGGCGACTCTCCGCAGGCGGTGGAGACGCGCCGGGTTAAGGAGCTTCTTCGGACTGCTTTGATCCAACAGGAAGTGTATTCATACATCCGTGACCGAATTCATTCCACCCCTCGTCCGAGCCGGAGCTACAGCAGGCGTATGGATGAACCGGCCGTGCCAAGTAATGCACGGAACTGTGAAGCGCCCCGTTGCAATAACCCGGCAGGCGGTATTCGTGATGCTCAGGAAGTGGTGGACCGGGCCCGGGCACGCAGGGAGGCCGAGTTAGCAGCGCAAAACGAGGCTCATCAGCTTACGCCGGTTCGTCCAACCACATCAGTCGAGCCAGGGGTTGCTTCTAGTTCTTTGGGGGTGCCTTGTCTTGTCCCCGCTTTACGTAATGTGCGCTTACCCAAGGACTTCAAGGGTCCGCGCAAAGTGCCAAATTACACTGCCGATTTGTTTCCAGAAGCATGGGTAGAGAGTTATGAGATGGCCATGGAGATGCTGGATGTGGATGAGGCGGCGTGTGCAAAGTACTTCACCATGATGTGAAGGACATCCGTACTTGGTTAAAAAGCTTACCGGCCAATTCTATCGGTTCATGGGCTCCGATTCTGAGCCCGGTTTGTCAAATTTCAAGGATACTGTAAGCAGCCCATGTCGATACTGGACTTGGCGGCCTGTGTCCAGGAGGAAGGAGAGTCAATGACCCATTGGGTGCGCCGAGTCTCGGAAATTTTGCACTCGTCAGACCGTATCAACGCCGATTCTGCTGTGATAACCTTGGAAGGCAACTGCCATTTTAAGCCTCTGAAGTTGAAATTGGGATGGAAGAAGCGCCATTGTAATGATATGGGAACCCTCATGGGTGCATTGGCGAAGTATGCTGATTCTGATAGTACCAAGGATCCCGAGTCTGAGGATGACAAGACAGGGAAGGGAAAAAAGAACATCAACTCCAAGGGGCAGCAACACAACAGAGCAGGTCATGGGAACGGAGGCAAATGTAAAGCGGATGGCAGCATGGACTTGTGGCTAATACTAGCGCACATGACAAGGGCCAGCGACGCAAGGATAAAGCGGCGAATCGCGGTGGAGCTCCAAATCCTAACACAGACCGCTTAACCTATCTGTTAAACTAGCCCTGTCCAAAGCATGGGACGAAGGAGATGCCGGCCAACCACCTTTGGAAGGATTGTTACATTATGCAGGAGTTCAAGAATTCTAATGCTTTCCGATATGATCACGGATCAGGTGGTGGCTCAGGATCCGGTTTCCATGGGCCGGGTCACGATGGAGGAAATTCTGGTTCAGGCTTTAACGGTAATCAGGGTGGACATAACAATCAAAATAATCAGAATAACTAAGGTGGTTACAATCAGCAGCAGCAGTCGGGTTATCAGAGCAATCCAAAGCAGTTGAATAGTGGGCAATATAATATCTTCACCACTAGTTTGAATAAGCGGGACCGGAAGCTTCACAAGCGAGCGGTGAACTCTGTTGAACCGGCCGTGCCTCATTTTTTATGCTGGTCAGAACAACCAATCGTATGGAGCAGAGAGGATCACCCTCCCCAGGTTGACAATCCGGGTCAGCTAGCGTTGGTGGTGGCACCTCAGGTGGGAGGTTATAAATTCACCAAGGTGCTGATGGATGGAGGGAGCAGTATTAACATCCTATACTATGAGACATTCCGCCGTATGGGTTTAACAGATAAGAATCTTAAACCGTCCAATACGGTGTTCCATGGTGTGGTACCTGGCAAGTCAGCATATCCTGTTGGCAAGATAGCTCTGGAAGTGGCCTTTGGAGACGATCATGATTCCAGGTCAGAGACACTGACTTTTGAGGTGGTGAAGATAAGGAGCCCGTATCACGCCCTATTTGGGCGGCCGGCTTATGCCAAATTTATGGCACGGCCTTGTTATATCTATTTACAGCTCAAGATGCCGGGTCACAAGGGAACAATAACTGTTCATGGAAGCCGCAAGATTGCTTTGGAATGTGAGGAAGGTGGTGCGGCCAATGCAGAGTCGGATTGTGCTACGGAAGAGTTGAAATACTACAAGGACAATGTTGATCCGGCGGACATGACTCCATTGAAGAAGCCAACCACAGAGCATGATCCGGCTTTAAAGTTCAAATCGGCGGCTGAGACTATGCTTGTCGACTTCGTGCCTGGCGATTTGTCCAAGCAGTTCAGTATCAGTGCCAACTTGGACCCGAAATAGGAAAGCGCGCTTGAGGGAGTCCTGGATTAGGGGGTGTCCGAATAGCCGAACTATCACCGTTGGCCGGACTCCTAGACCATGAAGATACAAGATTGAAGACTTCGTCCCGTGTCCGGATGGGACTTTCCTTGGCGTGGAAGGCAAGCTTGGCGATGCGGATATGTATATCTCCTACCATTGTAACCGACTCTATGTAACCCTAACCCTATCCGGTGTCTATATAAACCGGAGGGTTTTAGTCCGTAGGACGAACAACAATCATACCATAGGCTAGCTTCTAGGGTTTAGCCTCTCCGATCTCGTGGTAGATCTACTCTTGTACTACCCATATCATCAATATTAATCAAGCGGGGTAGGGTATTACCTCCATCGAGAGGGCCTGAACACAGGTAAAACATCGTGTCCCTTGTCTCCTGTTACCATCCTCCTAGGCGCACAGTTGGGACCCCCTACCGAGATCCGCCGATTTTGACACCGACATTGGTGCTTTCATTGAGAGTTCCTGCGTGTAAATGTCGTCCGTCGGAAGGATGCCTCATCCGTCTTTAAAAGCGATACTATCGCCAAAGGCCTTGGCCCTGGTGGACTCTTGACTAGGTGGTTTTCTTATGACCACCGGTTCGGCCACCAGCAACGATGACCACTCAGTCGCCGAAACCAATCTTAGCGTTAATTGAACTTGCCGAACAGTTGGATCGATCAAGCTCTCCTCTGTAAGCGAGCTCTTGGATCGCATCACCGCATACAGGAGTCGCCACAGGACTACGACCGGATCGGGCCTAAAACCGATCGAGAGATCAACTCTCCCGGGCTACCCATCATGTTGCTGTGATAGAGGAGCAATCTGGCGATTCTTCTTCTATCTTAAGGACTAGCTACGTCCGGTTCGATCCCTCCATGCAGATTCCCTGAGAGGGCGGATGTCAATCAAGCCCTGAACTTAAAGTCAAGCGGCGGGTTGGATTCATTGGATAGCATTCAAAAATCCAAATTTCCGAGTTTGGAAACTTCTCGGCCCCTGAGTTTAAAATTGGACGGGGTTCCGGATCTAGTTCCACCCGCCCACCCAAACATTAGCGATCTATCTCGAATTCGGCAAGAGCCCGCTGAAGCGATTACACCATTCTTGGGCGATTCCTCCACGGTTATGGACGGGATAAAGGACTGCCGAGAGGAGGACGCAATCCACTTTTCTGCAATAATTGCGGACAAGGGAATCCTAAGCGCCATAAGTCGTCATGAAATTACACGCTTTGCTGACTTGGTGACCATAGTACAAAAGTACTATGCGATGGAAATGCACAGAAAACTGAAAGTAAATTTTGGGATAATCCGCCCGAATACATCCCTAGTCCGAAATAAAGGGTGCATCATTACCAAGCACCTGGTTAAACAACAAAAACCAAAACCCCTAAAGTGCGGAACCGTACTAGAGGGTTGGCTAAGCGAGCGCTGCAAAATTCATAGCACAGAGGCGCCACTCCAACTCATAGCCTTGAGCATGTTGGATACTACGGCGGTGGCCAAAAGTGGCGAAGAGCTTCTAGCCTCGAATCCCAGCCCAGCAACACCGATGCGGTGTTAACAGTCTTGAGACTTTCGCATCAAATAACATGCGAGCGAACACTCCATAACCTTGCGAAGTCTACCAAGTAGCAACAATACATCCATGGGTAACACGGCTATTACCTTTAATGCGATGCGAACCCAAATTCGAACAGCCCAAGCACCGGCCGCATTGGTCCTCGGTCCAATAGTGGGCGACTTCGCCTTACTAAGGTACTCATGGATGGCGGCAGCGGACTAAACCTCATCTACGAGAAACCCTCCGAAAAATGGAAATAGGCTGGAACCGCATTGGCGAAGCAGCACAACCTTTAGAGGAATAATCCCTAGCCGGAAGCATGCTGCACAGAAAAATCACACAGGGCGTAGTGTTAGGCTCGCATGGACAATTACAGGTCGAGGAGGTCACATTCAAGTGGCCCGTTCAGCGGCGGATATCACGCTTTATTAGGACGAGAGGCATTCACAATTTTTCAAGCTATACCCCATTATTGGTACATGAAGCTTAAAATGCCCGGACCTAACGGAATCATCACTCTCGCTAGTAATCCGAACATAGCACTCCGCACCGAGAACAAGACAGCCGCACTAGCCCTCGAGGCACTATCCGAAGCCTTAGCGGTCGAGGAACTCACTGCGATGCGTGCCACGGTGAACAGGGACGATGTGACACTTGATAAAAGATCCAAGTCAACCTCTTTTTAAACCAGCAAATGAAATAGTCAAATTCCAAGTCCACCCAACGGACCCTGCAAAGACGGCCTGCATTGGGGCACAATTAAACCCTGATGTAGATGCGCTTTTCTGAAATTTCTCTGAGAAAATGGGACATTTTTCTGGCACCCTTCGGATATGCCAGGAATCCCACGTCGGCTGGCCGAGCACAGCCTAAATATCCTAAAAGGATTCAAGCCAGGTCAAGCAGGCTCTTGGCGCTTTTCAACCCAAGAGACAGGCCATGGGAGAAGAGCTAGCCAAACTTCTCGGAAGCGGATTCATCGGAGATATAAAACATCCGGACTGGCTAGCAAACCTGGTGATGGTACCAAGAAGGATAAATCCTGGCGCCTATGTGTTGATTTCAAAGACCTTAATAAGGCTTGCCCAAAGGATCCCTTCCCCTGCTCGCATTGATCAAATTATCGGCTTCTGACGGGACCACGACTCATTGTGCTTCCTCGTAGCGTACTCGGCTACCACCAAATCAAGATGGCGGAGCAGACCAAGCTACAACAGCATTCATCACTCCATACGGCCCATTCGCTTCAACACAATGCCCTTGGGCTCAAAAGCGCCGGCGCAACATATCGGCGCATGATTCGGACATGTCGGCAAACCAGATCGGCAAAACGGTGGAAGCATATGTAGATGACATGGTCGTCAAATCCAAGCATGTCGAAACTCTAATAGGCGACTTGAGGCTCATATTCGACAATCTCGAAAATATGACATTAAGCTCAATCCGGAAAAATCGTCTTGGCGTTCGGTAGGAAAGCTCATGGGCTTCATTGTGTCCGGTAGAGGAATTGAAGCAAACCCAGCCAAGATCCGAGCTCTGTCACAATTGGATATCCCAAAGACCTCAAACAAATACAAAATTATTTGGATCGTGGCGGCTCTAAGCGCTTTATTTCCCGTTTGGGAGAAAAGGCGTTACCCTTTACCGCCTCCTCCGGCCACCGAACACTTGAGTGGGCGGAGGCGCCAACGGACTCGAAGAAATAAAAGCCATATTGGCAACAAATCCGGTCCTGGCCGCAACCAACATGGGTGAACCGATGCTATTATATATCGCGACAACACATCAAGTTGTCGGTAGCGGTGCTCGTCGTCGAGCGAAGCGGGCGGACACGGTTCCCTCTTCAAAAACCGGTTTACTATGTGTCCTTGTCCTAACTCCATGCAAGTCCCGGTACCCACATTACCAAAAGATAGCATCTGCGCAGTGTTCATGGCATCCGGGCTGCGACACTACTTTCAAGAGTGTTTGATAACGGTAGCCTCCGAAGTACCTCTAAACGACATTATAAACAACCGCGATGCGATGGGCCGGATTGCTAAATGGGCCATAGAGCTCCTTCCATTTGACATAACCTATAAGCCACGACGAGCTATTAAGTCAGAGGTTTTGGCCGACTTCGTGGCCGAATGGACCGGCGAACTCCGTAAAAGTCTGGCGCATACTCAATTGGATCATGCACTTTGACGGCTCCAAAATGTTGGCGGCGTGGGGGCTGGCGTCGTCTGGCGTCCCCAACCAGGGACACAGTCCAATCGTCCTTGAGATAATGTATACGGACTCCAACAACGCAGCGAATCGAGGCCCTTACGCACGGCCTCCGGATGGCGATCTCCGTGGGCATTAAGCGCCTAGAGGTGCGCGGGGACTCGAACCTCGCGATATCTCAAATAAGCGGAGACTTTGATGCCAAAGATCCGAAAATGGCAGCATACCGTGTCACGGTCCTAAAAATGTCGGCCGCAGTTGAAGGGCTCGAATTTCATCATATAGCCGGGATAACAACCAGGCGGCGGACATATTAGCGCGCATCGGCGCAAAAGCGCGATGCCGTCCGCTAAAATCTTCCTGGAGCGGCTGTTCAAGCCATCCGTACTATGGGAAGGGAGTCGGAAATAACAATCCGGACCCAACCGCCTTACTGACGCGAACACTCGACACAATCGGAGGCTCGCCACCGAGATAACACCCTCCGCCCACGAAATAATGGCGGTTATCGCCCCTTGGACGGAACCATTCCTAGCCTACCTAACTAGGCAGGAATTCCCAGAAGACCAAAATGATGCTCGCTGCATAGTACGGTGATCCAAAGCCTATAAAGTCCATGAGGGAGAGCTATATAAGAAAAGCACAACAGGAGTCCTTCAAAGGTGTATCTCCGAAGAGGAAGGGCGAAACCTCTTGGCTGAAATTCATGCCAGACTGGGTGGGCACCACGCTGCAGCCCGGGCCCTTGTAGGCAAGGCCTTCCGAACAGGATTTTATTGGCCGACGGCCCGGCAGATCATGAGGATTTTGTCCAACGATCGTCGGTTGCCGACTTTTGCTAACCAAAGCCACATGCCACCCACCGCCCTCAAAACTATACCCATCACCGGCGTTCGCGGTGCAGGGGCTTGACATGGTTGGACCTCTTAAGGGAGGAACCCACAAGCAAAAATACATATTGGTCATGGTGGATAAATTCACCAAATGGATAGAGGCCAAGCCTGTTAAAACGGCCGAATCCGGGCCGGTGATAGACTTCATATCAGGGGTAGTGAACCGTTACGGCGTCCCCCACAGTATTATCACAGACAACGGCACCAACTTCACGGCCGATGAGGTCAAATTATGGTGCAAAAACATGGGCATCAAGCTCGATTACACCTCAGTCTATCACCCCCAAACCAATGGTCAAGTCGAGCGAGCAAACGGTCTAATCATGAGTGGCATTAAACCCAGACTAGTGCGGTCCCTCAAGGAATCAAACACGCACTGGGTTGAGGAGCTCGACTCCATACTCTGGGGGCTGCGGACCACGCCGAATCGTACTACTGGATTCACACCATTTTTTGTGGTGTACGGCGTAGAGGCAGTCTTGCCCTGCGACATAATACATGACTCACCTCGTGTGCGCATGTATGAAGAAAGAGAAGCCGAGCTCGATCGGCAGGACAGTTTGGACGCATTGGAGGAGGAGCGCGACGTGGCAAAAGCTCGTTCCGCATTTTATCAACAGTAGGCTCGAAGATATTAAAGTAGGGAAGTACAGGCCAAAGCTTATAATGTTGGCGAACTAGTTCTACGCCTGCCGGACAAGAAAAGGACAAACTCAAGCCCAAATGGGAAGGTCCCTTCATCATCGACCAGGTCTGACCGGCGGAGCATACCGTCTGCTAAACGCATCGGATAACCGACTCGAGCCAAACCCATGGAGCGCAGCCCGTCTCTGAAGATTCTCGCCCTAAGCGCTGGACTCCAAGTTCGTCTCCTTCCTCCGTCCACATTTTCTATTTTTGCTGTCTTTTATTTCTCTCCTTCCTCCCCCATCTTCTTGAAGCCTTTAGAGGCTCATTTGCGCTTTGTTCGCACATATTTGTGCGTTGTCCGCTCATTATACTGGGGCTTCTTTAACGAAGCTTATTTATCTGAGGCTTCATGCCCAACACATGTGTCAAACTTCCGCTGTACCTTTTATTCACCATTATATGCATCGATATGACTTAAGTTTTGGCCAAGCTGGGTTGCCTGGCTCCTGTCCTTACCCCTACGTTCCCGATTGTTCGGCTAGGTGGTAAAGGGAGCACCTCTGCGATTATTCTTGCCGGGTCAGACGGATGTGTACCTCGGTGGGTGAAGCCGAAAGCTAAGCGTTCTTAAGGGAATATTGATCGGTGAACTGAAAGATGATTTTAACTATTTATCCATCTGCCCTAGATGATTTTCTGCTTTCTTAGCAATTTTGACATGCACTTTAGGGCATGCCTCCCATGAAAGGAACCCTTAATGGAACTATTCTCCTGGAAGATGTTTCTTACTATCCATGTAATATAACATAACTAGTTGGGCACTTATGCGATACAGCAATAATGACCCCTCGCCTTGTCTCCATGCATGCCCGGTTCTTATATAACCGTGAGGGTATTCGGACACACTCGGACTGTTGGGTCCCGAGGTCGAAGCGAAAAGGTGCGCTATGACAAGCGATCTACAATCCGGCTAGAAGACATTTTTCATGTCATATTCAATTACATAGTCAACTCGACTCATTGTATTCCTCCTCAATGCCGTCTAATAGGCTATCTAATTTACAATCTTGCTTGGGAATACTTGGCGGCCAATTCTACTTGGCCGTACACTAACTTCTGAGGATCTCCTTCCCATCAGGCCCCACAGTCCGACCTCGGCCATGTGGTTTGGGTCAGCCTTCGTGTCACCGCGTCTTTACCATGGCCCGAGCCTCCTGGCGCCTTGACGGTGAGCCGATATCTTCCATAGTCGGAAGCGCCGCCATGCTCCTTGAAGCCGCTCTGCCAGCTCCCCAATGCCTTGAGGCGGGGAGATAGATAGCCACAAGGCACAGCCAACGCCTTTCATCACTGCCGAACTCATTCGTGCAGTGGCGCGATTCGGGAAGAAGATCACCCGAAGAACTGGGCATCTCCTCTTCAGGGCGACACTGTGAGCAAACCTACATACATGTTTATGTTAGTCGCCTTCCTCGCCGAACTCTTTCAAAGTTCGCTCAAGCACTTACTTGAAAATGCAGCGGCGGCCGTCGATTCTCCTTCTGAGTCGGACAATGGGCACGAACATCCTTTAGTTCCTCACCCAGTTGGGTGTTGGCATCTTGGAGGTTATTTTTCTCCTGCCGCACCCTCGTAAGCACGCTCTCGCCGGCCTTTAGCTGGCGCAGGAGTTGTTGCTTGTCCGGATCTAGTCCGGCGCCATCTGCAATATTATTGTCAGATTTACACACACGCCGCACTTCATAAACTATTTATCTTTTGAGGCATATATTACGGAGGGTCTCTGTGGCTCCCCATGGCGGCTAGTGTGGCCTCAAGTTGGGCATTGCATTCTTCAAGCTCTGGGACAGCGGGTATTCTTTTTGTAAGATCCAGCATAACAAATGATCCTTAAATCAGTTATTCTAACTATTTTAAGTCTCGGGAGACTCTTGGCATATATAAGCTGTCAAATTTCCTCACCGTATGTCCTTTACATACTGCTCCGTGGCTCTGGCTAGACCATCTTGAGCGGCACAGAGGTGCGCATCTCCCGAATTGAAGGCATTCAAGGCCTCTTGGGAGAAACATGTGTCACGAAGAACTGTCCAGCGATGCCTATGATTCATGGCGCTCTCCACCTCGGAGTTGGTGGCGGACAATCTGTCGGCATCTTACAGCCGGAGGAGCATCGGCGCTTGCGCCTCGTGCTCGCCTCGCTTCCGGACCCGGCTTTGGAGCCTGGCGGCGGAGGTTCGATTGGCAACCTCTCCGGACTCGGTCCGGCGGCGCTCTTTCTGAAAAGAGCACCAGCGTTATCGCCTTCCGAGGAATCAATCACAGGAATATGGTGACACACCATACCGTTCTTGGCGGAGTTTTGATCCGGACCGCACTTCTTTTTAACTCTTGAGGCGTCTGCCCCTTGTTGGCCAGCCATTGAGCTCGGCCTCCTGCCTCGAAAGCACCCATCACGAAACACCATTGGTATCGGTGATCAAGAAATAAGAATGGATGGGTCATTATCGAGTATTGGGACCTCGGTCTCGATTACTGTGAGGCTGGAAGTATTCGGGGTGTCGGCCGTAATGGCAACAAAGCATTATCGATGCTAAGTTGGTGGAACACCCGTCGATCAACTCCACCTTTATATCCGGATCCTCTTGGAGGCGGATCGAGGACGTTCGGATCCTCGGCTTGTAGAAGCGGGCTGTGTATCTTCTCCATGGCCCGGCGCAGTTCCTGCGAAGAAACCATAAAATGAGATATTTAACCACGGGAACATGGATCGGACAGGCCACAAAGATATTTGCTTACCCAACTTCGAGGATTATTCAAAAAAAACCCGCTCAGTGGATTGACGCGGAGAAAATCCTCCTCTTCCCCTTTGTACATGGCGGACAAGGTCTTCACCAGTTCGGTGACTGATCCCGGCCCTTTGGAGCCATGACGGGTGGCATCGTCCTCCCCGTAGAAATCCCACATGGGGTGGCCCCTATATTGGAGCGGCTGCACTCCCCTCATAATGCAGATTGCCATGACTCTAGTCATGGTCAATCCGGCATGAGCCAGTAGTCTTATTCAGCTCATCAAGTAAAGGGCGTCGGTCATTTTCCCTCTATGGGCTCATGAGCGCCAGCTTAGGCGCTTCTTTAGAGGCGTTGCTAAACTCGGAAGGCCGATCCGAACAGGATCCGGCAGCGGGGCGTTCTCCATGTAAAACCATTCCGAAGGCCAGTCTTGGGCGCCTTCTTCGGGTTCGGATAGGTATCCGGTCCCAGCGATCTTGCCATAGTTCGGCTCCGCCCACTTGATATATTGACCCCTCGTGAGAGCGGGGTACTAGGCGAATAGTCTCTTGACGGCGCATAATGAGCCTCGATGCCCAAGAACAGTTCACAGAGGCTCTGAAGCCCGCGATGTGCAAAATGGAGGCAAGCGTAAGGTGGTGCAGTGGAGGCTGTAGAACTCAAGAGCCCCGAAGAAAGCGGATGAATTGGAAATCCGAGTCCTCTTACTAGATAAGAGACAAAGCACACCGCTCTCCTTTAGAGGATCGGGGACACTCTCCTCTTGCTTTCCGCCCTTGTAGGTGGCGAGTCGCTCGAACCGGAACCATGAAGGCGGGAAGAAATCCCTTGGTTTGGAGTATAACTAGCTCGCTATGCGGGGCGAGCATCTCTCGCAATTTCAGGCTGAGGGCTGGGGCCTTGAAGGAGGAGCCGTGTCGACTGTCCATGATGGAATGGGTCTTTGTGAGGCGCTCGATGAAAGCTTCATGGAGGGGGGATGGTGTGACTCAGATCTAGATCCTCATCCCTTTTATAGGCGGCTCATTTGCGCAGCTAGGGGGGTAAGTGTAAAAATACCCTGGCTTTTCGCATTCATTCAAACACGTGGAAGATGGCCATTATTGGGTGTAGAAGCCAAGGAGTGCAGCATTTATCAGAAGTCGGACACTATTCGACAAGTATATGGAATTTGTAGAAGAACCCGCCTTGCAATGCCGAAGACAATCTATGCGCCGGACTCATCGCCATTTGAAGCCTGGTTCGGGGGCTACTGAGGGAGTCCTAGATTAGGGGGTGTCCGGATAGCCGAACTATCACCGTTGTCTGGACTCCTAGACCATGAAGATACATGATTGAAGACTTCGTCCCGTGTCCGGATGGGTCTTTCCTTGGCGTGGAAGGCAAGCTTGGCGATGCGGATATGTAGATCTCCTACCATTGTAACCGACTCTGTGTAACCCTAACCCTATCCGGTGTCTATATAAACCGGAGGGTTTTAGTCCGTAGGACGAACAACAATCATACCATAGGCTAGCTTCTAGGGTTTAGCCTCTCCGATCTCGTGGTAGATCTACTCTTGTACTACCCATATCATCAATATTAATCAAGCAGGAGTAGGGTATTACCTCCATCGAGAGGGCCCGAACCTGGGTAAAAACATCGTGTCCCTTGTCTCCTGTTACCATCCGCCTAGACGCACAGTTCGGGACCCACTACTCAAGATCCGCCGGTTTTGACACCGACAGCGCTCATCGAGTGCATCCGTGAGAATCGGGACATTTTTGCATGGAAGCCTTCTGACATGCCAGGTGTACCGAGGGAACTCGCCGAGCACACTCTTAATGTCGATCCTAAGTACAAACTGGTGAAACAGTTTCTCCGCCGGTTTAACGAAGAAAGGCGTAAAGCTATTGGAGAGGAGGTGGCCGAGCTCTTAGCGGCTGGTTTTATTGTTGAAGTTTTTCATCCGGAATGGTTGGCTAATCCGGTGCTGGTCCTTAAGAAGAACGACACTTGGCGCATGTGTGTGGACTACACAGACCTTAACAAGGCTTGTCCAGCAGATCCTTTTGCCCTCCCCCGCATTGACCAGATTATTGATGCTACTGCGAGGTGTGAGTATTTGAGTTTTCTAGATGCATATTCTGGTTATCATCAGATCAAGATGGCAGTTAAGGACCAGGAGAAGACGGCGTTCATAACTCCCTTTGGAGCCTTCTGCTATGTATCTATGCCCTTTGGGCTCAAGAGTGCCCTCGCAACTTATCAAAGGTGTGTACAGAATTGCCTTCATAAGCAGATCGGCTGTAATGTACATGCCTATGTGGATGATATTGTGGTAAAGTCAAGAGAGAAGGAGACTCTGGTTGACGATTTGAAGGAAACCTTTGATAACTTACGGACATACAAGATGATGCTCAATCCGGCCAAGTGTGTTTTTGGTGTACAGCGGAGCAAGTTATTGGGTTTTCTTGTGTCCAGCAGGGAATTGAGGCTAATCCGGAGAAGATCACAGCTATCACCTCTCGGCTAAGCCTAAGTGTATCAACGGCGTTCAGCGCTTGGCAGGCGGATTGCGCGTTGAGCGGTTTATCGGCCGCCTCGGTGAAAGCGATCCCTTTATATCGAATGCTGAAAAGCGGATCAATTAAATGCAGGTTGACTGGCGATAAAGCGCTTGAAGATTTAAAGCGGCAGCTAGCCAATCCGCATGTTCTTGCGGCTCCGATTGACAAGGAACCATTGCTACTATATGTGGCAGCCAATGCTCATGCAGTCAGCGTACCTATTGTGGTGGGCGCAAAAGAGCGAGCAAGGAATATCCGGTTCAGCGTCCGATTTACTATATCAGCGAGGTGCTTATTGAGTCCAAGCAAAGGTACCCGCATTGGCAGAAGCTGGTATATGGAGTTTTCATGGCAAGCCGGAAGCTTAGACAATACTTCCAAGGACATCCCATCACAGTGGTCAGCTCTGCTCCTTTGGGAGATATAATTGAGAACAGGGGGCGGCGGCGGATTGCCAAGTGGGCTATAGAGCTTGGGCCGCACGGATTAAAATACGTGCCTCGGACGGCGGTCAAATCTCAAGCACTTATAGATTTCATCAATGATTGGACGGAACTAAGAGCACGTGAAGAAAAACTGGATCACACCTATTGGACTATTCATTTTGATGGGTCCAGGCAATTGGAGGGCTCGGGGGCTGGAGTCGTGTTAACTTCCCCACGAGGTGATAAGTTACATTCGTTCTCCGCAATGTTCCTTGTACTAACAATGCAGCTGAGTACGAAGCTTTACTCCATGGTCTCCGGATGGCTAAGGAGATCAATCTCATCCAAGTAAAGTGCTTCGGTGACTCGGACCTGGTGGCTCAACAAGTATCTGGCACTTGGGATTCCAAGGATCCGCTCATGGCAGCATATCGTCGTGAGGTGGATATTGTTGCAAGTCACCTTAAAGGTTATCAGGTGGATCACGTGGACAGACAGAAGAACGAAGCGGCGGACGCTTTAAGCCGGCTGGGCTCTCAACGCAAACCGGTCCCACCTAATGTCTTCTTAGATGTTACGCATAACCCATCATCAAGCTACAGGTGAAGAGGATTTGGCTATTCCTGATCCGGAGGCTCAATTGGTGGCGGCTCTACATGTCATTCCGGATTGGACGATTCCTTATCTTGCGTACATGAACCGGGGGAGTTACCAGAGGATGAGACTCTGGCCAGGCAGATAATCCGGCGATCCAAGTCCATGACTATTATCAATGGCGAGTTGCATCATTGCAGTGTGTCAGGGGCGTTTCAACGCTGTGTGTCTCCTGAGGAAGGCTTTGAAATTTTGCGTGAAATCCACGAAGGGGATTGCGGTCCTGCCTTGTTCAAAGTCTTTGGTGGCTAAAACATTTAAATCACGGTTTCTATTGGTTGACTGCTCATCTTGATGGGAGGACCTGGTTAGGCGATGTGATGGCTGTCGAGAAATTCTCAAGGCAGCTCATGTGCGGCTCAAGAATTGAGATGATTCAATTACTTGGCGTTTGCGACTTGGGGGCTGGATATGGTTGGGCCTTTTAAAAGGTCCAAGGACAAGAAGACCCACCATTTGGTCACAGTTGACAAGTTTACAAAGTCGTTTGAAGCGGAGCTCGTTAGCAAGTGTGATGCAGCCACGGCGGTTCAATTCATCAAAAAGGTGATTTTCCGGTTTGGTTTTCCACACAGCATCATTCTTGATAATGGTACCAATCTGTCCAAGGGTGCTATGAAGGAGTTACGTGAGCGTGAGCACATCCGGCAGCGTTTCATCGGTGGCTCACCCACGGTCCAATAGCCAAGCGAGAGGGCTAATCAAGAGATCTTCGAGGCATCAAACCCGGCTTATGGTTCCTCTGCAGGCGGACACGGGTTGTTGGGTTGAGCTACCATCGGTGTTATGTAGCATCAATACTCGCCCAACAGATCGACATGATATACACCGTTCTTCATGGTCTATGGAGCGGAGGCGGTTCTCCCCAGTGATATCCGTCATGATTCACCTCGTGTAGCAGCTTATGTTGAAGCGGACAACGAGGTAGCGCGGCAAGACGCTTTGGACTTGTTGGACGAGGAACGTGACATCGCAGCTGCCCGTTCGGCGTTTTACCAGCAGGATCTTCATCGCTATCACAGTCGCCGCGTTAGAACCAGAGCTTTTCAAGAAGGAGATTTGGTGCTCTGGCTCATCCAAGACCAGACTGATATGCACAAGCTGTCCCCACCTCGGGAGGGACCTTTCATGGTCAGCAAGAATCTGCACAACGGGTCATACTATCTGATCGACATTTGAGAGCATAAAGACTCACGCAAGTCAGAGGAGGAGACCAACATGCCGTGGAACATAGCTCATCTTCGGCCTTACTATACTTGAGCCTTAAGCTCTACTTATGTACATATTATGACAATGTATATATTATGATCAATACAATAAACTGGAGCCTTAGCTAAAGCGGGGTCTCTGTTATTTTTACATCATGTGTGGTTACATGGAGTTTTTTATCTTAAAGCGACCTCCGGTTTACCCCTTGAGTTAGCTTTTTCAATAAGCTTTATATCATGTCACTTGGGGGCTTGGTCGTATCTGAACCAATGCAACACCTTTTGATAGGCGAAAGCCACAGAATCACTTGGGGACTTGGTCACGTCTGAACCGATCCGCCTCTTGATCGGCCTAAGGCCACAGAATCACTTGGGGCTTTGGTCGAACCCGAACCATCGCTACACCTCTTGATCGGCGTAATGCCACTTCATCATTTGGGGACCTGGCTGACTTGAACCATAGCTACACCTATCGGGGGGCTTGGTCGTGTCCGACCATGGTAATGCCACTTGATCGGCTCAAATAGCCTCTTTTTTGCAAATGATTCTATTTGTCTTTGCTTGAGATATATTTCTCTTGTTTGCATATTTCTGTTGTTGTGTTTTTAAACCGACGATTATTAAACCGGTTTGACTGTCAGTTGATGGAACACGGTCTATTCTTAATCTGGAGATGCTTTGCCCGGTTTGATTTTCTGTTAACATCCTATTCTGGAGTAACACCGGTGTTCTTTGTAAACCGAAACGGTTTACTTGGTAAGCCGACCTTATATTCACAGGAGCTGTTTTCTCCTCTAGCAGAGTGGGTTTCTTAAAACTCCGCTTTAAGATTGGCACAATCATCTTCATGGCCTACGATGGCAGGTATCATATATTCTTATATTTGATCATATGTTTAAATCTAAGATATTATCTTTGATTTCATATACATCGATATTATGACCCGCCTGGTGGTACAACCACAACGGCGTTTTAAGCTTTTTGCTGCAGATAACAACTTAAGATTGATGATTCAACGGAAGCATAAGTTGCAATAAGTATGCACGAAGGCATATCAACACCAAGTGTGGCAGCTAGTCTATTACAAGGCAACACGGTGCCCAGATAAGAAAATTGTTTTTCTGCGTAACATAACGAACAGCAATGTAAACCGGCTTCCGGTTCATGCTTGGTCGCCAGCTTGGCCTGATTGTTGCGGGTCATCCTGCGCCGCTTCAACCGCTTCCCTACCGGTAGCTGGAAATCAACAGTTGTCCAGTCGATTCCCATTAATGCTTGAAATACAGCTTCACCGTTGATCAGCAAAGACGGTTCAATGTCAGGAGCGTAAGTATGCTTACGGATTGGAGCGATAAGATTCTCCGCTTTAGGAACCGGTGTAGCCACTCGTTTGTCTTGACCAGCATATTGAGCTTGATAGTGAGACAAATTTGCCTCTTCAGCTAATTGACAAGCCAGAGGGCGCACTTCCCGGTTTATAGCTCGGAGATCCTCTTCACTGAATTCTGTCCCGTCTTCCTTCACGCTTGGGAAACCCTAGGCCGCTTCAACAGGATCAAAATCTGGCACCCATGCTTTTGCCCGGATTAAGGCGTTTATAGCACCGGTTCTAGCAGCAGATTTCTTTAATTCTTCAATCCAGGCAGGAAGCATTGACAACCTTTTAATAGTGTCCTGGATCAAGGTTGGCGCCGGGTTGTTGTGAAAGCGATCTTGATGATCCGTTCTTTTGTATCTGATTGTTCTATCAATGTATAGGCGACCTTCAATTTCTTCCGCACATCTGATCCCAAGTGGCCAATACGTGTCCCTGTATCATTCAAAGGGTTGGTAAACCGGCTATAACATGAGAAGACCTCGTTACTTCACAAAATCAAGAAGGCTTACCAAAGACAACAGCAGTCATGGCATGCACTTGCCGCTTTACACTGGTCAGTTTATCCACTACCGGTTTGAGTGCAGCCTCAGCTTTCTCTGCCCGTTGAAGTAAAGCGGCCTTTTCAGTGGCCCAATCCGCCCGCTCCTTGTTGAAATCCTCCTTAAGCTTTTCCATGACGCTTAAAGCGCTGGTTAATTCATCTTTTGCTTTGGAGGTTTCAGCTTGCTGGGATTTCAGGTTTTCTTGAAGATCAACAACTTGGCTTTCTGTCTTGCTCAGCTCAGCCTACATATAGATAGTCATTTGATTAAGCTTATGGTGCAGAATTGCAGTACCAACCACATAACAAGTTATGCCCTTGATACTTGGGGGCTAATGCATATTTGCTTTTCATCCTACAAATTCTATATAAGTCCCAAGCTCAATACAAATATTCAACTTGGCACTTGGGGGCTAATGCATATTTTCTCTATCCTCTAGTGACACTGGAATTCTTACTGTACAAAGTCCCGGTTTAACTTAATTAAGTTGAACCGGCCCTTGGGGGCTACATTCTCAAAGTACAGCTGCATTAAAAATTCAGGTTGGAAAGTCCCGGTTTAAGTTAATATCTTAAAACGTCACTTGGGGGCTATTGGAGTTGACAGATTGAAATACATAAGGAGAATCATATGGAATTTACCTCATATTTGTCCTTCATTATCTTTACCAAACCGGCTTCACAATCACGGCTGGTATATAGCCAATTCAGGTAGCCAGAATAAAGATCTTGGGGGTCTAGAGCGGCATAAGTGGCCAAATCGACGTTCCATTTGCCTTTACCAAATGCTGCAAATTCATCTTTCGCAGTGTGCTTGGACAAAGCGACAGGATTTCCTGGCTCAGAATGACCAAAGCAGCAATAACGACATCGTCATCCTTGGCTTCACCGGTCCGCACTGGGGTTGCCGGTTTATCAGCATGTTTTGATGGGCTAGCTGTTTTGTCAGTCTGAACCGGACTCGTGGGCTGGTTCAAAGAGCCTGTGGCATCAACATTTGCCTCTTCAACAGTAACATCATGATCTTGCAATGGTGGGTCGTTCAGCATGTCATTGAGGACGTGTTCTTCGGGATCTGTTGTTTTTGCCGGTTCAGGAGCGTCATCTTCTTCTGCCGCTTTGTCCAGACGAGCTTTTTTGCTTGGCCTTGGTTTGTCTCTGAAAGGAAAAGACAGATCAGTCCAGTGAATATTCAAAGTAATATATCAAACAACATTATCAGGAATACGGCTCACCCAAGCACAATCTTGAGCGGTGGGAGCTGGGTGGCTGACGACTCGCCAGAAGAAGAATGAAAGTGCCACGATAATGGTCGGATGGATTAAGAGGTTGACGAACACAACCCGCTTTAGGATAAGCATTGGCCAAGCAGTAAGAGACCTCTGAAAGGCGTTTCGAACCGGGCTGTTCGGTAAACCGTCGGAGGTAACTACCTGGCCGCTGTGCGGGTTGTGCGGCAAGCTTCATGTTGTTGTGTCTTCATAAGAAAGTTTCGGTCCAAATAAGCAAGAGATGAGAAAATTTAACTTTCCGGTTTGCCCGACGGATTTTTAGTGAAGGTAAAGGGTTTGAATCGGAAGAAAGAGCGATTACCTCTACAACATCAGCGTGACTGACCGGAGCGTCATCCTGGCAATAATCATTATCAATAAGGCGTGTGAAAACTAAACCAAGTGAGTCAAGCTCTACCTCAAGGTCCGGATTACCCACATCATCGTCAGCTGGTGGATCGGAGGAGGCAGTGGTTCTATTTCTATGGGCCAGTTTCTTCACAACTCTGGTCTTGGGCCGGATTGTTTTCTCCGGTTTCTCTTGAGGAGGCTTCTTGCTCCAAAATGGATCATCACCCTGTTTAAAAGATGTTAAAGTAAACAAAGGGTACTTAAACCATAGTCAGATTACATGAAAGCATAAGATATGAGTCTTACGGCTGGAGGTTTGTTCTTGGCAGAGAAGGGAAGCAGGCCGGTTTGAGCGCAAGCAGTTTCCGGTTCATTCAACATCCTTTTAACAACCTCAGTAACTTCGTCGTCTGTCAGCTGGATCTCAATATGCCATAGAGGGCCTTTTACATCTTCTGTGTATTTGCACATCAAACCGGAGCGCAGGCTTAAGGGTAGTATACTCCAAGATATCCAGCAGCGAGCAAGGTCAACTCATGTCAACCCGTTAGCCATGAAGGCCCGGAGCTTGGATAATTGAGGAGCATATTTGCTTCTCTCCCTAGCAATCAGTCTTTGAGGGAAGGGATGTGTGTTGCTTAGCAATTCCGGATGGTAACCCGGCAAAGGATTCTCTCCATCAGGCGAAGTATCTTTGCAGTAAAACCATGTTGCATTCCATTCTTTGGGATGGCTGTGCAGTTTGGCGTGAGGGTAAGTGACCTCATTCCTCTTTTGAATCGCCATGCCACCTAGCTCAGTGTTGGGACCGTCCGTAAATTCGGTGCGGCAGTTTAGATGGAAGCAATCTCTGAATAATTCAACTGCGGGCTCCTCTTGAAAGAACACCTCACAGAGCACTTGGAAGTGACAAATGTTGATTCTGGAGTTGGGGCGATACCTTGTGGGCCTTGATTGGAAGTTGGCCAAGACATCCCGATAAAACTTTGAACCGGGCGGACTGAAGCCCCGGGCTAGATGGTCAGCAAAGACAATGATCTCTCCATCTTTGGGTTCTGGAGGACATTCCGGGCCAGGGACCCTCCAGTGAATGACATCTTTTTTGCCTAAAGCGCCAGTGTTGACTAAGTTCTCCAGTTGAGTCTCGGTTACTCGAGAAGGGACCCAGTTGCACTCATACACTTGCTTGGCCATGGTGCAGTCTGCAAAACAGTAATACCGGTTCAAGAATGTGTTGGAAGGATACACACTGATTCATTCATTGTTAAACCGGAAGCAGTTATCTGTAAACCGGAGTTCTGCAAAGCGGAAATACTTAGCTAGGAAATCCTGGCGGTTCAATAAGGGGACTAATGGTATATGCCGAGTTATCAATTTTTCTACAAAGCTAAACCGCCCGGTCTAAAACATTGAAGAGTCAAGATTGCGGTGAAAACAGGTTTCACAATATTACTTCACAGTTTTGGATCTGGAGCATGTTCAGAAAAAGAAATAAATATTCAAGGTCCGAAAGGGAGCAGATGCTGAATCTATGAGCAAGGATACAGAGAGGTCTATGGTCTTGAGATGCGCAAAGAAAAACGAATGATAAAAACTACCACTGTACAGAACAAGGATTCGCATACTCGTCTAAAGGATTGTCATATGAACAGGAGGCGAGCGACGAATGCTGAAGAACACGGAAACCCTAGAACAGATCTATGGGGGAAAGGTAGAAGGCTTACCATAGCTGAGGAAGGAACGGAAGGTCGCCGCGATGCTCTGGTGTATTTAGGGTGATGCAGCGGCCAAGGTCGGTGCAGAAGTCGACGGCGGCGGCGAAGCTCCGAAGCTGGGCGGCGCGAGGAAGACGAAGCAGAGGGGCACGAAGGGGAAAAAGAAATGACCCTTCGGGCTTATTTATAAAACAAGGACATGTGTCGGTCTGAAAATCGAGGGGCCACGAGCTTGGAAACGGAGCTGTCGCCTCGATTGTCGCAGATCTATTAAACATAAAGATATCATGGTTAGCTTTTATGACAGGTGACGTCATGCCGGTTTACGACGATTAGAGACAATGACATCATGGCGGTTCACGAGATTACATAAAGATGCTGAAGATGAAGTTTTTTGCTAAGGATTGACATGAACCTGTTCAAATCAATCTGGGGCCTAATGTTGGGGATATTACCACTGGGTGTAAACTGGCTAGGACAGGCCAGGTTAACTTCATCAGTAGTTGAGTGTGTTAAAGCCCAAGTAGGCAGATGAGGGCTTAAGGCTCATAGCCGGTTCAAGGCCTGTAGCCGTAAACCGGCATCAGTATGTAACTTGTATTGTAAGTTAGGAATAGTAGAGACCGAGCCGGATACATCTATAAACCGGCATCAGGACTCTGTGAACCGACGGGCGCCACCCATGTATATAAGGGGACGACCCGGCGACGGTTTGAGGACAACAGACAACAATTCGAGACTTAGGCGAAGCTTGTTTGCTCCCTAGTCATCGAAACCCCATCAATTCCATCACAACTAGACTTAGGCTTTTACCTTCATCGAAGGGGCCGAACTAGTATAAACTCTCTTGCGTCCTTGTGGCTTTAACCCCTTCAGCTAACCCGTAGCGATGGCTCCACGACTAAGTCCTTTCATGAGGACATCTGCCGTGACAAAACCACGACACATAGGACTGAGGCGAGGCAGAGCTTCACCGAATCCGTATCGTTGGTGTACATCACATTCAACTTGGTGCAGCCATAGGACTGAACGGCGAACTCAAAGGGTAACTCCTTGCTGAAGTCCATATCCAGCAGGCTCACCCCTCGGATCGCCATTGGAGTCTCTTGGTGAGCGAGTGTGTAGGTGGCGGCAACAGTTCGTTTTTCAGCTCTTGGGAACTGGATTCAACGATGGCTGAGTGTGTCAGGCGACAACAGTCACTACCCTCCCTCGTCCGATGCACGCCCGGCGAAGATGCACCCTCGGCCACACGTCGGTTCACGGCGGGTGCATTTGGTCTTGTAATAACATGAGTTAGTGGTCACTTTACTTAAATTTAATTAGCTTTAATAAAATTTATACTTAAAACAAGCAATGCATTCGCTTGTTCTATCGATCCACAGGATCAACATGCACAACAATTAGAATTATTATTCTCGGGGCCTTTACGATCGGCACATTTGTCGCACTTTCACAAAGATAATACTACCAAGTTTGAACTGTTTTTTATGGTTGTTGTCCTGTGCATCATCATGTCGTGTTTCCCAGCTTGCAAGATTCAGAACCAACAAATAAGATCCAAATAATAAGTACAACAAAGATGCCTACTCATCTCATTGATTCCCAGCTTGCAAGATTCAGAACCAACAAATAAGATCCAAATAATAAGTACAACAAAGATGCCTACACATCTCATTGATTCCCAGCTTGCAAGATTCAGAACCAACAAATAAGATTCAAATAATAAGTACAACAAAGATGCCTACACATCTCACTGATTCCCAGCTTGCAAGATTCAGAACCAACCCATTAGAGCCTTTTGATAAAGTGAATATCGGGATTAAATCCATCTTTGCTAGCCATGTCATACAATCGAAGAACTTGGTGAATGCTCTTGACCGTCACAACATCTGTAGTTGAGTATTCCTGTTTGCACAACATGTTTGCACAACACAAACAAGGAGACAGGAGAGCATGATTTCGCTTTAATAGCGGCCTCCTTGAACTCAACCTCCAGCTCTACTTGGATGAGGTCGGCCTGGAGTTCCATGATTCAATTCATGCGCCTTTTTCTGCAGTTCACCTGAAATGAAGCAAAGATTGCAGCATTTAGCTAGCAAGAAGTACTTGCTCTTGTGAGCTGACAGGTTCTTCTTTAGTAGTTGCACTAAAATTGAGGAACATTAAGGTTGGCTGTCTGGCTCATGTAAGGTGCAACTATAATTTTCTTATCCTTTTGTGCAGTTCCACTAAAATAAAGTGCCATTGTGGTGACAGTGATGGCTCCATCTTGCAAAGGCTAATAAAATGTTGCACGAGATTTTGGAAACTCCAATCACCATTTTGTGCAGTTCCACCAAAATTGAGAGAAGTTGCCCACGTGACATTTTAGTTGAACTGCACAAGACACTCATTCCAAAAAAAAGTGTTTTGTGCAGTTCACCAAAAGGTCACAATAGCAACAAGGTGAAATGGATATCCCTATCTGCACAAAAAGATAGAAAGTAAACGATTCTTGATCAATAAGAATATCTGAAACATATACAAAATGAAAAGAAGCATCTTAATTATGTTCATGGCCATCACGCAAGGATAGTAGAAATTTTAAAAGCGTCGGCAATGCTTCATGTTACGAAGCATTACGATCAACAATGAGATTCCTCAAATATGGGATTACTTTAATGGTGGCATTGCTTGTTTACCAGACACAGTAAATCAACATCAGCTAAAGAGTTGGTTTAAGGGCATGGGACCGTAGGGACACCAGGACACTCAGCAGTGTAAGGGAGCAACTTACTTATCATAATGGGGAAAACAGCAGGAGTGCCATTTGTAACACAGTTTAATTGCATCTTATCACTGGAGGCATTAGATTAACAATAACACTGGTTAGACATGTCCCTAAGGTAACAGTGTGATCGCTTCATTTTACATGCGCCCTTACATTAACAACAGCAAAAGGTTGGTATAAGGACATGCGACAGTGGACGCATCAGCACAATGTACCTACAAGGAGGCATAAAGTGGTGATGCCGAGTTTGTTCATGCTATGTGAGGCAGCAAACCTAATCCTGGAGACATTGTACTATGTGAGGGCAGCAAATCTAATCCTGGAGACCTTTCACTATGTGAGGGCAGCAAATCTAATCTTGGAGACCTTTTACTATGTGAGGGCAGCAAATCTAATCCTAGAGACCTTTTACTATGTGAGGGCAGCAAATCTAATCCTGAGACTTTTTATTATGTGAGGGCAGCAAATCTAATCCTGAGACCTTTTACTATGCTAGGGCAGAAAATCTAATCCTGGAGACCTTTTACTATGTGATGGCAGCAAATCTAATCCTGGACATACTCTGTTGACTTGTCCACCAGCCGCCACTTTCTATCCTTTTTTCAACCAATAATAGATATGTTCATTATCCATTTTGTACTGCGTTTTCCCATTATTTCCCTTTTCAACCAAGAGACCGGTTGGGTATCCGGTCTCTACTACTTTCACCATATTATTTCCTCTTTGAATCAAGTACTAGATTCATGCTACAACTTTCCCCCCTTTCTTCGTTGTTTGAACAAAGCGCTAGATTCGAATGCATGAAGTAGCTTTATCTCTAATAATACTAAAAATTTAGGTGGCTTTGGAAGAGCTGATGGGAGTAGAAAAAGATGCACATGCAGACACATGGGGAGCTGGGGCAGTAGAGCAAGGCCGCTTTCAAAGAACTTATACCTGAGGGTCGCCGAGATGTCGGCGGTGGCAGGTTGGATCTGTGGACAATACGACAGGGAGGAAGAAGGGTCGGAGGACCTCCCGAGCCGGCGCTGTGTCGGAGAGAACGACACGGGCAGAGGATCGGGCCCCTCCGGCAGCTGTGGGTTTCCTCCCTCGGCAGCGATGACCGCGTGAATGATGCACCTTTTAGTCCTCTACACACACCGGCCGAAGGGATCCGGCCGGATCTGTGACCAGCGGTGTAACATCCCAAATTTTGGAATGTTAATATAATTAATTGAATTGTTTGTTTGTTTGCTTGAGTGAATTAAACTTGAGTGAAATTTGAACCTTTTCAAAAACTTTTGAATGAGAGGGAATAAAATGACTTTCCCTTCTCGGTAAATTCAAATTCATCCTATTAAAATCAATGAGAGAAGATGACATGACTTCTTCAACTATAAAGAATTTGAGCGGAGTTTTGCAATTTAATTCTTTCAAATATTTGCACTTGTTTCTCTTTTTTTCTTCCCGAGAAATACCCGAAAAATAAATTCTTGCAAGCAAGAAAGAGCGGAGAAAATGACCCTCCAAAATCAGGGGCATTTTGAAAATATTGAGCCAAGAAAAACCAAAGTTTTATTTAAAATTATTTGCAAAAAGAAATAAAGCCTTTAGGGATTTTCTGAAAACATTTTTTAAGTTTTTATTTTGGCCGTGGAATAATGCTCATCATCTACATTTTATTTTTCTGATAATTTTAGTATATAAAACTCTTTATTCGAATTGATTTGATTTCCTTTTTATTGTTTTAGTTTCCTAATTTTAAAAATAGGAATGGAATCGTTTTATTAGGAAAAACCTGCTGGCCCATTAAGCACTTTCCTATTCTAGCCCAACAAGAGATCATCTCCTTCCTCTGTTTCCTCTCACGTTCTGAAGCTTTCCATGTCCATGGAGACAGAAATCTCCACCTTCCCGATCTCCCTCGTCTTTCCATCCCAGCGCCTCCGAGAGCGCCTATAAAACCCCTCCCTCTCCTCATTCCATTTTCCCATCACCACCCCCTCCTGCCCGTAGCCTTCTCGCCACCGTCCTCCTTTTCCTGCCTAAAGCGCTCACCAGGAGCTCTCCTGGAACCTCCCCATCGCCCAGCGCCACCTCCCCAGCGCCGACCCCTCCTCCGCCACCCCCCACCCTGCGGCGGCGACCTCGCCCCTCGCCGAGCAGCCCTCCACATCGCCGTCTCCTTCCTGCCATCTCTGCCTCACGTACAGGTAACTCCGTTTTCGTTTTCAGATTTATTCCCGTAACAGATTTAGTTCCGTTCTTGTTTAGCCTATAACTTTTGATCTAGAAGTCCAATGATGCTGATTCTTTTTGCGTTAGATCACAATTTTCTTGTAGTTTCCAAAAATATATAATTTGTCTATGTTTGGATTTACAAAAATTGAGTTAGATCAGATTTGAATTAAAGCTTGTATTGCTTATTCCGGGAGTTTCATAATAGATTTTTATTTAATTCTTTTTGCTCCTAGTTGCTTAATGAAATATTTTCTGTTTAGTTAACATAAAACCATGATTAGGTGATGTTAAGAAATTTTTGTTATATAAAACTATTTTTGTTGTTATTTGAAGTAGGAAAACTTTGAGTTGTTTTTTCTTTAAGTTTTCCCTTTGGGTTTTGCTTTGTTGGTTTTGGTGTGTTACTTTGTTATGTTATGCTATGTGCTTATTATAGTTATTGTTTGCCTCGGTAGAATTTCCGGAGTGCGAAGATTGCTACTATGAAACCCTAGTTTTTCGAAGATCGTCAACAAGGCAAGTTCACTTTGACCATTGCTTTCATACCTATGTTTATTGCATTTAGTGGCACCTTTGCAATCCACCCCTCAGTAGTGTTATTGAATCCTTGTAGTTGAGTAGTATGCATGAGGTAGGAACCCATCACCCTGTTACCAAGCCCGGGACGTTATTTATTTTAATGCTACGCTATAGTAGGCGGGGTTGGTATGAGTGCTCGGGAGTGGTGTGAGAATGGAGGTTCTCGTCAATGGCGACAACTCCATGATGGAAAGCTGCAAGGACTGCATCTTCAAGGCCTCAAGACTTCAAGACTCAAGACAGAATTCAATACACACTCTTTGGGTGAAGGACGGTTGTGGGCACCTGGAGAAACCAGTGGTTGGCGGGATGCATGGAGAAGCGCCATGACATCTTGCGAAAGCTTCACCCAGACTCAAAGAGACGGAAGAATACTTCACGCCGGAAGCTTACCCGTGCAACCGCAAGTCATTATGGGCTCGGCTTGGTTGACCTTAGTTGTGACTCTGGCTGGGGCGGTACTAGCAGATGTAGAACTACGGTAGGATGGGTTGAGTACCGGACGGTGGTCGGAGGAACTCTTTGGAAGACCTTGTTTGGTCATCTTGTTCTCAAACACTCGAAGTGCGAGAGCGTAAAGAGAGGATCGAATCTTGCGGGTAAAGTGTACAAACCTCTGCAGAGGGTTAAAACCTAATCGATTAGCCGTGTCCCGATTCACGGACAATTTGAGCATCTGGACTTGGATCTATCTCGGAACTCTCAACACGGATTGATAACTTAATTGTGGGCAACATATGATGAATTTTGGGCTATGAGACATCGGTTGGCGGAACCATGTCATGATAGAAAATTCCATAGTGCAGACTTCATTTATGCCTTTGATGTAGGGAAAATAAAACCAGCTTTTATGCAAAACAAAACTCGATACGAGCCACAAAGCCATATTGCATATAGTATAGTTTTATCATCTGTTCTTTTTATTGTGATCTTGCGGTACATTCAATGTCTTGACCTACACGGCTGCAACGTATCATGTTGCAGATACTTTCCTCGACGAGTAAGAGTTACGATCAGGTTACGGTCTACACTCAACCTGCCGATGGCGTTGATGGGACTCCACACCCGTTCGATTGTTTCCGCTGAGTATTATGAGGTATATATCAATTCTCGTTATTTATGCATGTGATTGCACTTTGATATATACATTGATGTCTTGTGTGTGCCGACATACTTGATCGAGGATGGCATAGAAACACGAGAGGCTTGACCGTCTGAGCTCGGTCGCTCTGAAATGGTATCGAGCACATGTTGGTGTAGGGCGTGACCCTAGACATCGGAAAGCCCTAGGACAGGATATCTCAAAACTTTATTTACAAAAGACTCTTACTTCTCATCTTTTCTGATTTTATCAAATAGACCCTCTCACCTCAAATAGTTAGAATATACCCTTATCCTTTGATCACCCGGAGGATCAATCAAGACGCTCAAGAAGGACTTGATATCGGAACCGATGGCCCCTTGAGTAAAGAGGATTTCACCATGTATTAGAAGCTAGAACAGTTGAAGACTCAAGACTTGGAAAGATCTGAAGAATTATTAGACCTTTAGAAGACCAAACCCTGTTATACACTTACGTTAGATCGATGATTTGTGAGCTGTCATTTGTTTGATGTTTTCGACAGCCACAAAGTAAAACTTGTTTCTTCAAAACTATTGTTTGTATTGTGTGTATATCCTCCCCACCTCTCTCATCTCACCCTAAAACCCTTGAACCCCATAGATGATGAATGAAGTTGGACTGATATTCTCTGGACCGAAGACTCAGCTGAGGCGAGCTATGGATCAGAACATGGAAAATCACTTGAGAGCAATTTGGTTTCAAGGAAGTATGAGGTTCAATATGCTCTTCAATACTTTACGAAAGTGCTGCAACCTGGTGGAACATGCATCAAGCCATACAGGATTTAATGGAGCAAGAACTTGGGAAGAATTCAAGAAGACCTTGTTGAAATCACGTCTTATCCGGAAACACAATGATGCACCAAGAAGTAAACCTTGTGCTGCAAGATTTGCGGAGAAATAGGACACACCGGGAGGAACACAAAGATGGATGCCCTCATTGTGAGGAGAAACACCCACCGAGGAATGCCCAACTAGCGGGTGACTTGCTTCTGTGTGAAGGAACCACCCACTACCGGTCGCAGTGTCACATTTACTCCACGGTGCAACAAACTATTCGAAGCGGGAAGATGGAATGAAAGAAGCCCTCAAGGAAGATCTAGAAGAACCAGTAATGATGAAAGTGTTGAAGACCTGGATGGAGAAGGTCTCAACAGATTTTACTCAATGCACGCTATTCATGTGGAGAAGAAGGACATTTTCACAGATTGCACCAAGGAAAGAAAAGAGTATCCAGGATATTTCCGACAGCGAAGTGAAGTTTGACCCCGGAGATAGAAACTCGATCATTAAAGAGAAATCTAGGAAGAGAAAAGGAAGGCAACCGAGAGCAACACAAATTTTGCAGAGAAGGACTTGAGTCATATCACCTGTTACAGGTGCAAGGATTTAGGTCATTCGCTAGTAAATGCCGAAAAAGAAACCAAGAATCCAAGGAGCCGCATAATCACAAAGAAGCCCGAGACATGTCGGAAGTCATTTGTTTTCGCTGCAAGGAGGCAGGACATTATGCTATTAAATGTCCCGACAAGATGAAAGCTGGAGTTGAGTAGTTGGGATTTTGATATGGATAATAAGAGTAGTAGAAAGCAATTTCCTTTTCATGAGCTCAATGAGTTGAGTTATGTAATAGATTTCTCGAGTTTGAAATAGTTCATGACTCAATAAAGTTGTAATGTCACATGCTGAAAAGCTTTAAGGAGTTGTCATATTTTATCTTGAAATTAATATTCTGGATGAACATGGAAGAAAGTGAGTTGTGATGCATAAACAGGAAATTGGAATTGAGTTTGAAGTTTTGTTTGGATGATATGAATGTGTGCCCAGGAGATATGTACCTCATTACGAGCACCACTTTTGTTATACAACTGCAGATGACGACCCTTCTGAGTCTTTCCTTAAAGGTCCGAAACCATCATGACCACGACAAGTGATCATGATTACCGAAGATCTGAAGGACATGATGAAGCATATTCACCTTGAAGGAGATGCAGTCTACAAAGGCTACCCTTCAAGCAAAGGGAGTGGAACTTTGGTATGTGGAGGTACACCTCCACCGTTTGAAAGAGTTTGCCCAAAGAGGATGGGGCATTACTTTTCATCTCACGTGTGCCACAAGCAACTTTCTTCGACGCTGTTAGTGAAGCAGCCATGGAAGCCATCGCCGGATCGAGAAATACTTGAAGCAAGACTCCGTTATACTCGGGAATACCTAAGCGAAGTGCATCTGAGATGATGGAGGTGAAGCTCACGGCCACCACAATGAAACAGAAGATTGAAGAATTCAAGGCACATGTCGCACAATTCGGTGGGATGAAGAATCCTCAAGGAGGAAAAATGAATAAAGTTGGAAGTAATGTCGACCATACCGAACCATGTGGGTGGCAGCATTTGTAATAAACTTTTGGAATTTGGATTCACGAAAATGATTAAGGATGAAATGAAAGATTGATATGAGAATAATGAGATGTTATGGATAAACTTGTGCATTTTGGTCACAGTACTCTATAAAGCCACAGGATCAATGAAGAAAGAAATGTGTTATCCATGACGGTCCGTAGAAGGAAGCTGGACAAAATAAGTTGGAATTTTTCTTTTGATATGATGGTATGAAGAAACAGTACTACTGGATTTAAAGGAGGTGTAACAAGAGAGTTACTCCAAAGATGAGTTAAAGCTGCACTAGTGTTGGCGTGGGCCATAACCCACAGGCCCCGGATTTTGAAAAGGAACAGTTGTAACCTTGATAAAGGAATACATTTGGAAGAATCGGTGAGCCAATCAGCATCGTTTACGTAGGAGGTTACGCAAAAACCTAAGAGTGGTGAAGTAACGATAGATGTTTTGTTTGGCTTGCGAAACCATGGAATTACTCGAACCCAGTTCGAGAACAAGAAAATTCTGCAATGCTTGTGAGTATGCCCAAGTGTTAGAATCGTGATTCGATATTTACGTATGTGGTAATGATTCAAATGCAGGATGGATTGGCCCCATACGAAGACTTCTATCATGAACTATCATATGTTGATGGAAAATCGAGAGACTTGAAAACCTTAGAAGAGTGTCGACGCGACAAGCCATAAAACCATAGAATGGTAGTACGATGGAACCCTTTACAGGCAACCGTTGCCAATCGTAGGTTATACGGTGAGGTTCAACCCAGACCCGTTTTCTGCAGGAGAAAACCATAAATTGTAGAACACCATGAGTGTTTCGATAGTTGTTTAGAATGGACACAGACCCATCAGCTAAGAAGATCCAGTCTCGGACGAACTTCAACTTTGACGAACCGACCCAAGCTTTTGAGGAAAACTCTATGCTTCTGACAGAAGAGCTTTAATGAAGGAGCTATTGTAAGATATGTGAAGAGACATACATTGTCAGCCCTCCAGAGGAAATATCTGAGTTTATTGGAACCATGACCTTGTTTTTAAGTGTGGTAGCACCCCGACCTTCGACCAAGACATTTGCTAGAAGACCCCAACCCTAACCTTTTCTTGCTAGCCTCTTGAATCTCGAGGGCGAGATTCATTTTAAGTGTAGTAGGTTTGTAACATCCCAAATTTTGGAATGTTAATATAATTACTTGAATTGTTTGTTTGTTTGCTTGAGTGAATTAAACTTGAGTGAAATTTGAACCTTTTCAAAAACTTTTGAATGAGAGGAATAAAATGACTTTCCCTTCTCCGGTAAATTCAAATTCATCCTATTAAAATCAATGAGAGAAGATGACATGACTTCTTCAACTATAAAGAATTTGAGCGGAGTTTTGCAATTTAATTCTTTCAAATATTTGCACTTGTTTCTCTATTTTTCTTCCCGAGAAATACCCGAAAATAAATTCTTGCAAGCAAGAAAGAGCGGAGGAAAATGACCCTCCAAAATCAGGGCATTTTTAAAATATTGAGCCAAGAAAAACCAAAGTTTTATTTAAAATTATTTGTAAAAAGAAATAAAGCCTTTAGGGATTTTCTGAAAAACATTTTTTTAAGTTTTATTTTGGCCGTGGAATAATGCTCATCATCTACATTTTATTTTTCTGATAATTTTAGGATATAAAAACTCTTTATTCGAATTGATTTGATTTCCTTTTATTGTTTTAGTTTCCTAATTTTAAAAATAGGAATGGAATCGTTTTATTAGGAAAAACCTGCTGGCCCATTAAGCACTTTCCTATTCTAGCCCAACAAGAGATCATCTCCTTCCTCTGTTTCCTCTCACGTTCTGAAGCTTTCCATGTCCATGGAGACAGAAATCTCCACCTTCGATCTCCTCGTCTTTCCATCCCAGCGCCTCCCGAGACCGCCTATAAAACCCCTCCCTCTCCTCGTTCCATTTTCCCATCACCACCCCCTCCCTGCCCGTAGCCTTCTCGCCACCGTCCTCCTTTTCCTGCCTAGAACGCTCACCAGAGCTCTCCTGGAACCTCCCATCGCCCAGCGCCACCTCCCCAGCGCCGACCCCTCCTCCGCCACCCCCACCTCGCCCGGCGACCTCGCCCCCTCGCCGAGCAGCCCTCCACATCGCCGTCTCCTTCCTGCCATCTCTGCCTCACGTACAGGTAACTCCGTTTTCGTTTTCAGATTTATTCCCGTAACAGATTTAGTTCCGTTCTTGTTTAGCCTATAACTTTTGATCTAGAAGTCCAATGATGCTGATTCTTTTTGCGTTAGATCACAATTTTCTTGTAGTTTCAAAAATATATAATTTGTATATGATTGGATTTATAAAATTGAGTTAGATCAGATTTGAATTAAAGCTTGTATTGCTTATTCGGGAGTTTCATAATAGATTTTTATTTAATTCTTTTTGCTCCTAGTTGCTTAATGAAATATTTTCTGTTTAGTTAACATAAAACCATGATTAGGTGATGTTAAGAAATTTTTGTTATATAAAACTATTTTTGTTGTTATTTGAAGTAGGAAAACTTTGAGTTGTTTTTTCTTTAAGTTTTCCCTTTGGGTTTTGCTTTGTTGGTTTTGGTGTGTTACTTTGTTATGTTATGCTATGTGCTTATTATAGTTATTGTTTGCCTCGGTAGAATTTCCGGAGTGCGAAGATTGCTACTACGAAACCCTAGTTTTTCGAAGATCGTCAACAAGGCAAGTTCACTTTGACCATTGCTTTCATATCTATGTTTATTGCATTTAGTGGCACCTTTGCAATCCACCCCTCAGTAGTGTTATTGAATCCTTGTACTTGAGTAGTATGCATGAGGTAGGAACCCATCACCCTGTTACCAAGCCCGGGACGTTATTTATTTTAATGCTACGCTATAGTAGGCGGGGTTGGTATGAGTGCTCGGGAGTGGTGTGAGAATGGAGGTTCTCGTCAATGGCGACAACTCCATGATGGAAAGCTGCAAGGACTGCATCTTCAAGGCCTCAAGACTTCAAGACTCAAGACAGAATTCAATACACACTCTTGGGTGAAGGATTTGTTGACGGGCACCTGGAGAAACCAGTGGTTGGCCGGATGCATGGAGAAGCGCCATGACATCTTGCGAAAGCTTCACCCAGACTCAAAGAGACGGAAGAATACTTCACGCCGGAAGCTTACTGTGCAACCGCAAGTCATTATGGGCTCTGGCTTGGTTGACCTTAGTTGTGACTCTGGCTGGGGCGGTACTAGCAGATGTAGAACTACGGTAGGATGGGTTGAGTACGGACAATGGTCGGAGGAACTCTTTGGAAGACCTTGTTTGGTCATCTTGTTCTCAAACACTCTGAAGTGCGAGAACGTAAAGAGAGGATCGAATCTTGCGGGTAAAGTGTACAAACCTCTGCGGAGGTTAAAACCTAATCGATTAGCCGTGTCCCCGGTTACGGACAATTTGAGCATCTGGACTTGGATCTATCTCGGAACTCTCAACACCGGATTGATAACTTAATTGTGGGCAACATATGATGAATTTTGGGCTATGAGACATCGGTTGGCGGAACCATGTCATGATAGAAAATTCCATAGTGCAGACTTCATTTATGCCTTTGATGTAGGGAAAATAAAACCAGCTTTTATGCAAAACAAAACTCAGACACAGAGCCACAAAGCCATATTGCATATAGTATAGTTTTATCATCTGTTCTTTTTATTGTGATCTTGCCGGTACATTCAATGTACTGACCTACACGGCTGCAACGTATCATGTTGCAGATACTTTCCTCGACGAGTAAGAGTTACGATACAGGGTTACGGTCTACACTCAACCTGCCAATGGCGTTGATGGGACTCCACACCCGTTCGATTGTTTCCGCTGAGTATTATGAGGTATATATCAATTCTACGTTATTTATGCATGTGATTGCACTTTGATATATACATTGATGTATTGTGTGTGCTAGCATACTGATCCAGGGATGGCATAGAAACACAGAGGCTTGACCGTCTGAGCTCGGGTCGCTACAAGCGGTGAGGAGAGAGAAAATGTCACTACCGCTGTCTTGTTTATATCTTGAGAGGATGGGAGAATGAAGAGAGCAACCCTAGTAAAGCAAGCACTCAGGCCCCTGTGTCCATATATAGTGGAGTGATTATCTTTTTTCTCTCCACAACAAGCGTTTCAATTTGTCTACGTGGCATTAAAGAAAAGAAACTCTCTATTTAAGGTGACTATTGTACGACTCCTACTTACTACTAGTAGTACTACAGTATTGTTCACTTGTGCTCCCCGCCCCTCCATTCATTGAACAACCCCACGGGTGAATAAACATATAGTAAGTACTGTATTTATATAGAACGAACAAGATCGAACTATTTTCGCATAGTTAAAAGTTGAGGGCGGGGCTTTTCCCGGGCAGTACGCGCGGCAGTTTTCGGGTAGGCGGTTTGACAGAGAGGCGAGGAGGGTGAGCGAATGGGGTTGTGCGATTTGACGGTGCATTACTGCTGGAAAGACTTGTGATATGACCACTCACTATAGTCATGAATTACTGGCGCTTCGACCGGGGTGATGCCCCCCTTCCGTTCCGCGCTCTAATCTGGTGCATGACATGTCGACCCGGATGCTGGCTCTCCCACATGTCGGAGTAGTAAGAAGGAGCAAAGAATGATGCGGTATATACTAGTACTATACTACTCCCTCCGTTCCTAAATATAAGTCTTTGGAGAGATTTCACTATGGACTACATACGGAGAAAAATGAGTGAATCTACACATAATATGCATCTATATACATCTGTATGTGGTCCACAGTGAAATATCTACGAAGACTTATATTTAGGAACGGAGGAGTGCTACTCAGTCGGAGGAGTGCGAACCACGGCAGCCAGTGAACCAGCGGTCACGAACCACGGTAGCCAGTGATCCAGCAGTAGAAAACAATGTGGTGATATGGCCATAAAAACAATGTGCTACGGTCCACACTGTAGCATGTCAATAACACTCCTCTTTGTTTGGATCCACGAGTTAGAGCTAGTTTGGGTTGAAATAGCCTCAAATTATCGAAACAAGAGGGGTTAGTTTGAGCTAGTTCGCTCTAACCCAGCTAAAAAAACTAGCCCGGTGGAGAGGTTCTAATTGGGTTAGTTATCCTCGGGCCCACTAGAAGAGAACTAAAAAAATCTCCCCTGCCCGCACCAGATTGCTCCCCCCCTCTCGCACGACTCCTCTCTGTTCCCCATAGGTCCGCTTGCCCTTTCTCTCCTCCGGCCGCCCTCTCCTTCCGGCCTCCGCCGCCCTACTCCGCCCGCTCTCTCCCTCCGACCTTCGAAGGTTGCCCCGCTCCCCCTTCACCAGTCATTTTTCTCCCTTTGTCGTGCGCGGCGGCGGCGCATCTACCAGGGAGGTCGCGAGAGGCATGAGTTTGTTCGTTCCTTCTCTGTCTCATGGCCATATCATTGATCTTGCTTGCTCTAGCGGTAATTATGATTTGGAAAAGTAGATCCTGATCAAACTTGGTATAGATTTGTGGTGCACACATGGAATTGTTTGATGATGCTTGAGGAGGTAATAAATATTTCTAGAGGCCCAAAGATTCAGGTCACCTTTCTAGGTATTTCAATTTCAGGCTTGCATTATTTCTAGAGGCCCAAAGATTCAGTTCACCTTTCTAGGTATTTCAATTTTAGGCTTGCATTATTCTTGAGTCCCAAAGATTCGGTTCACCTTTCTAGGTATTTCAGTTTCAGGCTTGCATTATTTCTAGAGGCCCAAAGATTCAGTTCACCATTCTAGGTATTTCACTTTCAGGCTTGCATTATTTCTAGAGGCGCAAAGATTCAGTTCACCTTTCTAGGTATTTCTGTTTCAGGCTTGCATTATTTCTAGAGGCCCAAAGATTCAGTTCACCTTTCTAGGTATTTTAGTTCTGAGCTTGCATTATTTCTAGAGGCCCAAAGATTAAGTTCCCAGTCGGCGGCAAGTGGCCCTGCTACCCATGCCGGTGTCAACCTCAACTCGCAAGGGCCGGCGTCGGAGGGGTTCATGGGGCTTGGGCTCTACAGAGCCTTCCTCCAGAGCGACGATGGAAAGCTCCTCCTTCGGTGCGCGAGGGGCTCCGGGCTCCCTCCCTATCGTGAATGAGTTCCGTGATGAGTTAGCTCATTCTTTGTTTCATGAAGTGTTTTTTTTATTTTGTGAAGCTTGATTGACGACTTGTATGTTTAAGTGGGATATCTCATTTGTATGGACAAAGTAAAAATTATCATGTTTTGCATGCTTGATTTGTATAGATGGTTCGTTTATGTCAATTGTGAGCGGGAGGAGGCCACAGAAGAGCCGGCCACATTAACAGGGTGCTTGGATCCAAGGGACTTATTTTAGTCTGACTAAAAATAGTCTCTTTAAGAGGCTAAAGTTCCAAGCACCCCTGACTAAAGAGGGGCTAAAACTAGTCTTGAGACTAATTTTTTTTAGTCAGGGGTACCCCTACTAAAATGTGGATTAGTCCTCTCTCTCCTCATTTAACTCCTCTCCTTTAACACAGGCGAGTTCTGGATTGGAGGGTTTGGAGGGTAATAAATGCTCATTAACTTGATTGTAGTCTCTTTAGTATTTGGATCCAAGCATGGGTGAGGCTAGCAAGTTTTAGTCCCACTACTTTTAGTCATGGAACTAAAACGTATCCAAGCACCCTCCAAATCCGGCAGGAAATAGGGTCCAAAGTAGTCAAATGATTGAGATAGAGCATTTATTGTCAATCTAGCCCTGCCATCCATACACCTCTTTGGTTTAGAGTTAGTTCAGGGTTAGAATCTAACTCTAACCTCTAACTGAGTTAGAGTTCTCGTCGTCTCGGTTCATCGCCATCATACTTTCCCCATTCCTGTGTTTTCAGTATCCTGCGAATCAAAGAGGCCCTTTTTTTGCGGGAAAAATCAAAGAGGCCCTTAGACTGGTTTCGGTCCGGTCATGTTTTATAAACGTGTCCTGTCCAAAATTTAATGAGCGTGCTCCGGTTTCCATGAAAATAATCCGGTTTCATGTAGTAATTCATTCATTTATTTATTCTTCTACAGGGGGGGGGGTTGCATGTAATTCGTGAGGTCTGAAATGTAAAGTACCCCGGCATATGCTCCGAGTCGTGCATGCACTACGACCCAGATGCTCTATGTCCCACATGTCGGCGAGTGGGAGCACGTGGAAATAGCCTAGGAGTACATATAGGAGGATAAATCGTGAAATAATATGTCTTGTGAAGCGTAGCATGGTTCAAAAGGAGACCTAAAGTGATGACAGCTATAGGTGCGACGCACCCAACTAGTGGTACTAGACATACAACTATTTTTCCCTAAAAAAAGAGGCACGAGTGCTCGATACTCTATTCTATAAACACGAGTCCCATCGACAACAGCGTCCGTGCTACAGCTAGCTCTCCTCCCTCGTTTCTCTCTTCTAATTCTAAACTCGGCCGGCGCTTGGGTGGGCGGGTGGGTTTGCTCAACTCTGACCCCACCTCACGGTGAAAACGTTACATTGGAATAAAAATGCCATATATTCCCTCCGTTCATAAATATAAGCCTTTTTAGATACTATTTAAAATGGAATACAACATACAGATGTATATAGACATAGTTTAGAGTGTAGATTCACTCATTTTGCTCCGTATGTAGTATTCACTTGCTGGAATCTTTAGAAAGACTTATATTTGGGAACGGAGGGAGTACTATACTAATAAAACATTAAGGCCACGAGGCGATGCAGTGCTGGTTACATGAGGCAAGAAGAAGAGATGCATCCATCGACGACGTCCACCTCCTTGACTCAGGGCGCCGGCCCACCGAATGACGCCTCAGTAGCAGCGGCTTTCGTGGCTAGGTCGACGTGCTTCTGAACAATGGCGTCCAAAGATTCCAGCCGCTGGAAGAAGGCCAATGTCTTTCTGTCCTTGCTTGCCTTGTAGAGGCTTATGTAGACGATTTCCTCGTAGATGTGGATGTGCAGGTCGACGGTTTCTTGCATGGCGAGGCACTGCGCGGTGAGCGTGGCCTCGAGGTGCACATTCTTCGTCGCGACCTCCGGCACCTGCAGGGCCACCAGGGCTTGAAAGAGTTAGTCACCATGGAGGCCGATGAGGGTGGCAGGCAATGAGGAGCCTAGGCGCGCGGGCTGGAGCAGTACGACAAGGTCGTTCGCGCGCTTCTTGACGGCGGTGAACTTGCGGATGGAGTTGACCATCATGTCATCCATGCGAGAGGCGAAGCTGGCATCGGCGAGGGCTACGATGCCTGCGGTCGCCAGCACCGTCTGGAAACGCTGCGCGGTGCGGGGCCGTAGGCCGACGCCTTGTATAATTTGGCACAGCCGACTGCGGCTTGCATCCATCGCCTCCATAGGTGCTTGTGGCTTCTGGTCACTTGGTCTTGGATTGGAGTGAGCAGTGTTTCACAGAGACTTGGGAGTAGATGGATTGGAGTGGTGGGGCGCCTTTATTATATGAGAGTCCAAACTCTGTTGCATTCACATCGTGCTGGCTCTATTCTGCTTCTCCAATTAATTCCCTCTTCACGTAATTGAGGATGCATCATTGACCGTTCAACGTCTCGGGAACTGCTACCCTCTCCCTCCTTGGCATTCAAGCACCTATGGACCCGTTGATGACGAGGTGCCTATGGTGACTTCGTAAATTTCAAGATGATAGTGCCGTGCGTGTGTGCGTTCATAGGGGTGAGTGTATGCGGCGTGTATATGGCGCTTGCGTCATCTTGTGTAAAAAGCGTAAATGTGTGCCAAAAGAGACTAGTCGGTATACTCAATATTGTGCACCTCGGAGAGAAAGCGATAGAACTTATGCGTATTTATTTACGGTGCAGATTCACTCATTTTGCTCCATATGTACTCCGTCTCGGTGTAGTCTAGTCACTTGTTGAAATCTCTAGAAGGGCAAATACTCCTTTACGGTTTACTGAGGCTATACTAGCAAGTAGTTATGCGTACTAGTACAATAGTGGGCTCACATAGCAATTTTGTCTCTTGCAAGAGCACGGCTATATCGTGCTCAATGTTACAAATCGCAGCGTTCGGTTTGCGCTTGGCTCTTCGCCTCTTCGAAGACGAACAATGATGTTACTACTACTGCTTCTACAGTGTCGAATCCACTACTGCATGTCCGTCCACCGCGAGCGGGATGAATAGCTTGTTGTAGAAGTACTACTAAGCAAAAGCCTGTCCTCGTTTGCCAGCAACCGTGTGCATGGGTGAGGGAGAAGGCTTGTAGTAAAATCAAGCTTCTCCTCGTCGTACGAGTTGACGCGACACATCATAGCACTGGCCCCACATGCTTGCCTCTAAACTTGGCTGAAAGACCCACAGTTTACAATATATTTGCTGCAACGTCTAACATTTACCCACCACAAATTAAAATATATGTGGCCGTATGCATCGTTCTGATGCAGAGGCCGGGGAGTCCCCCCTTTTAAAAAAACAAATTAAAATATATATTCCTGTCTTGACCAGATGAGCATGCAAACTACAATCACCAGGGTGTCAGGTAGGGCCAACAGACTATTTTAATTTTTTTTTAAACTTCGAGACGGCCACATAGCATGGAGCCGACCCCAACTATTTTAAGCTTACAGGCACGGTACACGCTATCCTAGACTACTCTACACATGAAACTGCCACACGAGCGTCCGGGCTGCACTTGGCTCTTCGCCTCTTCGGGAAGTCGAACAATGATGGAGTACTACTAATACACTTCTGGCCATCTGACACCGATTGAACTGCTGCATGTCCACCTCGGGCGGGAGGGAGAGCGTGTAGCGAAAGCTTCTCCTAGTCTTGCTAGCCACCATGCTCATGGGCGAGGGAGGGACGCTCCTGCCTATGCGTGTATGACAGGTGGGCCCGACAGGTGTATGGCCAGCCTGTCATACAGCCAAAGGCAGGTGCAGTTAAGTCCGCGAGGGAGAGGATAATCAAACTTCTCATTGATGTACGAGTTGACGCGACACATCAAAGCACTGCACTCGATATATTTCAATAATTTGCGTTTACCGATGCATTAATTACAACGCATGCATGCATGCCGTGACTCTCCTTTGGATACTTGCTTTGTAATACCCCGGCTCAAGTCGAGAGATGGTTGTGCACGAGGAGGGCGAGATCATGCAGACCAAACAGGACCTGACGATGGAGCTCTCTAAGGTCTCGATGGACCTCACCGTGCACCACTGCCCCTTGTGCCTCCGCCCTTTGACGCCTCCAGTGTATGAGGTTCGAATACACCTCGTCTGTTCGGCTGATTGAGCAAGGTGCAGGTTTCTTGATTGATGTGTTGTTCGATTGATTTCTGCAGTGCAAGAGAGGGCACCTGGCCTGCGCGGACTGTCGCGTCGAGCGCTCCGGGAACCAGCGGCAGTGCCAGAAGTGCGAGCGCGGCGGTGGCTTTGACGTGCAGAACACGGAGGTGGACTCCGTCCTTTCGTCGGTGAGGGTGGAGTGCCCGCATGAAGGCTGTGGGCTCTACGTCGCTTACCACAAGCTCGCCGATCACCAAAGCGTGTGTCCGCTCACGCCCTACAAATGCCCCGTGCCCGTCTGCGGCTACGAAGGCCCGCCGCTGGTGCTCTACCACCACATCAGCACCGCACATACCATGCCCAAGAACACGATCCAGTACGGCAAGGTGCTCCAGCTGCAAGTGCCACTATCGGAGCCACGGCTCTTGCTGTTCGCGGAGGAGGACTGCCGCGCATTTTTCTTGGTCGGCGGCGTGCTCGACATCGGCGCGCCTATCGCCGTGTCGGTCGTCTGCATCAGAGCGGGGTCATCCCCACTGCCGCACTACGTGGCCAAGCTGTGGGCGAACGGCCCGCCGAGGGACCCCGAAGGCACGACCGACGCCGTCGAGGTGGAAATGGAGGTGACAAGCAGCAAGGATCCCGGCGACGTCGACGTGCAGGAGCTGACCTTCTTGACAGTTCCGCCCAAGCTGTTGGCCGTGGCTAAGCTTGTGTCCCTCCGCATTCAGATTGACAAGCTCACGTCCTAAATGTTTCTACAGTGCCTTCTGTTTATCTTAGTAATATGCTAATATAGGGATTACCTTGGTCTACTTTAGCTTAAGAAATGGTGGGTTTTGGTGGCGATGCAGCAATTACTTCGACATCAGATCAGTAATTTCCAACAGTCGAACGGATATTTTGTGTCTGTTGGATATAAAGTTCCTTTCGGTAAGAAGTACTCAAAAAATTATGTTTATCATGCATTAATTGCAATGCATGCATGCATAAAGTACATGCATTGGTCAATTTTCTCTTAATACTTGCATGCAATGATTTAATGCACCTTGGAATCTGAACTTGTGTTGGGGAACAACCAAATTGAGCCTTATAAAATGGAAAACTAAAATTTTGAGATAAGCCCTATAAAACCGGAAAGGAGGGAGTAGAAAAAGAAGTACTCCATCCGGGAATGGTGCCACACTTCAAAACTAGAACCGTCAATAAATTTTGAGCTTGCGTCTCGTCACATTCCAAATTACTCCACGCTATATTGAATTGCAAACCTGTTCACACCAATCACAACCTAAACGGTTTCCCACTTAGGAGCATACTACTACTCGGTTATAAATACTAGTATGCCAAGATGACTGCACATTCCTCCTCAACTCCTCATCCACAAAAACAAACAAGTCATTCAGCATCCTTCCCTTGCGTCTGCCATGGCCAGCGTGAGTTTTGGGTCGAGAGATTGCCACCAGGGAGAGGCGAGCATGGAAGCGGAAGCACGAGAGATGTCCCGCCTCGCTCCGAGAGCAGCCGACATTTCCCGCCGCACGGAAGTAGCAGCACAGAGGTCCCACCATGCCGCTGAAGCAGCACGGAGGTCCCGCCACGCCGTCGATGCAGCAGACTTGTCCGGCCGTGCCGCGGAAGCAGCAGAGATGTCTCGCCGCGCCATGAACGCAGCAGAGATGTCCCGCCGCGCCGCAGCGGCCTGGGAAAATTTCTCGCGGGCAGGCAACGACTGTTACAGGTGCATGCATGCGATCGTCCATAGCTAGATGGATCAGATCTCCGGCTGTGCGAGGTTGCAGGACGACATGAAAGCCTCGTTTGAATAGGTTATCGGCTTACTAAGGGAGGGCAATGAGAGGCTCCGGGACGAGCGTGACCTGCTGAGGGAGAAGATCGTCCGATGTGCAGACCAGCAGGAGGAGACCAGTGCCTTGTTGAAGAGGACCGGCGCCATCGTCAAGAAACTTATGGCCGAGAATGACATGCTCCGCAACGAGCGCCAAAGGCTGGTGGAGGAATCCGTGGATGTTCTCAAGCAGCGTATTGAGGACACGAAAGAGCTCATCGCCGCTCGCCGCGGATACTAGTTCCGGCGGCCTGCAGTAACGCATCAAGAAAGTAGAGATCAGCGAGCCAAATCCTAGTCTTCCTTCTTCTTTTGCCCTTGTGTATTTCGGGCGTAGCCGCATGTGGATTTTTTAATTATATTTCTAATTATGTAAGACAATTAATCGTCCTTATCTTTCTGTGGAAGATCAATGTTGCGAGGCTGAAATGAATAAAACTTGTTTTGGCGACCCTGGCGTTGCTGTTCTTCTAGTTGCTGCTGGGCTTCCTTCAGTTTCCTGGTTTCTTTTGATGTAATAATCGGTTTAGGATGTGGATTGTGTCGACGGTTGTGAAATGTTGGGTTCTAGTGCGGATGTTTGGCCTTTGTTGGCCTCTTGGGATGTTGGATTTCAATTTGGTAGCTTTTAGTCCTTCGTGTTAGGCTGGAGTTGTGCTAAACTTCTTGTGAATTGTGGTGGTTTTCAGTAATGAAAATCGGAAGAGGCAAGCCCTTCTTTGATAAAAAAAATAATCGTCCTTATATATTCATCAGTCTTGCTATAAGTCGCAGTAGATGCTATATAGGTCCGTCAGATCTTACATCAAGATCCGTGCTTTCAGTTTTTCTTTTTTCTCTCTTAAATCTGAGTCGAGTGAGAAATAGCCACACCATTAAACAAAGGCTCGGGCGCCATTAATGGAGACCTTGGGAGAGAGGTGGACGGCAGATGGAGGTCAAAGGGCTCTCCTCCCGGAAAGCACGCGCAGGGGGTCTGATTGCACACCTCTCGTACTCAAATAGCTACCTTGTACGGCACCTCCTAGCTAATAAAAAATGGGGACGCGTGGCGGCACGTAAATGGTACTAGTAAGTAGAACGCCCATGGTTTCAATAATACTTGTGTTTCCGATTGTAACGTGACAGCACTTGTTCCAAAATGACTTTGTTGATTGTTAATGTGTGCGCCTTCGCAAATCGGACTGCAAATTTACCACAGAATGTTGGTGCCATGTCATGGCACCAAGCCAAGTTTCATTATTTTCATGCGTGTTTTGGATTTACAGGAATTAAAAAACTAAGTTTCTCAATGTTTCCAACCCAGCCATGACGCCCAGAATTTTGAATTTCATTCCCATTTCTTGCATGGAACCTATAAATTTACCCGAGGACACACATGTGATTTTTCAACCAACTTTGGTGCACTGGAACATGTGCTTGTATTTCAAATTTGAATTATGCACACAAAGGTGACACGTTCCCTCCCAGAACCACGAGCCTTCTTGAGAGAAGCTCCGATTTGCAAGAAGCTTATACCGAAATATGTTCCTATTCAGCCAATTTTTTTACCACGGCATGGTATTAGCATGACATGACACCATGCCAAGTTTCATGATTTTAAAACCAAGTTTCTTAGTGTTCTCGACCGAGCCACGATGCCCAGATGTTTGAATTGTATTCTCATTTTTTTCATGGGACCTACTCCCTCCTTCCATCTACATAGGGCCTAATGTGTTTTTCAAGACAGCCTTTGACTATTGACAAGATTAATAGCACATGAGATGTATACTATGAAAATTATATTATTGGAAGCTCCTTTGACATACAAATTTGAAGGTATGCTTTGTGTAAGTTGCATGTCATATACTATTGCTCTAATGTTTGGTTAAAGTTAGCCTCGAAAAACGCATTAGGACCTACACGATTCCTTATTTAGGAGCTTCCTGTGGTGAATTGGGATACCTAATATAGATGGAAGGAGGGAGTAGAAATTCACCCGAGGACACAAATGTGATTTTCAACCAACTTTGGTGCACGGGAGCATGTGCTTGTAGTTCAATTTTGAATTATGCATATTAAATTACCAAAAACTCAATTAATGTGTAAATAAGGCCAAACGAAGCCCGAATAATTCCAAAATTTAACACGACACTCATGTAGTTATATGTTGCCTTTGTAAATAAACTCAAGGGGGACAACGTATATCGTTTCGCACTAAAAGGTGGCACGTTCCCTCTCAGAACCATGAGCCTTCTTGAGAGAAGCTTCAGTTTGCAAGAATCTTATACCAAAATCTGTTCCTATTCGGCCATTTTTTACCACAACATGGTAGTACCATGACATGACATCCATGCCAAGTTTCATGATTTTCAGACGTGTTTTGGATTTACAAGAATTTTAAAACCAAGTTTCTCAATGTTCTCGGCCAAGCCACGATGCCCAGATGTTTTAATTTTATTCTCATTTCTTGCATGGGACCTAGAAATTCACCCGAGGACACAAATGTGATTTTTCAACCAACTTTGGTGCATGAGAGCCTGTGCTTGTAGTTCAAATTTGAGTTATGCACATTAAATGACCAGAAACTCAATTAGTGTATAAAAAACAACAAACGAACCCGGAATAATTCCAAAATTTAACAGGGCACTAATGTAGTTCTATGTTGCCTTTGTTAAGAAAATCAAGGGGTGGGGCAGCGTATATCATTTCACACTCAAAGGTGGCACGTTCCCTCTTAGAACCACGAGCTTCCAAATCGGCCCAATTTTTTTACCACAACATGTTAGTGCCATGACATGACACCATGCCAAGTTTCATGATTTCCAGGCGAGTTTTGGATTTACATGAATTTAAAATCAAAGTTTCTCGATGTTCTTGGCCGAGTCATGACGCCCAGATGTTTCAATTTCATTCTCATTTCTTCCATGGGACCAAGAAATTCAACCAAGCACACACATGTGATTTTTCAACCCACTTTGGTGCACCGGAGCATGTGCATGCAATTCATATTTAGATTATGCACATTAAAAGTCCAGAAACTCAATTAATGTATAAAAAGGCCAAATGAACCCGAAATAATTCCAAAATTTAACTAGGCACTCATATAGTTCTATGTTGCCTCTGTAAATAAATCAGGGGGGAGGCAGCGTATATCGTTTCGCACGCAAAGGTGACACGTTCCCTCTCGGGACCACGAGGCTTGTTGAGACAATCTCTAGTTTTGCAAGAGGCTTATACCAAAACTTGTCCCAATTCAGCCAAAAATTATAGGTATGCAAACAGGGTTTAGATTATCCCAAACATCCCGCTACCTAGACCAATAATGTACTATGATTTGAATTCAACATAAAATGGATACAAATATTTGAATTGCAGAGCGTATGGTACATGTAGTTCACAGTGAAATATGATTACCGCTATATGTATTTTTTTTGTTATCAAGATTATTTAAATTATTGTATAACTTGACAATAATCGTATTCAAATAAGGAAAATTGATTCAAATTTAGTCCATATGGTAGACGACAATATATATGTTCACATGGTGGAGTAAAATGTTCATATATGATGGAAGATCAAAATGTACGACTACATCAATTATAAACCGCAAGGTCACCTAACGATATATTCGAATTCAACATAACGTGGATTCCAAAATTGAAATTCGAGATCATGGCATCTGTAATCGTATAAAAAGGGACATTACTCTTTCTTTGGTGGGAATTGATTTGTTTTTTGTTGTTGTTGAGGGAAGTGCGAATCGATTTGGTACTGTGCAGGGTAATCTTGTTCTCCCGATTTTTTTTACATTTTTATTGTCGTGTTTTCAATGGCATCTATAGCAATATAGTAAAAGGGGACATGACTCCCTTGTGTCTTGTATGAATTGTTTTTTTACATGTTAAGTTTGTTCTGCCGAACAAGGAATCTGCACCTTGTTATCCCGAAATTTTCAAGCTCGAGTATCTTTTGTCTCACCTGCTTTGAAACTCCTGCTTCTTCAACCCGCGCCGCGCCTTCTTATCCCAAAATTTTCAAGCTCGAGTATCTTTTGTCTCACCTGCTTTGAAACTCCCGCTTCTTCAACCCGCGCCGCACCTTGTTATCCCGAAATTTTCAAGCTCGAGTATCTTTTGTTTCACCTGCTTTGAAACTCCCACTTCTTCAACCCGCGCGACGCCTTGTTATCCCCAAATTTGGACGCGCGCGAGAACTCCCTCCTCATCCGAAATCGCTCCCGAAGCCCAGACACGCGAAATCCCCCTTCCACCCCTCAGCCGGAAATGAAGCTCCACGTCGCGGTGTCAAAACCGGTGGGGGTACGCTGGTAACTTACCCTACATTTCGGACAAGTGCGTACCTAAGCTTGGCTCCCCCCTCCCCCTTCGCCCCCCATTCGTACACCGAGGCCGACAAACCCGTGAAACCCCACGCTCCTCTATCGGCCTCCCGACCGCCGCCCAGCCGGAGACTCTTCCCCGACTATGTCGTCCACCGCAACAGCTCGCCGTCCCTCATCCGCCGCACCGGATGAGGATCCGTTCTCGATGTCGTCGTCCCGCGGGATCTGCCGCCCCGTCCTCCACCTCCAAGGAGCTTCCCTGACGTTCGCCTCGTCTATCGTGCCACCTCAATCCCCACAGCGCCGTCTTGACCTGCCTCACTGGAACCACAACACCCTCACCAATTCCTCCGATGAAGCCGAGGCCAACTTGACGCCACCAAGGAGGTTCTGCACTCATCGCTGCATTTTATCTTTTATTCGATCTCACGGGGCTGCCGGTGCTCCATACCGAGCAGACATGGCGTGTCTCCATCGACGGCGCCGTCGCCGGCCACATCATCCACGATGTCTCTCCCCCATGTCGTTGCTTCCTCGGCGGCGACTTCCACAACGGCACTAGCTGCAGCTACTCCGGCTCTCGCTTGCGCTGCGGCTCTGTTCTTGCTGTTGGTCGCGCTGCTGCACGGCTCCTGCTTTCGTCCGTGCTGCTGCTCTGCTCTTGCTCTCGCTTGCGCTGCTGCTGCTGCTGCACGACCTCCGGCAGCTACAGGAGTTGCTGCTTTAGCACTCGCTCGTGGTGCTACTGCACGACTTTCTCTCTGCTAGTGCATTCCCTGCTCGAGAGCGTCTGCTGATTTAGATCACTGCCTCTCTGCTACTAGTGCTCGAACGCCCTAAACATCTATTGCAATGCTCTGTTACTAGTTCAATCAGTTTCGACAGTAAAATTCAGTTTCGACTGTGAAGTTCATTTTCTTCAGTTAAGTTCAGAGTGAACAGTACTTACGGCATATGTCGGAGCGGCCATGGCGCGGCTGATGCGTTTCACATCTAGCACTTTTTGGTGATGTATTTTACATCATATATTGCAGATGATATTAGGGTCCCACTTCAGATTAACGTTGTCTGTCTTGTCATGCTTCATCCTCGTCACCGTACACCTTAGCGGAGCTGCTCCAATGACGGAACCGTCCATCACAGCGGAGCAGTACCCTCGGCGCCGTTTCCAGAGGCCTCGGATCTTCTTCCCCCGCGATGACAGTCACACCAGCATAATCACCATCCTCCACGTCCAACCTAATGATGCTGAAGTCCACAAGGCTATGCCAAAGAGGTTGTACACTCGTCGCATCACTTTGTTTCTCCATTCCTCTGTTCTTCCAATTCATGTGAGCCAAACACCCAGGTTGACTGAAATCCTATGTTTCCAAATGCTCTGTTTTGCACGTGCATTCCTGTCCTATTCCTGTGTTTCTCCTGTCCCTGCGTTTATAGAATCCTCCAATTCTAAGGAGCCCTTACAGATTTAGTTCATTTACATATAGGCGTCAAAGAAAACTCTGTGTGTTATGTCCTGCTCCTGCCGTGCCATCATCCACCCCACCTGAGGTGCACCATTGGCAGAAGCGTTCACTACAGCAGAGATCCCCCCTGCAGACTTCCTTTCGCCGCCTCAGATCATCTTCCCTGTTGCCGGCAGCCACGCCAACTGCATTAACATCATCGGCTGAGCAGATGAACCTGAGGACTACACAGTTCTGGAAGAGAGGTCGCAGTCTTTCGTGTTTGCTTACGTTATACATCGGTTATTATTACCTGCTACTTTATCATTCAATCTTGAGTTTTGAATTGCCTACGGGTCTCATATCGAGCCATCAACGAATAGTATCTGTCTACTATCTGGTTCATCTGGGGTCTTCTATGTGGTTCATGTTGGGTGGGCAACAAACAATAGATGATCCATTGTCTATCTTTTTAAATTGAAGCTATAATCTACCTGCTATCATTAGTTTTGGATCCAGCCACTCGTTTGCTACCATCAGTCTTGATTTTTGCATGCACCCCTTAGGCCTTACAAAATCTAACTATTTCTTTATTATGCATGTCAGATATTGTACACAATCGTACTGAACATGTAGAGAAAAAGAGAAGACCGTTGCGTGCGAATATAATGTCATGCAGACGCCGCTCCATGGTGGGCGAAGTGCCCCCCTCCTGCATTTCCAGATTGTATTCCAGAGGAAGATAACTATTCAGATGGAGATTCAGAAGGAGCCGACCACGCTTTGTTTACCACAGAGGTGTTTGCTCTAACTCGGCATCTTGATGTTGGTCATATCATGCATATGGCGCCTTGCATTGCTTACATTATACATATTATATGTCATCATCTTAGTTTAGATTTGCTTTGTGTGAATGCCACCTGTTTGGTTTCTATATCATATTCCCACCATTCCTAAATATTTTTCTTTTTAGAGATTTCAACAAGTGACTACATACGGAACAAAATGAGTGAATCTACACTCTAAAATATGTCTATATACATCCGTATGTGGTAGTCCATTTGAAATCTCTAAAAAGATAAATAGTTAGGAATGGAGGGAGTATATGGGAATTATGCAATGCCATCTTCTTTAGCCGGGCATCATATCGTGAATCATGCAATGTCATCCTGTTTAGCCACCATCGTATATGTGAATTGTATCGTGCCATATTTTTTTCCATAATGTATTCCATTTGTCAACAATGTTTATACATTCATCTACTCTTCTGTGCATCAGCCATTTGAGTCGGTCATGGGAAAATCTGGGTGAAAACATGGTCTTCGAGCGATCGATGCTACACCGTCGATGCAGATTTCTTGCTGATTCTGAATAGCTCCTCAGAGGAGGATTCAGAGAGAGATGACCAGTCGTATTCCCCCCCGAGGTGCATGCTCTAACTTGGCTGGGTTATGTTGCTCATATCATGCATATGGTGTCTTGCATTGCCATGCCATCTGCTTAGATTAGACATGCTTTGTGTGAATGCCTCATGTTTGCTTTCTATATCAGATATGTGAATTATGCAATGCCATGTTTTTCAGCCAGTTATCATATATGTGAATTATGCACCGCCATGGAGCCAGGCATCATATATGTGAATTCTCTCATGCCATCTTTTTTTTCATTACGTATTCCATTTGTCGACAATCTGTGTATATTGAACTACTCTTCATGTGTATCAGCCATTTGAGCCGGTTATGAAAAAATCTAGAGTGAAAACAAGGTCTTTAGAACAGACAATGGTACCTGTTGAAGCATATATCTCGATGGTTACAGGGAGCTCCTCAGAGGAGGATTCAGAGACAGATGACCTGTAACATCCCAAATTTTGGAATGTTAATATAATTAATTGAATTGTTTGTTTGTTTGCTTGAGTGAATTAAACTTGAGTGAAAATTTGAACCTTTTCAAAAACTTTTGAATGAGAGGGAATAAAATGACTTTCCCCTTCTCCGGTAAATTCAAATTCATCCTATTAAAATCAATGAGAGAAGATGACATGACTTCTTCAACTATAAAGAATTTGAACGGAGTTTTGCAATTTAATTCTTTCAAATATTTGCACTTGCTTCTCTATTTTTCTTCCCCGAGAAATACCCCGAGAAATAAATTCTTGCAAGCAAGAAAGAGCGGAGGAAAATGACCCTCCAAAATCAGGGGCATTTTTGAAAATATTTGAGCCAAGAAAAACCAAAGTTTTTATTTTAAAAAAAAATTATTTGCAAAAAGAAATAAAGCCTTTAGGGATTTTCTGAAAAACATTTTTTTTTAGTTTTTATTTTGGTCGTGGAATAATGCTCATCATCTACATTTTATTTTTCTGATAATTTTAGTATATAAAAACTCTTTATTCCGAATTGATTTGATTTCCTTTTTATTGTTTTAGTTTCCTAATTTTAAAAATAGGAATGGAATCGTTTTTATTAGGAAAAACCTGCTGGCCCATTAAGCACTTTCCTATTCTAGCCCAACAAGAGATCATCTCCTTCCTCTGTTTCCTCTCACGTTACTGAAGCTTTCCATATCCATGGAGACAGGAATCTCCACCTTCCCGATCTCCCTCGTCTTTCCATCCCAACGCCTCCCGAGACCGCCTATAAAACCCCTTCCTCTCCTCGTTCCATTTTCCCATCACCACGCCTCCCTGCCCGTAGCCTTCTCGCCACCGTCCTCCTTTTCCTGCCTAGAAGCGCTCACCAGGAGCTCTCCTGAACCTCCCCATCGCCCAGCGCAACCTCCCCAGCGCCGACCCCTCCTCCGCCACCCCACCCTGCTTGGCGACCTCGCCCCCTCTCCGGAGCAGCCCTCCACATCGCCGTCCCCTTCCTGCCATCTCTGCCTCACGTACAGGTAACTCCGTTTTCGTTTTCAGATTTATTCCCGTAACAGATTTAGTTCCGTTCTTGTTTAGCCTATAACGTTTGATCTAGAAGTCCAATGATGCTGATTCTTTTTGCGTTAGATCACAATTTTCTTGTAGTTTCCAAAAATATATAATTTGTCTATGTTTGGATTTATAAAAATTGAGTTAGATTAGATTTGAATTAAAGCTTGTTTTGCTTATTCCGGGAGTTTCATAATAGATTTTTATTTAATTCTTTTTGCTCCTAGTTGCTTAATGAAATATTTTCTGTTTAGTTAACATAAAACCATGATTAGGTGATGTTAAGAAATTTTGTTATATAAAACTATTTTTGTTGTTATTTGAAGTAGGAAAACTTTGAGTTGTTTTTTCTTTAAGTTTTCCTTTGGGTTTTGCTTTGTTGGTTTTGGTGTGTTACTTTGTTATGTTATATTATGCTATGTGCTTATTATAGTTATTGTTTGCCTCGGTAGAATTTCCGGTGCGAAGATTGCTACTCTGAAACCCTAGTTTTTGAAGATCGTCAACAAGGCAAGTTCACTTTGACCATGCTTTTCTTACCTATGTTTTATTGCACTTAGTGGCATCTTTGCAACCACCCCTCAGTAGTGTTATTGAAATTCTTGTAGTTGAGTAGTATGCATGAGGTAGGAACCCATCACCCTGTTACCAAACCGGGGCGTTATTTATTTTAATGCTACGCTATAGTAGGCGGGGTTGGTATGAGTGCTCGGGAGTGGTGTGAGAATGGAGGTTCTCGTCAATGGCGACAACTCCATGATGGAATCTGCAAGGACTGCATCTTCAAGGCCTCAAGACTTCAAGGCTCAAGACAAGAATTCAATACACACTCTTGGGTGAAGGGCGGTTGTGGGCACCTGGAGAAACCAGTGGTTGGCGGGATGCATGGAGAAGCGCCATGACATCTTGCGAAAGCTTCACCCAGACTCAAAGAGGCGGAAGAATACTTCACGCCGGAAGCTTACATGCAACCGCAAGTCATTATGGGCTCTGGCTTGGTTGACCTTAGTTGTGACTCTGGTTGGGGCGGTGCTAGCAGATGTAGAACTACGGTAGGATTGGATGGGTGCGGACGGTGGTCGGAGGAACTCTTTGGAAGACCATGTTTGGTCATCTTGTTCTCAAACACTCTGAAGTGCGAGAGCGTAAAAGAGGATTGAATCTTGCGGGTAAAGTGTACAAACCTCTGCAGAGGGTTATAACCTAATCGATTAGCCGTGTCCCGATTACGGACAATTTGAGCATCTGGACTGGATCTATCTGGAACTCTCAACACGGATTGATAACTTAATTGTGGGCAACTTATGATGATTTTGGGCTATGAGACATCGGTTGGCGGAACCATGTCATGATAGAAAACTCCATAGTACAGATTTCATTTATTCCTTTGATGTAGGAAAATAAAATCAGCTTTTACATAAACAAAACTCAGATCTGAGCCACAAAGCCATATTGCATATAGTACAGTTTTATCATCTGTTTTCTCATGTTGTGATCTTGCGGTACATTCAATGTCTTGACCTACACGGCTGCAACGTATCATGTTGCAGATATTTCCTCGACGAGTAAGAGTTACGATCTGAGGTTACGGTCTACACTCAACCTGCCGATGGCGTTGATGGGACTCCACACCCGTTTGATTGTTTCCGCTGATTATTATGAGGTATATATCATTTCGTTATTTATACATGTGATTGCACTTTGATATATACATTAATGTCTTGTGTGTGCCAACATCTTGATCCGAGGATGGCACGATAACACGAAGGCTTGACCGTCTGAGGTCGGGTCGCTCTGAATATGGTATCGAGCACATGTTGGCTGTAGAACGTGACCCTAGAAAATGACTTAGTAATATGAAGACCTCAATAGGAATGACCTTTGTTTTGTACTACTCTCGTAACACCTAATTCCTCTTCTTGAACCCTCCTTATTTCAAACTATAGATGGAGAGCTACATTCGAACAAAAGAGAACACTACGAGAAGGTTCTTGGAGGCCCCTTCCTTGTGGAGCTAGTCAAGCTCTGAAGTTACCGATACCGAGATCAAGGCAACTAAGAGGGCGTCCAGATCGTGGGGAGTCAAGACCCAAGTTTTTGGCGTAAAGAAGCCCCAAGACTGCAGACATCATCTTGAACTATAAATGGTGATTGTGATATGGGCATCAACACTGCCGTCCATGATGCTATTGCACGTTTATGCTATCGCCATCGTGCTGCACTAAACTCACATTTCTTTGGAAGGATGGGATGGCAGAAGTTTGATGGAGCAACCATTGCCTTGACGGAAGCACAGAAGATGAAGTTTTCCCCACTTTTAGTGTACAATCAGGATCTGGAACAATACATCAAGAATCTTGAGATGGACCTCCTGGAAGCCCTGTTTGACAATGAAACACTACGAGAAGAAGTCAAGACTCAGAGACTGAAGGTAAACCAGCTGGAGGAGGAGAACCTCGAGATCTCGAGGATGCGACAGGAACTGAAGAACAGCAGGACCATGTCTCATGCAAAGGATGTTGAAATCCAGAAGCTCAAGGAACAACTTCAGGACATACGAGGTCGTCACAAGAAACTCCGTGTCGACGGGGAAAATCTAGCGAAGAAGCTGGAAGAGATCAAGTCCACAGAAAACCCGATAAATTAGTGGTATTCCACCATGAGAGAAATAAAGATGAGCGCATCGTCGATTTAAGTATCGACCATACCAACTTATGTGGGTGGCGATCTTGTAGTATTGATTGAATAAATGAATGCTTGGTTGCTATTATTTTGTGTGTTTATTGAGTGGTTGGATAAATGCGATATTAAATGGTTTGTATTTATTTCAACCATGAGGGACGTAAATTCTGAAAGAATGGTAGAAGGCCTTCATATGGGAACGACATCGAGAATTGGAAACTCCGAGCATTGAAGACCGAAGAAATGAGGACTTAGAAACGAAACCATAGTAGAACGGCCCATTACAAGCGATAATTTTGTTGATGAGTGGGTAATTGCTTTCTCTTTCTATCTCAACGGACCCGAAATCTTGAACCCATGGACAAGCTGAACACCAAACTTTTACGGAGACAATTGCAACTTCCATGGAGATACATCCCTTGTTACGAGCACTCCTCTTATCCTACACATGCAGATGACAACCCTTTATGAGTCTTTCCTTAAGGGCCTGAAGCGATCATGACCACGACAAGTGATCATGATTACCCAAGATCTTGAAGGACATGATGAAGCATATTCACCTTGAAGGAGATGCAGTCTACAAAGGCTACCCTTCATGCAAAGGGAGTGGAACTTTGGTATGTGGAGGTACACCTCCACCGTTTGAAAGGAGTTTGCCCAAAGAGGATGGGGCATTACTTTTCATCTCACGTGTGCCACAAGCAACTTTCTTGATGCCGTTAGTGAAGCAGCCATGGAAGCCATCGCCGGATCGAGAAATACTTGAAGCAAGACTCCGTTATACTCAGGAATACCTAAGCGAAGTGCATGCGAGAGATGATGAAGGTGAAGCTCAAGACCACCATGATGAAACAGAAGATTGAAGATTTCAAGGCTCATGTCGCACAATTCGGTGGGGTGAAGAATCCTCGAGGAGGATAAATAAATAAAGTGGAAGTAATGTCGACCATACCAAATCATGTGGGTGGCAGCATTTGTAACAAGTACTTTTGGAATTTGGATTTACTGAAAATGGTTAAGGATGTAATGAAAGATTGATATGAGATTAATGAGATTTTATGGATAAACTTGTGCACTTCTTTTGGTCATAGTACTCTATTAAGCCACGGGATCAATGAAGAAAAAACGTGTTATTCATGACGGCCATAGAAGGAAGCTGGACAAAATAAGTTGGAGTTTTGTTTTGATATGATGGTATGAAGAAGCAGTACTCTGGATTTAAGGAGGTGTAACAAGAGAGTTACTCAAGGATGAGTTAAAGCTGCACTAGTGTTGAAGTGGACCATAACCCACAGGCCCGAGGATTTTGAGAAAGAACCGTTGTAGCCTTGATAAAGGAATAAATTTGGAAGAATCATGATCCAATCAGCCTACGTTTACGTAGGAGGTTACATAAAAACACGAGAGTGGTGAAGTAACGATAGATGTTTTGTTTGGCATGCGAAACCATGGATTTATCTGAACTCAGTTCGAGAACAAGAGAAATTCTGCAATGCTTGTGAGTATGCCCAAGTGTTAGAATCGTGATTCGATATTTACGTATGTGGTAATGATTCAAATGCGGGATGGATTGGCCCCATACGAAGACTTCTATCATGAACTATCATATGTTGATAGAAAATCGAGAGCCTTGAAAACCTTTGAAGAGTGTCGACGCTATAAGCCCTAAAACCATAGAATGGTAGGACGATGGAACCCATGTACATGGCAGTTGTTGCCAATCGTAGATTATCGGTGAGGTTCAACCCAGACCCGTTTTCTGCAGGAGAAAACCATAAATTGTAGACCACCATGAGTGTTTGATAGTTGTTTAGAATGGACACAGACCCATCAGCTAAGAAGATCCGGTCTCGGACGAACTTCAACTTTGACGAACCGACCCAAGCTTTTGAGGAAAACTCTATGCTTCGACGGAAGAGCTTTAATGAAGGAGCTATTGTAAGATATGTGAAGAGACATACATTGTCAGCCCTCCAGAGGAAATATCTGAGTTTATTGGAACCATGACCTTGTTTTTAAGTGTGGTAGCACCCACGACCTTCGACCAAGACATTTGCTAGAAGACCCCAACCCTAACCTTTTCTTGCTAGCCTCTTTGAATCTCGAGGACGAGATTCATTTTAAAAATGTGTAGGTTTGTAACATCCCAAATTTTGGAATGTTAATATAATTAATTGAATTGTTTGTTTGTTTGCTTGAGTGAATTAAACTTGAGTGAAATTTGAACCTTTTCAAAAACTTTTGAATGAGAGGAATAAAATGACTTTCCCTTCTCCGGTAAATTCAAATTCATCCTATTAAAATCAATGAGAGAAGATGACATGACTTCTTCAACTATAAAGAATTTGAGCGGAGTTTTGCAATTTAATTCTTTCAAATATTTGCACTTGCTTCTCTATTTTTCTTCCCGAGAAATACCCGAGAAATAAATTCTTGCAAGCAAGAAAGAGCGGAGAAAATGACCCTCCAAAATCAGGGCATTTTGAAAATATTGAGCCAAGAAAACCAAAGTTTTATTTAAAAAAATTATTTGCAAAAAGAAATAAAGCCTTTAGGGATTTTCTGAAAAACATTTTTTTAGTTTTATTTTGGTCGTGGAATAATGCTCATCATCTACATTTTATTTTTCTGATAATTTTAGTATATAAAACTCTTTATTCGAATTGATTTGATTTCCTTTTTATTGTTTTAGTTTCCTAATTTTAAAAATAGGAATGGAATCGTTTTATTAGGAAAAACCTGCTGGCCCATTAAGCACTTTCCTATTCTAGCCCAACAAGAGATCATCTCCTTCCTCTGTTTCCTCTCACGTTCTGAAGCTTTCCATATCCATGGAGACAGGAATCTCCACCTTCCCGATCTCCCTCGTCTTTCCATCCCAGCGCCTCCCGAGACCGCCTATAAAACCCCTCCTCTCCTCGTTCCATTTTCCCATCACCACGCCTCCCTGCCCGTAGCCTTCTCGCCACCGTCCTCCTTTTCCTGCCTAGAACGCTCACCAGAGCTCTCCTGGAACCTCCCATCGCCCAGCGCCACCTCCCCAGCGCCGACCCCTCCTCCGCCACCCCACCCTGCTTGGCGACCTCGCCCCCTCGAGCAGCCCTCCACATCGCCGTCCCCTTCCTGCCATCTCTGCCTCACGTCAGGTAACTCCGTTTTCGTTTTCAGATTTATTCCCGTAACAGATTTAGTTCCGTTCTTGTTTAGCCTATAACTTTTGATCTAGAAGTCCAATGATGCTGATTCTTTTTGCGTTAGATCACAATTTTCTTGTAGTTTCAAAAATATATAATTTGTCTATGTTTGGATTTATAAAAATTGAGTTAGATTAGATTTGAATTAAAGCTTGTTTTGCTTATTCGGGAGTTTCATAATAGATTTTATTTAATTCTTTTTGCTCCTAGTTGCTTAATGAAATATTTTCTGTTTAGTTAACATAAAACCATGATTAGGTGATGTTAAGAAATTTTTGTTATATAAAACTATTTTTGTTGTTATTTGAAGTAGGAAAACTTTGAGTTGTTTTTTCTTTAAGTTTTCCTTTGGGTTTTGCTTTGTTGGTTTTGGTGTGTTACTTTGTTATGTTATATTATGCTATGTGCTTATTATAGTTATTGTTTGCCTCGGTAGAATTTCCGGTCGAAGATTGCTACTCTGAAACCCTAGTTTTTGAAGATCGTCAACAAGGCAAGTTCACTTTGACCATGCTTTTCTTACCTATGTTTTATTGCATTTAGTGGCATCTTTGCAACCACCCTCAGTAGTGTTATTGAAATTCTTGTAGTTGAGTAGTATGCATGAGGTAGGAACCCATCACCCTGTTACCAAACCGGGGCGTTATTTATTTTAATGCTACGCTATAGTAGGCGGGGTTGGTATGAGTGCTCGGGAGTGGTGTGAGAATGGAGGTTCTCGTCAATGGCGACAACTCCATGATGGAATCTGCAAGGACTGCATCTTCAAGGCCTCAAGACTTCAAGACTCAAGACAAGAATTCAATACACACTCTTTGGGTGAAGGGCGGTTGTGGGCACCTGGAGAAACCAGTGGTTGGCGGGATGCATGGAGAAGCGCCATGACATCTTGCGAAAGCTTCACCCAGACTCAAAGAGGCGGAAGAATACTTCACGCCGGAAGCTTACATGCAACCGCAAGTCATTATGGGCTCTGGCTTGGTTGACCTTAGTTGTGACTCTGGTTGGGGCGGTGCTAGCAGATGTAGAACTACGGTAGGATTGGATGGGTACGGACGGTGGTCGGAGGAACTCTTTGGAAGACCATGTTTGGTCATCTTGTTCTCAAACACTCTGAAGTGCGAGAACGTAAAGAGAGGATTGAATCTTGCGGGTAAAGTGTACAAACCTCTGCGGAGGGTTATAACCTAATCGATTAGCCGTGTCCCGATTACGGACAATTTGAGCATCTGGACTGGATCTATCTGGAACTCTCAACACGGATTGATAACTTAATTGTGGGCAACTTATGATGATTTTGGGCTATGAGACATCGGTTGGCGGAACCATGTCATGATAGAAAACTCCATAGTACAGATTTCATTTATTCCTTTGATGTAGGGAAAATAAAATCAGCTTTTACATAAACAAAACTCGAATCTGAGCCACAAAGCCATATTGCATATAGTATAGTTTTATCATCTGTTTTCTCATGTTGTGATCTTGCGGTACATTCAATGTCTGACCTACACGGCTGCAACGTATCATGTTGCAGATATTTCCTCGACGAGTAAGAGTTACGATCTGAGGTTACGGTCTACACTCAACCTGCCGATGGCGTTGATGGGACTCCACACCCGTTTGATTGTTTCCGCTGATTATTATGAGGTATATATCATTTCGTTATTTATACATGTGATTGCACTTTGATATATACATTAATGTCTTGTGTGTGCCGACATCTTGATCCGAGGATGGCACAAGATAACACGAGGCTTGACCGTCTGAGGTCGGTCGCTCTGAATATGGTATCGAGCACATGTTGGCTGTAGAACGTGACCCTAGAAAATGACTTAGTAATATGAAGACCTCAATAGGAATGACCTTTGTTTTGTACTACTCTCGTAACACCTAATTCCTCTTCTTGAACCCTCCTTATTTCAAACTATAGATGGAGAGCTACATTACGAACAAAGAGAACACTACGAGAAGGTTCTTGGAGGCCCCTTCCTTGTGGAGCTAGTCAAGCTCTGAAGTTACCGATACACGAGATCAAGGCAACTAAGAGGGCGTCCAGATCGTGGGGAGTCAAGACCCAAGTTTTTGGTCGTAAAAGAAGCCCCCAAGACTGCAGACATCATCTTCGGAACTATAAATGGTGACTGTGATATGGGCATCAACACTGCCGTCCATGATGCTATTGCACGTTTATGCTATCGCCATCGTGCTGCACTAAACTCACATTTCTTTGGAAGGATGGGATGGCAGAAGTTTGATGGAGCAACCATTGCCTTGCCGGAAGCACAGAAGATGAAGTTTTCCCCACTTTTAGTGTACAATCAGGATCTGGAACAATACATCAAGAATCTTGGATGGACCTCCTGGAAGCCCTGTTTGACAATGAAACACTACGAGAAGAAGTCAAGACTCAGAGACTGAAGGTAAACCAGCTGGAGGAGGAGAACCTCGAGATCTCGAGGATGCGACAGGAACTGAAGAACAGCAGGACCATGTCTCATGCAAAGGATGTTGAAATCCAGAAGCTCAAGGAACAACTTCAGGACATACAGGGTCGTCACAAGAAACTCCGTGTCGACAGGGAAAATCTAGCAGAAGAACTGGAAGAGATCAAGTCCACACAGAAAACCCCAGTAAATTAGTGGTATTCCACCATGAGAGAAATAAAGATGAACGCTTCGTCGATTTAAGTATCTGACCATACCAACTTATGTGGGTGGCGATACTGTAGTATTGATTGAATAAATGAATGCTTGGTTGCTATTATTTTTGTGTGTTTATTGAGTGGTTGGATAAATGCGATATTCGTAGGTTTGTATTTATTTCAACCATGAGGGGCGTAAATTCTGAAAGAATGGTAGAAGGCCTTCATATGGGAACAGCATCAGAATTGGAAACTCCGAGCATTGAAGACCTAAAGAAATGAGGACTTAGAAACGAAACCATAGTAGAACGGCCCATTACAAACGATAATTTTGTTGATGAGTGGGTAATTGCTTTCTCTTTCTATCTCAACCAGACCCCGAAATCTTGAACCCATGGACAACTGAACACCAAACTTTTCTGGAGACAATTGCAACTTCCCATGGAGATACATCCCTTGTTACGAGCACTCCTCTTATCCTACACATGCAGATGACAACCCTTTATGAGTCTTTCCTTAAGGGCCTGAAGCGATCATGACCACGACAAGTGATCATGATTACCCAAGATCTTGAAGGACATGATGAAGCATATTCACCTTGAAGGAGATGCAGTCTACAAAGGCTACCCTTCATGCAAAAGGGAGTGGAACTTTGGTATGTGGAGTACACCTCCACCGTTTGAAAGGAGTTTGCCCAAAGAGGATGGGGCATTACTTTTCATCTCACGTGTGCCACAAGCAACTTTCTTCGATGCCGTTAGTGAAGCAGCCATGGAAGCCATCGCGGATCGGAGAAATACTTGAAGCAAGACTCCGTTATACTCAGGAATACCTAAGCGAAGTGCATGCAGAGATGATGAAGGTGAAGCTCAAGACCACCATGATGAAACAGAAGATTGAAGATTTCAAGGCTCATGTCGCACAATTCGGTGGGATGAAGAATCCTCGAGGAGGATAAATAAATAAAGTGGAACTAATGTCGACCATACCAAATCATGTGGGTGGCAGCATTTGTAACAAGTACTTTTGGAATTTGGATTCTGAAAATGGTTAAGGATGTAATGAAAGATTGATATGAGATTAATGAGATTTTATGGATAAACTTGTGCACTTCTTTTGGTCATAGTACTCTATTAAGCCACAGGATCAATGAAGAAAGAAACGTGTTATTCATGACGGCCATAGAAGGAAGCTGGACAAAATAAGTTGGAGTTTTGTTTTGATATGATGGTATGAAGAAACAGTACTACTGGATTTAAGGAGGTGTAACAAGAGAGTTACTCAAGGATGAGTTAAAGCTGCACTAGTGTTGAAGTGGACCATAACCCACAGGCCCAGGATTTTGAGAAAGAACCGTTGTAGCCTTGATAAAGGAATAAATTTGGAAGAATCTGTGATCCAATCAGCCTACGTTTCGTAGGAGGTTACGCAAAAACCTGAGAGTGGTGAAGTAACGATAGATGTTTTGTTTGGCATGCGAAACCATGGATTTATCGAACTCAGTTCGAGAACAAGAGAAATTCTGCAATGCTTGTGAGTATGCCCAAGTGTTAGAATCGTGATTCGATATTTACGTATGTGGTAATGATTCAAGTACGGGATGGATTGGCCCCCATACCGAAGACTTCTATCATGAACTATCATATGTTGATAGAAAATCAGAGAGCCTTGAAAACCTTTGAAGAGTGTCGACGCTATAAGCCCTAAAACCATAGAATGGTAGGACGATGGAACCCATGTACATGGCAGTTGTTGCCAATCGTAGATTATACGGTGAGGTTCAACCCAGACCCGTTTTCTGCAGGAGAAAACCATAAATTGTAGACCACCATGAGTGTTTCGATAGTTGTTTAGAATGGACACAGACCCATCAGCTAAGAAGATCCGGTCTCGGACGAACTTCAACTTTGACGAACCGACCCAAGCTTTTGAGGAAAACTCTATGCTTCTGACAGAAGAGCTTTAATGAAGGAGCTATTGTAAGATATGTGAAGAGACATACATTGTCAGCCCTCCAGAGGAAATATCTGAGTTTATTGGAACCATGACCTTGTTTTTAAGTGTGGTAGCACCCGACCTTCGACCAAGACATTTGCTAGAAGACCCCAACCCTAACCTTTTCTTGCTAGCCTCTTGAATCTAGAGGCGAGATTCATTTTAAGTGTGGTAGGTTTGTAACATCCCAAATTTTGGAATGTTAATATAATTAATTGAATTGTTTGTTTGTTTGCTTGAGTGAATTAAACTTGAGTGAAAATTTGAACCTTTTCAAAAACTTTTGAATGAGAGGAATAAAATGACTTTCCCTTCTCCGTAAATTCAAATTCATCCTATTAAAATCAATGAGAGAAGATGACATGACTTCTTCAACTATAAAGAATTTGAGCGGAGTTTTGCAATTTAATTCTTTCAAATATTTGCACTTGCTTCTCTATTTTTCTTCCCGAGAAATACCCGAGAAATAAATTCTTGCAAGCAAGAAAGAGCGGAGAAAATGACCCTCCAAAATCAGGGCATTTTGAAAATATTGAGCCAAGAAAAACCAAAGTTTTATTTTAAAAAAATTATTTGCAAAAAGAAATAAAGCCTTTAGGGATTTTCTGAAAACATTTTTTTAGTTTTTTTTTGGTCGTGGAATAATGCTCATCATCTACATTTTATTTTTCTGATAATTTTAGTATATAAAACTCTTTATTCGAATTGATTTGATTTCCTTTTTATTGTTTTAGTTTCCTAATTTTAAAAATAGGAATGGAATCGTTTTATTAGGAAAACCTGCTGGCCCATTAAGCACTTTCCTATTCTAGCCCAACAAGAGATCATCTCCTTCCTCTGTTTCCTCTCACGTTCTGAAGCTTTCCATATCCATGGAGACAGAATCTCCACCTTCCCGATCTCCTCGTCTTTCCATCCCAACGCCTCCCGAGACCGCCTATAAAACCCCTCCTCTCCTCGTTCCATTTTCCCATCACCACGCCCCTCCTGCCCGTAGCCTTCTCGCCACCGTCCTCCTTTTCCTGCCTAGAACGCTCACCAGAGCTCTCCTGGAACCTCCCCATCGCCCAGCGCCACCTCCCCAGCGCCGACCCCTCCTCCGCCACCCCACCCTGCCGGCGACCTCGCCCCCTCCGAGCAGCCCTCCACATCGCCGTCCCCTTCCTGCCATCTCTGCCTCACGTACAGGTAACTCCGTTTTCGTTTTCAGATTTATTCCCGTAACAGATTTAGTTCCGTTCTTGTTTAGCCTATAACTTTTGATCTAGAAGTCCAATGATGCTGATTCTTTTTGCGTTAGATCACAATTTTCTTGTAGTTTCCAAAAATATATAATTTGTCTATGTTTGGATTTATAAAAATTGAGTTAGATTAGATTTGAATTAAAGCTTGTTTTGCTTATTCGGGAGTTTCATAATAGATTTTATTTAATTCTTTTTGCTCCTAGTTGCTTAATGAAATATTTTCTGTTTAGTTAACATAAAACCATGATTAGGTGATGTTAAGAAATTTTTGTTATATAAAACTATTTTTGTTGTTATTTGAAGTAGGAAAACTTTGAGTTGTTTTTTCTTTAAGTTTTCCCTTTGGGTTTTGCTTTGTTGGTTTTGGTGTGTTACTTTGTTATGTTATATTATGCTATGTGCTTATTATAGTTATTGTTTGCCTCGGTAGAATTTCCGAGTCGAAGATTGCTACTATGAAACCCTAGTTTTTCGAAGATCGTCAACAAGGCAAGTTCACTTTGACCATGCTTTTCTTACCTATGTTTTATTGCACTTAGTGGCATCTTTGCAACCACCCCTCAGTAGTGTTATTGAAATTCTTGTAGTTGAGTAGTATGCATGAGGTAGGAACCCATCACCCTGTTACCAAACCGGGGCGTTATTTATTTTAATGCTACGCTATAGTAGGCGGGGTTGGTATGAGTGCTCGGAGTGGTGTGAGAATGGAGGTTCTCGTCAATGGCGACAACTCCATGATGGAATCTGCAAGGACTGCATCTTCAAGGCCTCAAGACTTCAAGGCTCAAGACAAGAATTCAATACACACTCTTGGGTGAAGAACGGTTGTGGGCACCTGGAGAAACCAGTGGTTGGCGGGATGCATGGAGAAGCGCCATGACATCTTGCGGAAAGCTTCACCCAGACTCAAAGAGACGGAAGAATACTTCACGCCGGAAGCTTACCTGCAACCGCAAGTCATTATGGGCTCTGGCTTGGTTGACCTTAGTTGTGACTCTGGTTGGGGCGGTGCTAGCAGATGTAGAACTACGGTAGGATTGGATGGGTACGGACGGTGGTCGGAGGAACTCTTTGGAAGACCATGTTTGGTCATCTTGTTCTCAAACACTCTGAAGTGCGAGAACGTAAAAGAGGATTGAATCTTGCGGGTAAAGTGTACAAACCTCTGCAGAGGGTTATAACCTAATCGATTAGCCGTGTCCCGATTCACGGACAATTTGAGCATCTGGACTGGATCTATCTCGAACTCTCAACACGGATTGATAACTTAATTGTGGGCAACTTATGATGATTTTGGGCTATGAGACATCGGTTGGCGGAACCATGTCATGATAGAAAACTCCATAGTACAGATTTCATTTATTCCTTTGATGTAGGGAAAATAAAATCAGCTTTTACATAAACAAAACTCAGATCTGAGCCACAAAGCCATATTGCATATAGTACAGTTTATCATCTGTTTTCTCATGTTGTGATCTTGCGGTACATTCAATGTCTGACCTACACGGCTGCAACGTATCATGTTGCAGATATTTCCTCGACAGTAAGAGTTACGATCTGAGGTTACGGTCTACACTCAACCTGCCGATGGCGTTGATGGGACTCCACACCCGTTTGATTGTTTCCGCTGATTATTATGAGGTATATATCATTTCGTTATTTATACATGTGATTGCACTTTGATATATACATTAATGTCTTGTGTGTGCCGATATCTTGATCCAGGGATGGCACAGTAACACAGAGGCTTGACCGTCTGAGGTCGGGTCGCTACAGATATGGTATCAGAGCACATGTTGGCTGTAGAACGTGACCCTAGAAAATGACTTAGTAATATGAAGACCTCAATAGGAATGACCTTTGTTTTGTACTACTCTCGTAACACCTAATTCCTCTTACTGAACCCTCCTTATTTCAAACTATAGATGGAGAGCTACATTACGAACAAAAGAGAACACTACGAGAAGGTTCTTGGAGGCCCTTCCTTGTGGAGCTAGTCAAGCTCTGAAGTTACCGATACACGAGATCAAGGCAACTAAGAGGACGTCCAGATCGTGGGAGTCAAGACCCAAGTTTTGGCGTAAAGCCCCCAAGACTGCAGACATCATCTTCGGAACTATAAATGGTGACTGTGATATGGGCATCAACACTGCCGTCCATGATGCTATTGCACGTTTATGCTATCGCCATCGTGCTGCACTAAACTCACATTTCTTTGGAAGGATGGGATGGCAGAAGTTTGATGGAGCAACCATTGCCTTGCCGGAAGCACAGAAGATGAAGTTTTCCCCACTTTTAGTGTACAATCAGGATCTAGAACAATACATCAAGAATCTTCAGATGGACCTCCTGGAAGCCCTGTTTGACAATGAAACACTACGAGAAGAAGTCAAGACTCAGAGACTGAAGGTAAACCAGCTGGAGGAGGAGAACCTCGAGATCTCGAGGATGCGACAGGAACTGAAGAACAGCAGGACCATGTCTCATGCAAAGGATGTTGAAATCCAGAAGCTCAAGGAACAACTTCAGGACATACAGGGTCGTCACAAGAAACTCCGTGTCGACGGGGAAAATCTAGCGTAAGAAGCTGGAAGAGATCAAGTCCACACGAAAAACCCGATAAATTAGTGGTATTCCACCATGAGAGAAATAAAGATGAGCGCTTGTCGATTTAAGTATCGACCATACCAACTTATGTGGGTGGCGATCTTGTAGTATTGATTGAATAAATGAATGCTTGGTTGCTATTATTTTGTGTGTTTATTGAGTGGTTGGATAAATGCGATATTAAGTAGGTTTGTATTTATTTCAACCATGAGGGACGTAAGTTCTGAAAGAATGGTAGAAGGCCTTCATATGGGAACATCATCGAGAATTGGAAACTCCGAGCATTGAAGACCTGAAGAAATGAGGACTTAGAAACGAAACCATAGTAGAACGGCCCATTACAAGCGATAATTTTGTTGATGAGTGGGTAATTGCTTTCTCTTTCTATCTCAACCGGACCCAAATCTTGAACCCATGGACAACTGAACACCAAACTTTTACGGAGACAATTGCAACTTCCCATGGAGATACATCCCTTGTTACGAGCACTCCTCTTATCCTACACATGCAGATGACAACCCTTTATGAGTCTTTCCTTAAGGGCCTGAAGCGATCATGACCACGACAAGTGATCATGATTACCCAAGATCTTGAAGGACATGATGAAGCATATTCACCTTGAAGGAGATGCAGTCTACAAAGGCTACCCTTCATGCAAAAGGGAGTGGAACTTTGGTATGTGGAGTACACCTCCACCGTTTGAAAGGAGTTTGCCCAAAGAGGATGGGGCATTACTTTTTCATCTCACGTGTGCCACAAGCAACTTTCTTGATGCCGTTCGTGAAGCAGCCATGGAAGCCATCGCCGGATCGGAGAAATACTTGAAGCAAGACTCCGTTATACTCAGGAATACCTAAGCGAAGTGCATGCAGAGATGATGAAGGTGAAGCTCAAGACCACCATGATGAAACAGAAGATTGAAGATTTCAAGGCTCATGTCGCACAATTCGGTGGGATCAAGAATCCTCGAGGAGGATAAATAAATAAAGTGGAAGTAATGTCCACCATACCAAATCATGTGGGTGGCAGCATTTGTAACAAATACTTTTGGAATTTGGATTGACGAAAATGGTTAAGGATGTAATGAAAGATTGATATGAGATTAATGAGATTTTATGGATAAACTTGTGCACTTCTTTTGGTCATAGTACTCTATTAAGCCACAGGATCAATGAAGAAAGAAACGTGTTATTCATGGCGGCCATAGAAGGAAGCTGGACAAAATAAGTTGGAGTTTTGTTTTGATATGATGGTATGAAGAAACAGTACTCTGGATTTAAGGAGGTGTAACAAGAGAGTTACTCCAAGGATGAGTTAAAGCTGCACTAGTGTTGAAGTGGACCATAACCCACAGGCCCAGGATTTTGAGAAAGAACCGTTGTAGCCTTGATAAAGGAATAAATTTGGAAGAATCATGATCCAATCAGCCTACGTTTACGTGGAGGTTACATAAAAACACGAGAGTGGTGAAGTAACGATAGATGTTTTGTTTGGCATGCGAAACCATGGATTTATACGAACTCAGTTCGAGAACAAGAGAAATTCTGCAATGCTTGTGAGTATGCCCAAGTGTTAGAATACGTGATTCGATATTTACGTATGTGGTAATGATTCAAATGCGGGATGGATTGGCCCCATACCAAGACTTCTATCATGAACTATCATATGTTGATAGAAAATCAGAGAGCCTTGAAAACCTTTGAAGAGTGTCGACGCTATAAGCCCTAAAACCATAGAATGGTAGGACGATGGAACCCATGTACATGGCAGTTGTTGCCAATCGTAGATTATACGGTGAGGTTCAACCCAGACCCGTTTTCTGCAGGAGAAAACCATAAATTGTAGACCACCATGAGTGTTTCGATAGTTGCTTAGTTTAGATATCATACATGCGAGTGCCAGCTGCTTAGTATATGAATCAATTATGTCAATTATATCATGCCATCCTGTATACTTAGACAACATGTATGTGAATTATTTCATCCCAACCTATTTTAGAAAGACATCATATAGTTTTGTCATGTCATCCTGTTTAGGTACTCATCATATGTTGAATTATGCCATTATATCCTGTTAAGTTATCCATCATATATCTGAAACTGTGTCATGCTATCCTGTTTAGTTAGTCATCATATATGTGAAATTGTGTCATGCTGTCCTGTTTGGTTAGAGAACATATATGTGAATTACCACATCTGTCTATCATACAATGTCTGTACGTTCAATTTCTTTTCTTTTTTATCAGCCATTTGAATTGGAGGGGGTGATGGCAGTATCTAAGGGAGCAAAGACCCGTTCTTCACAAAAGACAGTGCTACCCATCGATGCAGATAGAACCATGGTTGTATTGGCCCACAAACTAGCCCCACCACACATAATCGAGACTCTTCCAGATTGCGCACTTACACCATTGGGCAGAGAACTAGCTACAACCCATCTAACCACAACCCCACTGGATAGTAACCCACTTATAGTTGACAAAGCACCATGTCCACCACAGAGTACCCCCACACGAGCAGTTTGTAAAGCTACTGCGGTACCCAAAGCACGAAGACCACCACAGCTAACCCAAACTCCACATTTAAAGCAGAAGAGTAACTGTTCTCAGGTCAGATTCCGTAGCTATGGTCCATACTCCTTTGCTGTTGCATCACTGTATTTACTCATACCAACTACTTTCGAATTTGAAGTATCCAATTGAAACTCCAATGGCGCAACAGGTATGTTTTAAACCTATTTCTTTAACTGGATTGCTGTTCTAACTTCTTGCTCTATGTTGATTTCAGTTTAAGTTGTATAAACAGTTATGTTCTCATGTGATGCACATTACAAATGCTGCCAATGCTGTGTAGTTTCTCAGACTTATATTCGGTCTATGCTGTTGTGTCTTAAAAATATATGAGTTGAACTATGTCTCTATCTTGATTAGGGAACATAAACTAGAATGATATGGACAATACAGTGACCATCGTACATAGATATATGTTTGTTTCATGCTGTTATCCTGTCCACCTTACTCTTGAACGGTTTACCAAAATGAGTTTAAGTATACTACAAGCTAAACCTGTGATGTATCTCGCTTGTTTCTCTTGTAGTATGCAAACAGAATATTGGAGAAGAGCACCCCACTATGCATTGGTAGAGAAAGTAATGCAGATAAGGTTCAAGATAGTGAGACAACCCTGTTGGTCTCCAAGAAAGGTGATAAAACGATCTTGTAGACGGTGAAAAAACCCCACAGATCCTGCGTTGATGTAGTGTTCGAGTTCTTGGCGATCACTGGCACAAGCTCTTCGAACTCGCTGCTGAATCACTTGACTTCTTGATCTCAGCTACAAGTGAAAGGCATCGATCGGTGTGTTGCGGCAAGAAGTGAAGGACCGAGGAAGTCCTGCGAGAATTCAGATCGTACTTTCTTGTGCAACGACAAGCTACTGGAGGATTTAAGCGCCAAACAAGAGAAAGTTAATAAGCTTGCTAAGCATCTTGCCAGCATTATGGGTACCTGGATATTGTTTCTTGAACTCTTCGAAGTGGTTTCAGTTTCGGACTTGTTTTGTTTGTGGCGTTTATATGCTGCTTTGTTCCCTATATTTGCCTTTGGTGGCGAACTTTGATGCCTAGTGGATGTAATATGTGTAATAGCCGTGATAGCCTAGCATAAGTTGCTTGCTTATTTATTTCCTTGTTGTCTTGTTTATTTGTTTGCTTGTAGTCAGTGCAGTTCTTTTTCTGCGGTTTGCTAGTGGCTGCAATAACCTATTTTTTAAAACTAGGCCGCAATAACCACGGGCTAGTATTTACTGTAGTGACACTGGGCCTCCTATGGGCCGTAGAAAAGTGGGCCTTCTACGGGCTGTAGAAACAGTAGGCCTTCTACGGGCCGTAGAAACAATGGGCCTTATACGGGCCGTATGATCGATTGGCCAAACATGGGCCAATAACATGCCGCATTATGGCCATAAACGGGCTAGAGTTGGAATCGTCCGTTCATGGGCTGACCATAACGGGCCATCGTTAATAGGCCGTATTTGATGACGCTATGAAAATGGCCCAACGTATTAACGGACTACAAACGGGCCGACTGTAACCACGGGCTGAATTTGGCCCTAGCGAAAATAGCGATGAACGGGCCGTAAGTAAGCGAATCTTTGAAATGAGCCCAAGAATAAATGTGCTTTAAGAAGGCCAAAAGATAACATGGGCTGGAAACGGCCCAACGGAATAACGGGCCGTTAATGGGTATAAAGTGATAAACTGTTCATTACGGGCCAGTTTCACCATGGGCCGTTAATGGGTGTAAAGTGATACACTGTTCATTACGGGCCAGTTTCACCACGGGCCGTTAATAGGCCAAGAGTTACTAGGGCCTCATATGGGCCGAAAGACGTCATGGGCCATACATGGGCCAGAAGTGAAAATGGGCTGGAATCATATTGGATGGCCCAGATGATGCTACTGGGCCTAATTCGGATAGGGCGTAACGGGCCTTGGGTTAGCGGGCTGTAAATGGGCTATATGCGAATAGGCCGTTAACAGGCTTTCCATGGGCCAGCCCGCCACCTTTTGACCAAGTCGAACGGGCCAGCCTTTTCACAGGAATGGGCCTCTGTTGGGCCGTGCCACGTGTCGATGTATCATAGGCACCTACCGACCTTCGGCGGTGACCGTGTTTACGTCCGCCAATAAGAATTTTACACGTGGAAATTTCCCATTGGTCGGGGATGTTAACAGGTTATCGGATCCAAAACCCGACTCGATAGCTTAACGGCATTCCGTTACGGTGGATGCCACGTGTCGGTCACCCTTGACGAAAGCACTTCTGTGACGCGCGATTTATCGTCATGGAAGTGGACATCACAGGTATGACTATCTTGATTCTGTCATAAATTTGTCATGGATGTACATGCATGAAAAAAACGCGACCTACTGTGACAAACACGTATCATAACGGAAGTGTATTTTTTTTGTAGTGTTGCTACTCTGTTATAAATCCTTCGAGTACAGTGTGTGTCACCAATACCTATCCAGGGATGACACTGAAACACAGAGACTTGACCGTTTGAGGTCGGGTCGCTACAAAGGTGGTAGAGGTAAGTTCTCTTATGAAGTTTAATGATAATGATAATCCTCACAATATGTATCCTAGTCAATGCCTTCATGAGTTTGAAAACAATATTAGAAAACAAGATCACTTCAATGCAAATGTTATGAAACAATTGAAATATAATTCTGATATGATTGCTCGCTTGAGTGACTTGTTATTTAGAATCTCAAATGATGTTAGAGGTGTTGGAAAACATGCTTATATGGTTCAAACTCAATTAGAACAAAGAGAATTACTTGATGAAATGAATCTTAATATGCATGACTTTGCTATTAGAATTGCAACTAGAGGAGGTAAAATGACTCAGGAACCACTTTATCCTGAGGGACACCCAAAAAGAATTGAATAAGACTCACAAAGAAATAACACTAGTACACCTAGTCCTTCTAAAAAGAAAAAGAAAAATGATAGGACTTTGCATACTTCTAGTGAACCTGAAATAGAGAAACCTCCTGATAATGATAATTAAATTTCCATCTATGATGTTGAAACTCAGTCTGGTAATGAACACTCGGCTTCTGATAATGAAAAAGATAATGATGAGGTTCATGAAGAATCTCAACCAAGTAATGAAAAAGAACCAGATAATGATGTTGAAATAGAACCACCTGTTGATCTTGATAACCCACAAACTAAAAATAAAATATATGATAAAAGAGACTTCATTGCTAGGAAACACGGTAAAGAAAGAGAACCGTGGGTTAAAAAACCTATGCCTTTTCCACCCAAGTCAACTAAAAAGAAAGGTGATGAAGAATTTAAACGCTTTGCTGAAATGCTGAGGCCAGTCTTTTTGCGTACTCGCTTGATTGATATCTTGAAAATGCCTCCTTATGCAAAGTATATGAAAGACATCATCACAAATAAGAGAAAAATACCAGAAGCTGAAATCTCCACTATGCTTGCTAATTATACTTTCAAAGATGGAGTACCAAAAAAACTCGGAGATGCGGGAATACCAACTATACCTTGATCTATCAAAAAGAATTATGTGAAAACTGATTTGTGTGATTTAGGAGTTGGTGTTAGTGTTATGCCTTTATCTTTATATAAAAGACTTGACTTGAATAAATTCACACCTACTGAAATATCTTTGCAAATGGCTGACAAATCAACTACCATACCTATTGGTATCTGTGAGGATGTGCCCGTTGTTGTTGCTAATGTTACTATTTTGACTGAGTTTGTTATACTTGAGATTCCCGAGGATGACAACATGTCGATTATCCTTGGTAGACCCTTCTTGAATACTGCAGGGGCTGTTATTGATTGCAATAAAAGCAATGTCACTTTTCATATTAATGGCAATGAGCATACGGTGCACTTCCCGAAGAAACAGTTCCAACTGAATGGTATTAATGTTATTGAAAAATCTCCGACAATCACTATTGGAAGTTTTCGAATACCTTTTCCTACTGTCAAAAAGAAATACGAAATACTTATTGTTGGGGAAATGCAAATTCCCATTGAGGTAACTTACTGATTTATGAAAGTTCTTCGGTTTCATACTAACTGAAAGTGGTTGTTAGTAAGACTTGATCACCCTTATTAATGAATCATTTTTGAACGGTATGAAGCCGATGAATTTAGTAATCACTACCTTCTGTCTCTACTTTTTATTCTCTGTTTTTATTAGTTAAATAAAATAAAATGCGATGTTTTGTCTATTTTCTGAATTTCCCGTGTAATAAAAAATGACCCAAAAATAAAAGTTCTCAGAATTCCCTGAAAACTTAATACGATTTTTTTCTGAATATTTAAGAATTTTTGGTGCAAAATTTACCAGATGGAGGTGCACCAGCTAGGCACAACCCACCTGGGCGCGCCAGAGCACCTTGGCGCGCCCTGGGGGGTTGTGGTCCCCACGTGGCCCCCCTCAGTTATCCCTTCGTCCCACTTTGTCACCTACCTCCAGAAAAAATTCACCCTTGCTCTCTCTCCCGAGTTCTTGCACATTTTCTGCCATTTTCGATCTCTTTGCTTGAAGCTCCGTTTCCGAAACTGTTTCGGGGGATTGTTGCTTGGTATGTGACTCTATCATTTGTCCAATTAGTTTTTGTTTTAGTGGTTTATACTTTGAATAAATAGCTACTCTTGGTGCTGCTGTAGATGTGCTTGCATGTTCAATTCTTAGTGTTCTAAGTAGTTTGAATGCTTGCTATGGCCTCTATGTATCCCTATGAGTAGTTGCTATTATTTTTATGAAGTTTTGTTGGAGAAATTTTGTGGACTAAAAATTCAGATTTTTGTTCATAGGAAAAATTGTACGCAGACATGAATATCTTCAGGAAATTTGGCTCTAGGAAGAACTGCAAGGGTGTTAATGGGGAGTCTTCTGACAATGATCTCCACCTTCGGAGGTTGGCGGAGGTACGGCCGTGCGAATGGCCGCACGTTCCGTTCCTGCAAGAAGCTGGAATTCATGAGGAGTTCATGCAATTCATTACCAACGCCGGTCTCACCGACTTCATCGCAGATGAGTGTGACCAACACCAAATCCTCACAAATGCCTTTGTTCAAAGCTTTACATTCTTGCCTAGAAATAATCCTCCTGAAATGAGCTGTGATTTATATGCTGAAAACCACCAGATACCACTTACTGAATTTTGTGACGTATGCATGATTCCGTCTGATGGGAGCTTAGCTGAGCCTAGGCCGGCTGAGTTTGAGGATTTCTGTCGCACTTTGACAGTGAGTGATGAGAGGAGAGTGTCAGCCATCACTGTCGGTGGCTTACATTTTCCTGCTGTTTGTTACTTTGCACTCTTTATTACCAAATGCTTGCTTGCTATGGAGAAGGTGGGTGCACTTAGTTCACCAGACCTTACTGTTTTACACCGTGCAATAGATGGCGACAACACTTATAGCTTGGGAGCTATTGTGGCTCGTCGCCTCCATCTTAATAAATCCTAGGGAGAAATACATGGTGGGATTTTTGCCACTCGTTTGGTGATGTCTACTACGCAACCTTCTTCTTGTAGACGTTGTTGGGCCTCCAAGTGCAGAGGTTTGTCGGATAGTAGCAAATTTCCCTCAAGTGGATGACCTAAGGTTTATCAATCCGTGGGAGGCGTAGGATGAAGATGGTCTCTCTTAGGCAACGCTGCAACCAAATAATAAAGAGTCTCTTGTGTCCCCAACACACCCAATACAATAGTAAATTGTATAGGTGCACTAGTTCGGGGAAGAGATGGTGATACAAGTGCAATATGGATGGAAGATATAGGTTTTTGTAAGCTGAAAATATAAAAACAGCAAGGTAACAAGTAATAAAAGTGAGCACAAACGGTATTGCAATGCTAGGAAACAAGGCCTAGGGTCCATACTTTCACTAGTGCAAGTTCTCTCAACAATAATAACATAATTGGATCATATAACTATCCCTCAACATGCAACAAAGAGTCACTCCAAAGTCACTAATACTGGAGAACAAACGAAGAGATTATGGTAGGGTACGAAACCACCTCAAAGTTATTCTTTCCAATCAATCCGTTGGGCTATTCCTATAAGTGTCACAAACAACCCTAGAGTTCGCACTAGAATAACACCTTAAGACACAAATCAACCAAAACCCTAATGTCACCTAGATACTCCAATGTCACCTCAAGTATCCGTGGATATGATTATACGATATGCATCACACAATCTCAAATTCATCCATTCAACCAACACATAGAACCTCAAAGAGTGCCCCAAAGTTTCTACCGGAGAATCAAGACGAAAACGTGTGCCAACCCCTATGCATAGGTTCATGGGAGGAACCCGCAAGTTGATCACCAAAACATACATCAAGTGAATCACGTGATACCCCATTGTCACCACAGATACAAAAGGAAAGACATACATCAAGTGTTCTCAAATCATTAAAGACTCAATCCGATAAGATAACTTCAAAGGAAAACTCAATCCATTACAAGAGAGTAGAGGGGGAGAAGCAACATAAGATCCCACTATAATAGCAAAGCTCGTGATACATCAAGATTGTGCCAAATCAAGAACACGAGAGAGAGAGAGAGAGAGATCAAACACATAGCTACTCATACATACCCTCAGCCCCGAGGGTGAACTACTCCCTCCTCGTCATGGAGAGCGCCGGAATGATGAAGGTGGCCACCGGTGAGGGTTCCGCCCTCCGGCAGGGTGCCGGAACAGGGTCCCGATTGGTTTTTGGTGGCTACAGAGGCTTGCGGCGGCGGAACTCCCGATCTATTTTGTTCTCCGAAGTTTTTAGGGTATATGGGTATATAGGAGGAAGAAGTACGTCAGGGGAGCCACGAGGGGCCCACGAGGGTGGAGGGCGCGCCCTGGGGGGTGGGTGCGCCCCCTGCCTCGTGGCTCCCTCGTTTCTTTCCTGACGTGCACTCCAAGTCTATCGGGTTGCTTTCTTTCCAAAAGTAACTTCTCCAGAAGGTTTCATTCTGTTTCGACTCCATTTGATATTCCTTTTCTTCGAAACACTGAAACAAGGGAAAAAACAGCAATTCTGGGTTGGGCCTCCGGTTAATTGGTTAGTCCCAAAAATAAAATAAAAGTGGATAATAAAGCCCAATAATGTCCAAAATAGTAGATAATATAGCATGGAGCAATCAAAAATTATAGATACGTTGGAGACGTATCAGTTATCCCCAAGCTTAATTCCTGCTCGTCCTCGAGTAGGTAAATGATAAAAACAGAATTTTTGATGCGGAGTGCTACTTGGCATAATTTCAATGTTATTCTTCTTAATTGTGGTATGAATATTCAGATCCAAAAGATTCAATACAAAAGTTTAGTATTGACATAAAAATAATAATACTTCAAGCATACTAACAAAGCAATCATGTCTTCTCAAAATAACATGGCCAAAGAAAGTTATCCCTACAAAATCATATAGTCTGGCTATGCTCTATCTTCACCATACAAAAGTATTTAAATCATGCAGAACCCCGATGACAAGCCAAGCAATTGTTTCATACTTTTGACATTCTCAAAACTTTTTCAATCTTCACGCAATACATGAGCATGAGCCATGGATATAGCACTATATGTGGAATAGAATGGTGCTTGTGGAGAAGACAAAAAGGGAGAAGATAGTCTCACATCAACTAGGCGTATCAACGGGCTATGGAGATGCCCATCATTAGATATCAATGTGAGTGAGTAGGGATTGCCATGCAATGGATGCACTAGAGCTATAAGTATATGGAAGCTCTACAAAAGAAACTAAGTGGGCGTGTGTCGGTGTCAAAACCGGCGGATCTCGGGTAGGGGGTCCCGAACTGTGCGTCTAGGCGGATGGTAACAGGAGACAAGGGACACGATGTTTTTACCGAGGTTCGGGCCCTCTCGATGGAGATAATACCCTACTCCTGCTTGATTAATATTGATGATATGGGTAGTACAAGAGTAGATCTACCACCAGATCAAGGAGGCTAAACCCTAGAAGCTAGCCTATGGTATGATTGTTGTTCGTCCTACGGACTAAAACCCTCCGGTTTATATAGACACCGGATAGGTTAGGGTTACACAGAGTCGGTTACAATGGTAGGAGATCCACATATCCGTATCGCCAAGCTTGCCTTCCACGCCAAGGAAAGTCCCATCCGGACACGGGGCGAAGTCTTCAATCTTGTATCTTCATAGTCTTGGAGTCCGGCCATGACGATAGTCCGGCTATCCGGACACCCCTAATCTGGGACTCCCTCAGTAGCCCCCGAACCAGGCTTCAATGACGATGAGTCCGACGCGTTGATTGTCTTCGGCATTGCGAGTCGGGTCTTCTCCAAATTCCATATACTTGTCGAATAGTGTCCGGCTTCTGATAAATGTTGTGCTCCTCGGCTTCTGCGCCCAATAATGGCCATTTTCCACGTGTTTGAGTGGATGCGAAAAGCCAGGGTATTTTTACAATATTCCCCCTAGCCGCGCAAAGGAGCCGCTTATAAAAGGGGCAAGGATCTAGATCTGAGTCACACCATCCCCCTTTGCGAGCTTTCATCGGGCGCCTCGACCAAAGCCCATTCCATCATGGACGGTCGTGCGGCTCCTCCTCTCGCTCCCAGCCCCAGCCAGAAATTGGGAGAGATGCTCAGTCCGCATAGCGAGCTAGTTATACTCCAAGCCAAGGGATTTCTCCTCCGGCCTTCATGGTTCAGTTTGAGCGGACTTGCCACCTACAAGGGAGGAAAGCAAGCGGAGGCGTCCCGATCCCTCTAAAGGAGGCGGGGTGCTTCATCTCTTATCTAGTAAGAGGACTCGGTTTCCAATCCATCCATTTCTCCGGGGCTCTTGGAGTTCTCGGCCTCCAATCGCACCATCTTACTCCTGCCTCCATCTTGCACATCGCGGGCCCGTGGCCCTTTGCGAACTGTTCTGGCGTCGAGGTTCATTTCGGGCTGTGGAAGAGAATATTCTGCCTAGTTCCCCGTTCTCATGAGGGGTCAATACATCAAGTGGGCGGAGCCGAGCTATGGCGCATCGCCGGGACCGGATACCTGTCCGGAACCCCAAAGAAGGCGTCCAAGACTGGCCTTGAATGGTTTTACATGGAGGGCGTCCGCTGCGGATCCAGTTCGGATCGGCCTTCCGGAGTTCAGCAATGCTCCTCTGAAGAAGCGCCTAAGCTTGCGCCCTCGGAGCCCCCGGAGAGAAGATGACCGGGATGTCCGTTATTTGATGAGCCGAATAAGGTTATTGGCTCATGCGGACTGACCATGACAGAGTCATGGCAATCTGCATTATGAAGTGCAGCCGCTCCAATACAGGGCCACCCATGTGGGACTTCAGCGGGAGGACGATGCCACCCGCCGTGGCCGCAAAGGGCCAGGATCGGTCACCGAACTGGTGAAGATCTTGTCTGCCATGTACAAAGGAGAGGAGGACGATTTCCTTTGTGTCAACCCATTGAAGGAGTTTTCTTCGAATAATCCTCGAAGCTGGGTAAGCAAACATCCTTGAGACCTGTCCGATCCATATTCCCGTAGTTAAATATCTCATTTCATGGTTTTTGCGCAGGAACTGCGCCGGACTGTGGAGAAGATACACAGCCCCCCCCCCCCCACGCAACCCGAGGATCCGGAGCGATCCCTCGATCCGACCTCCGAAGAGGATCCGGATATAACGGTGGAGTTGATCGACGGGGTGTTCTACCAACTTAGCATCGACAATGCTTCGGTAGCCATTACGGCCGATTACCCCGGAATACTTCCAGCCCCACAGGTAACTGAGACCAAGATCCCAAATCCCTGATAATGACCCATCCGTGCTTATTTTGATCACCGTATACCAATGGTGTTTCGCAGGGGGTACCTTCGAGGCGGGAAGCCGATCCTGCGGTGGCTGGCCAACAAGGGGTAGCGCGGCCCCGCAGGTTAAAAAGAAGTGCGGTCCGGATCGAAACTCCGATGCAACGGTATGGCATGTCACCATACTCCCAAGATTGGTTCCCGGAAGGTGTACTAACGCTGATGCTCTTTTCAGGAAAAAGAGCGCTCGCCGGACTGAGTCGGGAGAGGCTGCCGATCGAACCTTCACCGGACAAGCTTCAAAGCCGGGTCCGGAGGCTGAGGCGAGCACGAGACGTGCGTCGGATGCTCCTCCGATAGAGGATGCCGACAGGTTGTCCGCCACCAACTCCGAGGTGGAGAGCGCCTTGAATCATAGGCGCCGCCGGACAGTTCTTCGTGGCGCGTGTTTCTCCCAAGAGGCCTTGAATGCCTTTGATTCGGAGATCGCACCTCCGTGCCGCTCAAGATGGTTTAGCGAGCCACGGAGCAGTATGTGAAGGACATATGGGTAAGGAAATTTGGCGATTATATATGCGGTAGCCCCGAGACTTAAAATAGTTAGGATAACTGATTTAAGGATCATTTTGTTATCTGAGATCTTCTGAAAAAGCATACCCGATCGTCCCGGGAGCTGGAAGAGTGCAGGCCCAACTTGAGGCCGCACTAGCCGCTTCGGGGAGCCACAGAGACCCCTCGGTAATATCGCTTGAAGATAAATAATTTATGAAGTGCGGCGGGTGTGTAAATCGACAAAAACATTGCAGATGGCGCCGACTAGATCCGGACGAGCAACAGCTCTTCGCGCTGGTTAAAGGCGGCGAGGCGTGCTTACGAGGGTGCGGCGGGAGAAGAATAACCTCCGAGATGCCAACACCAAGCTGGGTGAGGAACTAAAGGCGTTCGTGCCCAGTTAGCTGACTCCGTAAGGAGAATCGGCGGCCGTCGCGGCATTTTCAATAAGTGCTTGGCGAACTTTGAAAAGAGTTCGCGAGGAAGGCCACTAACATAAACATGTTCGTAGGTTTGCTCACAGGTCGTCTGAGGAGGAGATGCCCAGTTCTTGGGTGATCTTCTTCCCGAATGCGTCGGCACGAACGAGTCCGCGGTGATGAAAGGCATCAGCCAAGCCTTGTGGCCATCTATCTCCCTGCCCGAAGGCATTGGGGAGCTGGCGGAGCGGCTTCAAGGAGCACGGCGGCGCTTCTGGCTATGGAAGATATCGGCCTGCCGTCAAGGCGCCAGGGAGGCCTGGGCCATGGTGAAGACGCGATACACAAAGGCTGACCCAAACCACATGGCCGAGGTCGGACCTGTGGGGCCGGATGGGATGGAGATCCCTGTAAGCTTAGTGTACGGCCAAGTAGAATTGGCCGCCAAGTATTCCCAGCAAGATTGTAAATTAGATAGCCTATTAGATGGCATTGAGGAGGAATACAATGAGTCGAGTTGACTATGTAAAAATATGACATGAAAGAATGTCTTCTAGCCGGATTGTAGATCGTTTGTCATAGCGGACCTTTTCACTTCGACCTCCGTACCTAATAGTCCGGAGTGTGTCCGAATACCTCCGTGGTTATATAAGAACCGTGGTATGCATGGAGACCAGGCGTAGGGGTCATTGCTGCTGTATCAAACAAGTGCCCAACTAGTTATGTTATATTACGTGGGTAGTAAGAAACATCTTCCAGGGAGAATAGTTCCGTTAAGGGTTCCTTTCACTGGGATGCATGCCCTAAAGTGCATGTCAAAGCTGCTATAAAGCGTAAAAATCATCCGGGGCAGATGTGTAAATAGTTAAAAGTCATCTTTCAGTTCACCGACCGAATATTCCCTTAAGAACGCTAGCTTTCGGCTTCACCCATCGAGAGGTACACATCCGGCTGACCCGGCGATTACAATCGCAGAGGTGCTCCTTTACCTCCTAGCCGAACAATCGGGAGCGTGGGGTAAGCACAGAGCCGAGCAACCCAGCTTGGCCAAAACTTAAGTCATATCGATGCACATAATGGTGAATAAAAGGCACATGCGGAAGTTTAACGCATGTGTTGGGCATGAAAGCCCGTATAAATAAGCTTCTGTTAAAGAAGCCCCCAGGTATAGTGAGCGCGGACAGCGCGTCAAGTTTGTGCGAAATAAGCGCAAACGAGCCTCTAGAGGCTACAAGAAGAAGAAGGGGGAAGGAGAGAAATAGAGGACAGCAAAAACAAAAAAATAAAGAATGCGGACGGAGGAAGGAGACGAACTTGGAGTCCGGCACTCAGGCATAGAATCTTCGTAGACGGGCTGCGTTCCATGGGTTCGGCTCGAGTCAGTTATCCGATGTGTTTCGCAGACGGTATGCTCCGCCGGTCAGGACCTGGTCGATGATGAAGGGACCTTCCCATTTGGGCTTGAGTTTGTCCTTTTTCTTGTCCGGCAGGCGTAGAACTGGTTCGCCAACGTTATAAGCTTTGGCCCGTACTTCCCTGCTTTGATATCTTCGAGCCTGCTGTTGATAGAATGCGGAACGAGCTTTTGCCACGTCGCGCTCCTCCTCCAATGCGTCCAAACTATCCTGCCGATCAAGCTCGGCTTCTCTTTCTTCGTACATGCGCACTCGAGGTGAGTCATGTATTATGCCGTAGGGCAAGACTGCCTCTGCGCCGTACACCATGAAGAATGGTGTGAATCCGGTAGTACGATTCGGCGTGGTCCACAGCCCCCAGAGTACGGAGTCGAGCTCCTCAACCCGGTCGTGTTAGATTCCTTGAGGACCGCACTTATGCGGGTTTAATGCCGCTCATTATTAGACCATTTGCCCGTTCGACTTGGCCGTTGGTTTGAGGGTAATAGATCGAGGCGTGTCGAGCTTGATGCCCATGTTTTTGCACCATGATTTGACCTCATCGGCCGTGAAGTTGGTGCCATTATCGGTGATGATATCGGGGAACACCGTAACGGTGCACTACCCCGATATGAAGTCTATCACTGGTCCGGATTCGCCGTTTTAACAGGTTTGGCCTCTATCCATTTGGTGAATTTATCCACCATGACCAATAGGTATTTTTGCTTGTGGGTTCCTCCTTGAGGGTCCAACCATGTCAAGCCCCTGGACATGACGGCCAGGTGATGGGTATAGTTTTAAGGGCGGTGGGTGGCATGTGGCTTTAGTTAGCAAAAGCGGCAACCGACGATCGTTGGACTAAGTCCTGCAAGATCTGCCGGGCCGTCGGCCAATAAAATCATGTACGGAAGGCCTTGCCTACAAGGGCCGGGCTGCGGCATGGTGCCCACCCAGTCGGCATGAATTTCAGCCAGGAGGTTTCGCCCTTCCTCTTCAGAGATGCACCTTTGAAGGACTCCGGTAGTGCTTTTCTTATAAAGCTCTCCCTCATGGACTTTATAGGCTTTAGAGCACCGTACTATGCAGCGAGCCTCATTTTGGTCTTCGGGGACTTCCTGCCTAGTTAGGTAGGCTAGGAATGGTTCCGTCCACGGGGCGATAACCGCCATTATTTCGTGAGCAGAGGGTGTTATCTCGGGGGTGGAGCCTCCGGTTGTGTTAGAGTGTTCGGCGTCAGGCGGTGCGGTTGGGTCCGGATTGTTATTGCCGGACTCCCCTTCCCATAGTACGATGGCTTGAACAGCCGTTCCAAAAAGATATTGGGTGGGACGGCATCGCATTTTGCACCGATGCGCGCCAATATATCCGCCGCCGGTTGTTATCCCGGCTATATGATGAAATTGAGCCCTTGAACCGTCTTGACATTTTAGGACCGCATTGCGGTATGCTGCCATTTTCGGATCTTTGGCGTCAAAGTCTCCGTTTATTTGGGATATTGCAAGCCTAGGCGTTTAATGCCCATGGAGACTGCCATCCGGAGGCCATGCAGGAGGGCCTCGTATTCGGCTGCATTGTTGGAGTCCGTATACATTATCTGAAGGATGTATTAGATCTGTGTCCCGGTTGGGGACGTCAGACGACGCCAAATTGACCCAGCCAGCCAACATTTTGGAGTCGTCAAAGTGCATGGTCAATTGGAGTATCGCCGTACTCTTTAGGGAGTTGACTTGATCCATTCGACCCGAAGTCGGCCAAAACCTGCGACTTAATAGCTCGTCGTGGCTTATAAGTTATGTCGAATGGGAGGAGCTCTATGGCCCATTTAGCAATCCGTCCCGTCGCATCGCAGTTGTTTATAATGTCATTAAGAGGTACTTCGGAGGCTACCGTTATCGAACACTCTTGAAAGTAGTGCCGCAGCTTCCGGGATGCCATGAACACCGCATATGCTATCTTTTTATAGTGTGGGTACCGGGACTTGCATGGAGTTAGGACAGTGGACACATAATAAACCGGTTTTTGAATAGGGAACCGGTGTCCGTCCGTTTCTCGTTCGATAACGAGCACCGCGCTGACAACTTGATGTGTTCCGGCGATGTATAATAGCATTGGTTCGCCCACCTTGGGCGCGGCTAGGACCGGATTTGTTGCCAATATGGCCTTTATTTCTTCGAGTCCGGCCGTGGCGGCATCCGTACACTCGAAGTGTTCGTCTTGGCGGAGGAGGCGGTAAAGAGGTAATGCCTTTTCTCCTAAGCGGAGATAAAGCGGCTTAGAGCCGCTACACATCCCGTCAATTTTGTATTTGTTTGAGGTCTTTTGGAATATCCAATTGTGACAGAGCTCGAATCTTGGCTGGGTTTGCTTCAATTCCTCTACGGACACAATGAAGCCCAGAGCTTTCCGCCGGAACGCCAAGACGCATTTTTCGGATTGAGCTTGATGTCATATTTTCAAGATTGTCGAATGTGAGCCTCAAGTCGTCTACTAGAGTTTCGACGTGCTTGGTTTTGACGACCACGTCATCTACATATGCTTCCACCGTTTTGTCGATCTGGTTTGCGGACATGTACGAATCATCGCCGATATGTTGCGCCGGCGTTTTTGAGCCCAAAGGGCATTGTGTTGAAGCAGAACAGGCCGTATGGAGTGATGAATGTTGTTGCAGCTTGGTCTGGCTCCGCCATCTTGATTTGGTGGTAGCCGGAGTACGCGTCGAGGAAGCACAATGAGTCGTGTCCTGCTGTAGTGTCAATGATTTGATCAATTCGAGGGAGGGGGAAGGGATCCTTTGGGCAAGCCTTATTAAGGTCTTTGAAATCAACACATAGGCGCCAGGATTTATCCTTCTTTGGTACCTGTCGGTGTCAAAACCGGCGGATCTCGGGTAGGGGGTCCCGAACTGTGCGTCTAGGCGGATGGTAACAGGAGACAAGGGACACGATGTTTTAGCCAGGTTTGGGCCCTCTTGATGGAGGTAAAACCCTATGTCCTGCTAGATTAATATTGATGATGTGTGTTACAAGAGTGGATCAACCACGAGATCAAAGAGGCTAAACCCTAGAAGCTAGCCTATGGTATGATTGTTGTTAGTCCCACGGACTAAAACCCTCCGGTTTATATAGACACGGATAGGGTTAGGGTTACAGAGTCGGTTACAATGGTAGGAGATCTACATATCCGTACGCCAAGCTTGCCTTCCACGCCAAGGAAAGTCCCATCCGGACACGGGGCGAAGTCTTCAATCTTCTATCTTCATAGTCTTGGAGTCCGGCCGATGATGATAGTTCGCTATCCGGACACCCCTAGTCCGAACTCCTCAAGTAGCCCTGAACCAGGCTTCAATGACGACGAGTCCGGCGCGCATATTGTCTTCGGCATTGCAAGGCGGGTTCTTCCTCCAAATAATTTATAGAAGATTGTGAATACCAGGATAGTGTCCGGCTCTGCAAAACAAGTTCCACATAACACCGTAGAGAGAATAATTCTTGCACAGATCTGTTGACGTATTCCGCGGCGTGACATCACACCACGGCCAGGCCTTTATATGAATCATTTTTTATTGTTCCACCTCAGCGTGTTTAGCGAAGCGGTTTCCTTGGCACGTCTTATCAAAGCGTAGATCGTGCCCCCTTATTCCGGGATTCTCATCAATACGGACATGAGTAACCCAACCGTGCCCGTTGGCCTGCCTTCTCTATCAAAGGCGAGTCCTAATCGACCACGGGGTGGGCTCTTGGTATTCAACCTCTTTATAGTGAGACCAAGGCCCTCTTCTTTTACACCCTCCATCGAGTTAGCCTCGGCCGAGTTCCAACACCCAAAGCTTCAGATTCAGCGCTTCGGACTTTCGGCGATGTCGGCTCCGACCAACACGGTCGATGGATGTCTTCCTCCGACACAGAAGAAGATGTGCTAAAGCTGCGAGACGCCAGGTATCTGACCGGCGAGATCTCGCATAGGCTGCCTGCTCCAGGGCAGGCCACTCCCACTCCTGAGCCCGGCGAGTACGAGATATTCGCGTCCCACTTCCTTCGGGGTTTAGGCTTCCCAACGGATCCCTTTGTGCGGGGGCTCATGTTTTATTATGGGCTTGATTTCCATGACTTGAATCCGGAGTCCATCCTCCATATCTCGTCATTCATTGTCGTATGTAAGGCCTTCCTCCATATTACCCCCCACTTTGGATTGTGGCTCAAAAATCTTCAAGGTGGAGCCAAAGACGATCAAGGGGCAGCAAGCAGAGTGCGGAGGGGCGGTCATAAGAAAATGTGCTGATGCTCCGTGGCCCGAGGGCTCTTTTCAAGAGGAGATTGGTGTGTGGCAACGGAGTGGTTTTATATCACCGCCCGGGGGCACCAAATGGGCGGCGCCTCGCCTTCCGCTCAGTCCACCACAGCGGCTGGCGTCATGGGTCAACAAGGGGCTCGACTGGGGGCCATCCAAGGATGTTCCCCTGCTGCAGGGCTGTATTCGAGATCTCCAGGAAAGAGGGATCGATCTGGTCGGAGTGGCGCAGGTTATGGTGATCCGGCGCCTTCAGTCCTGCAAACGTCGCCCCCTCCGCCTGTGGGAATTCAATCCGGAGGGACCACGAGCTCTCCAAAATTTTATGGGCACGACGCCCGTGGAGATGTATAAACTGTTCTTCGGATCACAAGAGAAGTGTCGAGTTGACCGAGGACGCAGGACTAAGCTGCAATCGCCGGATACTCAAGTAAGTAGTCCTGAACCGGACAAGCTGTTCATTCATTTATTATATATATATATATATATATATATATATATATATATATATATATATATATATATATATATATATATATATATATATATATATGCCCTTTAAAGGAGCCGTTTCTTGAGCAGGAGTGGATAGCCAAGGCAAAGTTGATAAGGTGTCGGCTCCTCCCGGAGACCACGCCGATCCCATGTTGACCAAGATGTTGAAGGTCGCGCTTTTGAAGAAGGCGAAGGGAGGCGGGGAGCAACTGCTGCTGCGAAGGAGGCTATCAAGGAAGGAGGGATTAAGAGTCCCACCTTCCGAGGAGAGAAGATGACCGCTTGGAAGATCCGGAGGTCAAGGCCTCAAAGAAAGGAAGGAATCTTGGCGGAGAGTCCGCGCTGGGAAGTAACCCAGCCGCATTATTTCCCCAAGGGATCAGCCCTCCAATGAGCCGTAAGTAGAAAGAAGGGTCTTGTAAATAAGGAGCATCCTGTATTTATTTATGAAGATAACCAAATTGTACCTTGTAGTTCGGACCTCAGCCCTTCTCGTGAGCTCGTCTTGAGGATCTTCTTCCGAGATGATGGAGAGCGAACGCCTCCACCTGTCGCACCCTCATGTGAGGCGGACGACCCGGAGGTGTCGTCGCAGAGGGTTCCCCCAAGTCCAGCGGGGCCAGAAGGTCCGGCGCCAAGTGGTGTGCGGTCGGAGGAGCTGAAGGATCTGCTCGGGCGAGCGGCTATCTCAAAAGATCACCATGCTCTAATGGGTACGGTGATTGAAAGGATTGCATCCGCAGAGAGTGGATTGCACGAAGCCTTCAGAAGCTTACTGACGGGGTTTGAGGTACGCGAAAAATAATGTACCTTTTGACAGTTGTGCATATAAAATGCGCCATGTATAGATAGTAGCCCCTGAGACTCGGTATGTTGTCAAAATTGACGACGTGCCGAGGATCAAATTCTCAGTTTTAACATATCGCCGCTCCTAAATAGGTGGCGGGGCGTCCGGAGGCCAGCCGGACTGATGAGTATGCCGAACTAAAGCGGCAGCTTGATGAGGCGGATGCAGACATCGCGCTAGTCAATAAACGGTTTGACGAGTCACAAGGTATGCGACTTTTATGCGGACACCTGATAAGGGAGCTTGACGCCCATGTCTTACTAATCATATGCTTAATGCAGATGGTGCCACTGCCGTGGAAGAGCTGCGGGCAGAACTCGCCAGAGCGAAAGAGCAAGCCAGAATTAGTAATGCGGCCGCTTTAAAGGCGGCCGAAGAGCTAGAAGCTGAGCGGGCTGCTCACTGCCGAAGCAAAAAGGAGATGGCCGAGATGGCCAAAAAGTTAAGGAATACTACCGATCGCTGCGCGGTTCTTGAAAAGGAACGTCGAGCGGAACAAGAGGACCTAAAGAAGGCCGCCGCCGAATCCAAGAGTGCCCAATCGGCTTTGAGAGCTGCTAAGGAGGAGCTGAGTCAGGCCGGGGCAATTGCGGCTGGAAAACCGTTTCTGTTGCGGAGGAAATATACAGATCCAAAGTATGCTCAATTGGATAAATTGTGGAGTTTAGAGGATGCTTATCTGGACTTGGCGGCGAGCGCCGTGGACGCGGTTGAGCACTTCCGGGGCCAGAAGGGGCACAGGAGGGAAGAGCTATATTGGTCGCAATTCCATAGTCCGGAGCGTCCTCTGCCGCTGACCGATCGGTTGGCCGAATGGGCCGAGCTGAATCGATTGTCCGGATTTGCCATGAAGCATGTCTTGACGCACTTGTGGCCGGACGGACCCCAACCGAAGAGCTATTTTGGTTTAGTGCAGCAGTTTCTTGGTGTGGTGCCGCGTATCGACGCAATGAAGCGATCGGGGTGCATTGAGGGAGCGCGGATGGCTCTTGCCCGTGTCAAGACATACCGGCAGAGATGAAGGCCACCGACGTTGCATCCCGTGATTGAGACAGAGGCCGAGTACCGCCGAGCACTACTTTGAAGAAGTCTGCCGGCGCTCGTTTGATAGAGACGCGGTGCTCGAAGGATATTATGTTTAAATGACATGTATGATTTGTGAAAATAATGTTTGCAATGTAATATAGGTGCTTTTTATACTTGTGCGTTCAAGTAGTAAACTACTCCCTGTGCGGCCGTTTATGCATATGTGTATATAACTCGAAAGATGGCAGTCCTTGGCTAGCCCCCACGCACATAGTGCGGGGTGTTTGCAAAAAGTGCTTTTTCACACTTAATCCAACGCCTTGGTCCTGTTAAGGAGGTGATAGCGTAGCAAACCGTGCAACCGGACTATAATGCTTTATCACTTTCACTTAGCCATAGGAGTTCGAGGGTGGGGCTACTATATAGCCCCCAGGGCACTGCACTCTCCGAATTCGAAAGTGCGTATGTGCCTGACCGAAAACGTCCTTCGTTAATGTGGAGGAATTCTAAACATTCCTGTGAGTCATCGAGTGGTTGACCAGTCTCTCGCTATATCATGACAAAGTTTTCGGCTTTCATCGAGGTGCTCGCCCGGACGAACCGAGGCACAATCGCAGTAGTTCTCCTGGTGCCGCGTTAGCCATGAAAACGGAATGTAAGGCAGCAAAACACAGGAGCCGGGCAACCCCACATTTGACCAAAGACATGATTCGGAGCTGATGCATATAAGGCCTAACTCGAGACGCCGAATACTCCCTAAGGTATTCGGTCTTTATGAAAATGGGCGAATAATGCCCTAAGCCCCCGTGTCCAGTGCAGCAAAAAATGCTGGTGCGGCCAATGCCAAAGCACCAGCCTCCTCCTCGGTTATATTAAGGAACCGGGGGGATGTATATCAACAAGAGACAGTGAAAAAAGGTTTACGCAGGGTCTTAATCTGAAAAGAATCCTTGCAACGGGTCCCTAGTGCACGTCTGCGCCTGTGTCTCCGTTGTGCCGTATCCTGGACGAGTGTAGCACGTTGTTCATCTGTAAAAGAGAGGAACTTAGTTTGAAAAGAAAAAGGATCGTGCGAAAATGTACTTAATATTAAATAAACGAAGTACGGTTCGAAGAAGGGAATAAGATGGAGCTTTATTGTCTCTTGTTATACATGCATGCGGCCCCTCGTATGGGGGTATGCATAAGTAGGCGCCGGACTCGTCTAGCCGTGTCCGTGGTTTGAATGACCAATTCAGGTTCTTTGCCTAGCAGAGCGGGATAGCTGTGGGGCTGTCAAGGCAGTCTCCGTTTTCCGTGCTCGAGTAACACTTAATACTTCCTTTTAAAGAGATGATGCCGCGTGGACCGGCATTTTAAGTGTTAGAGATGCATAATGCGGTATTGCGTTAAAGCGGGCGAAAGCTTCAAGGTCCCAATAGTGCTTGATGGCTACTTTTAAACGGGCGACATGGAAGAGTAACCTTCATGACGGAAGTTGTCGGATGAACCAAACACAACTTCTAGCAGTATGGAGCCCGTGCAGAGGGAGTATGGGCCGGGAAGTACTCCTTTAAAGGAGGTGTTGCTGCGGCGAATTTTGGTTGGGTTTATCCCCATCCTGCGGATTGTGTCCTGATATATCAGGTTTATGTCATCGCCGCCATCCATGAGGACATGTGTAAATTGGAATCCGTCGATTATAGGATCCAATATCAAGGCAGTCCATCCTGCGTTCGGATATTATCGGAATAGTCCTCGATGGTCGAAGGTGATTGGTTTTGACAACCAATGTGCGGCGCGCTTTTTTAGTGGGCGCCATTCTTTTTCCTTTGATCACGTGAAGTGAGTTTACTGTTTTAACCTTTTGTGGGAAATTCTTTTGTTTTCCGGGGCTCGCTTGTGGTGCTCGCCATCATTTTCCCTTGGTGTGTCGAGCCCTTGTGTTCGCATTAAGTCGGCGAACTGCTTGAAGACCCAACAATCTCTGTGGGTATGGTTTGCAGGCTTCCCGGAGGTACCATGTATTTGACACAGTCTGTCCAGAATCTTGTTTAGGTTGGATAGCTTGTCACTGTTATCCTTTAGGGGCAGTGTTTTGTTGTTCGGTTGAGAGCTTTTGAATCCGGCGTTGACCGCCGTACTATTTGGGCCATTTTCTTTATTCCGGCGCCGATCTTTTCTGCGTCGTGATTTCCCATTTCCATCCCTAGTTTCGGATGTACTCGGGTCGCTTGTACTGCATCTAGCCAGCCAGCTGTCCTCTCCCGCGCAAAAGCGGGTCATGAGGCTTCTTAATGCGGCCATTGTTCTTGGTTTTTCTTGTCCGAGGTGTCTGGTGAGCCATTCGTCTTGGACGTTGTGTTTGAAAGATGCTAAGGTTTCGGCGTCCGGACAGTCGACTATTTGGTTCTTTTTAGTAAGGAACCTGTTCCAGAATTTTCGGGCTGACTCTCCGGGCTCTTGAGTTATGTGACTTAGATCGTCTGCATCCGGAGGGCGGACATAAGTCCCCTGAAAATTTGCCCGGAATGCGTCCTCGAGCTCTTCCCAGCTTCCAATGGTATTTTCGGGGAGGCTTTTAAGCCAATGCCGAGCTGGCCCTTTGAGTTTAAGGGTAAGTATTTTATGGCATGGAGATCGTCTCCTCTAGCCATGTGTATGTGGAGGATGTAATCCTCGATCCGCACTCTGTGGTCTGTTGTTCCGTCAGATGCCTCTATGTTTACGGGTTTGAATCCCGCTGGAAATTATGATCCAGCACCTCATCGGTGAAACATAGTGTGTCGGCACCCTATATTTGGGTGTGCCGTGATCTTCGGATTTTGGCGATTGGATTGTTTTGACGAGCCTGCTTTCTTGGCCCATAGATGGACCTAATCGGGCCATCCTCTTGATGTCAATCCTTATGCGGATCGCATATTGGTTTGTGTGCGCGCCATTCACCGCTCTCTTTTCACCGTGGGGTCGCCCATCCGACCGGTGGCCTTCTTATTTTTTAATTGTGGGGCTCTAAGGCCTCCCGTCAATTCGGGCAGTAGCTTTTTTTGGGTAGTTTTTGTTCGGCGATCGTCGCCGTACTTGTTCTGCGGTGCTGAATATTTTGCTCCATCGATCCTGAGTGCATATTCCGCTGTTTTGAGCTTCCGCTTCGCTTTCAGCTACGCTGCAGGGCGGCGAGCCTTTTCTCGGAGGTTATTTTGCTCGAATGGTTTGTCCGGCGTGAGGTCGTCCGCATCGTTGTCTTCGCCGGGACAGATTGTTTATCCAAGTTGTCTTGTTTGGACGATTGCTCGATAGCTTGTTCGTTGTCCACCGGTTCGCCCTGTTCTATGGCTGGGTCTTTGTTGAGGCGGGACTTTGTTCGGCGTTTACGTTGCCGTTTTGACTGCTTTTCGAGGGATTTATCCTTCGTAGCGTCCCGTTGTTCCTCGTCTTCATTTCCTTTAGGTGTATCCACCATGTATACATCATGGGATGAGGTTGTCCAGCGTCCTATAGGTGTTGGTTCATTGTTGTCTCCTACATCGTCGTCCATACCGTTGATGTCTTCGGAGTCGAAATCGAGCACGTCGTGTAAGCTTTCGACAGTGGCTATGAAGTGGGTGGTTGGTGGGTTTTGAATTTCTTCGTCGTCCACATCCGAACCGTCCTGACCGCAGTCCGGCCAGGGCTCTCCAGATAAAGAGAGAGACTTTAGTGAATTCAGGATGTCGCCAAAGGGCGAGTGCTGAAAGATGTCCGCGGCCGTGAACTCCATAACGGGCGCCCAATCGAATTCGATTGGCAAGGGCGCGGAGGGTTCGGAGTCCGGAGAGGAGTCCGGCACCCTGGAGTCGAGGTCTTCGCAGAGGACAGGGATGGAGTTCGGCTCGATCGCCGTAGAGATTAAAGCCCCCGAGGCGGTGTCCAACCACTCGTCCTCGATCGGGGAATCCGGCTCCGGATTAAGGGTCGGAGCGGATTCTGGTGCGGCCTCCAGGGCACTGTTCGGCTGCAGAGCTAGATCATGCCCATCGAGATAGTGCGGTGCGCTCGGCTGCGGCTCGAATCCGTCGAAGATCAAGTCTCCGCGGATATCGGCCGTATAGTTTAAATTTCCAAATCTGACCTGACGGCCCGGGGCGTAGCTTTCGATCTGCTCCAGATGGCCAAGCAAATTGGCCCGCAGTGCAAAGCCGCCGAACACGAAGATCTGTCCGGGGAGAAAAGTCTCACCCTGGACCGTGTCGTTGTTGATGATCGAAGAAGCCATCGAGCCTATGGGCGACGACACAGAGGAACTCTCAATGAAAGCACCAATGTCGGTGTCATAACCGGCGGATCTCGGGTAGGGGGTCCCGAACTGTGCGTCTGAAGCAAATATGCCCTAGAGGCAATAATAATGTTATTATTTATTTCCTTATATCATGATAAATGTTTATTATTCATGCTAGAATTGAATTAACCGGAAACATAATACATGTGTGAATACATAAACCTACAGAGTGTCACTAGTATGCCTCTACTTGACTAGCTCGTTAATCAAAGATGGTTATGTTTCCTAACCATGAACAAGGAGTTGTTATTTGATTAACGGGATCACATCATTGGTTGAATGATCTGATTGACATGACCCATTCCATTAGCATAGCACCTGATCGTATAGTTTGTTGCTAGTGCTTTTCTTCATGACTTATACATGTTCCTATGACTATGAGATTATGCAACTCCCGTTTGCCCGAGGAACACTTTGGGTGCTACCAAACGTCACAACGTAATCGGGTGATTATAAAGGTACATTACAGGTGTCTCCGAAGGTACATGTTGGGTTGGCATATTTCGAGATTAGGATTTGTCACTCCGATTGTCGGAGAGGTATCTCTGGGCCCTCTCGGTAATGCACATCACATAAGCCTTGCAAGCATTGCAACTAAATGTGTTAGTTGTGAGATGATGTATTACGGAACGAGAAAAGAGACTTGCCAAGAACGAGATTGAACTAGGTATTGATACCGACGATCGAATCTCGGGCAAGTAACATACCGATGACAAAGGGAACAACGATGTTGTTATGCGGTCTCGACCGATAAAGATCTTCGAGAATATGTAGGAGCCAATATGGGCATCCAGGTCCCGCTATTGGTTATTGACCGAGAGGTGTCTCGGTCATGTCTACATAGTTCTCGAACCCGTAGGGTCCGCACGCTTAACGCTTCGATGATGCTTATTATGAGTTTATATGATATTGATGTACCAAGGTTGTTCGAGTCCCGATGAGATCACGGACATGACGAGGAGTCTCGAAATGGTCGAGACATAAAGATTGATATATTGGAAGCCTATGTTTGACTCGGAATCACTCCGGGTGAAATTGGGAATTTTACCGAGTACCGGGGTTACTGGAACCTCCCGGGGGTCAATGGGCCTTGATGGGCCTTAGTGGGAAAGAAAAGGGGCCATAGTGCTGGTCAGACCTTCCCCCTTCCTAGTCCTATTAGGACTAGGAGAAGGGCCCTCTCTCTCTCTCTTCCCACTTGGGAAACCTAGTTGGACTAGGATTTGGGGGAATCCTACTCCTAGTAGGAGTAGGACACCCTGGCGCACCTCTCCTTGGCCGCCAGCCCCTCCCTTCCCTCCTTTATATACAGGGCAGGGGCACCCCATGACACACAAGTTGATCATTGAGATCGTTCCTTAGCCGTGTCGGTGCCCCTTCCACCAAACTACACCTCGAATATACCGCTATGGAGCTTAGGTGAAGCCCCGCGCCGTGGAACATCATCATCGCCACCACGCCGTCGGTCGATTTAAACTCTCCTCAACACTCGGCTGGATCGGAGTTCGAGAGCGCCATCGAGCTGAACGTGTGCAGAACTCGGAGGTGCCGTCGCTCGGTACTTGGATCGGTTGGATCGGGAAGAAGTACGACTACTTCCTCTACGTTATGTCAACGCTTCCGTTGCTGGTCTCACGAGGGTACGAGACAACACTCTCATCTCGTTGCTATGCATCACCATGATCTTGCGTGATCGTGAGGAAAATTTTTGAAATTACTACGTTCCCCAACAAAGGTGGCATCCGAGCCTGGTTTTATGCGTTGATGTCATGTGCACGAGTAGAACACAAGTGAGTTGTGGACGATACAAGTCATACTGCCTACCAGCATGTCATACTTTGGTTCAGCGGTATTGTGAGATGAAGCGGCCGGACCGACATTACGCCAGACGCTTACGCGAGACTGGTTTCACCGCCCGAGCACTCGTTGCTTAAAGGTGACCGGCGGGTGTCTGCTCTCTCACTTTAGTTGAATCGAGTGTGGCTACGCCCGTCCTTGAGAAGGTTAAACGGAGTCTATTTCACGAAGTATCGCTGTGGTTTTGATGCGTAGGTAAGAACGGTTCTTGCTCAGCCCGTAGCAGCCACGTAAAATTTGCAACAACAAAGTAGAGGACGCCTAACTTGTTTTTGCAGGGCATGTTGTGATGTGATATGGTCAAGACATGATGCTGAATTTTATTGTATGAGATGATCATGTTTTGTAACCGTTATCGGCAATCGGCAGGAGCCATATGGTTGTCGCTTATTGTATGAAATGCAATCGCTCTGTAATGCTTTACTTTATCACTAAGCGGTAGCGATAGTCGAGAAGCATAAGATTGGCGAGACGACAACGATGCTACGATGGAGATCAAGGTGTCGCGCGGTGACGATGGTGATCATGACGGTGCTTGAGATGGAGATCACAAGCACAAGATGATGATGGCCATATCATATCACTTATATTGATTGCATGTGATGTTAATCCTTTATGCATCTTATTTTGCTTTGATTGACGGTAGCATTATAAGATGATCCCTTACTAAATTATCAAGAAGTGTTCTCCCGAGTATGCACCGTTATGAAAGTTCTTCGTCTTTGAGACACCACGTGATGATCGGGTGTGATAGGCTCTACGTTCAAATACAACGGTGCAAAACAGTTGCACACGCAGAATACTCAGGTTATACTTGACGAGCTATGCATATAAGATATGACCTCGAACACGGAGACCGAAGGTCGAGCGTGAATCATATAGTAGATATGATCAACATATTGATGTTCACCATTGAAACTACTCCATCACACGTGATGATCGGTCATGGTGTAGTTGATATGGATCACGCAATCACTTAGAGAATTGAAGGATATTTTTCTAAGTGGGAGTTCTTAAGTAATATGATTAATTGAACTTAAATTTATCATGAACTTAGTACCGATAGTATCTTGCTTGTCTATGATGTGTAGATAGATGGCTCGTCTTTGTTGTTCCGTTGAATTTTAATGCGTTCCTTGAGAAAGCAAAGTTGAAAGATGATGGCAGCAATTACACGGACTGGGTCCGTAATTTGAGGATTATCCTTATTGCTGCACGGAAGAATTACGTCCCGAAGCACCGTTAGGTGCCAGGCCTGGTGCAAGGGCTGCGCCAAGTTGTGAACGTCTCGCAAAGCAAAGCGATGACTACTCTATAGTTCAATGTGCCATGCTTTACGGCTTAGAACCGGGACTTCAACGTCGTTTTGAACACCATGGAGCATATGAGATGTTCCAGAGTTGAAGTTAATATTCAAAGCGTAATGCCCGGATTGAGAGATATGAAGTCTCCAATAAGTTCTATAGCTGTAAGATGGAGGAGAACGGTTACATCGGTGAGCATATACTCGTAATGTCCGGATATAACAATCACTTGATTCAACTGGAGTTAATCTTCCGGATGATTGCGTCATTGATGAATTCTCCAATCACGCCACCAAGCTACAAGAGCTTCGTGATGAACTATAATATGCAAGGGATGACCAAAACAATGCCCGAGCTCTTCGCGATGCCGAAAGCATGGAGGTAGAAATCAAAAGGAGCATCAAGTGTTGATGGTTAACAAAACCACTAGTTTCAAGAAAAGGGCAAAGGAAAGAAAAGGAAACTTCAAAAGAGCGGCAAGCAAGTTGTGATCAAGAGAAGAAACCCAAGTCTGGTCCTAAACCTGAAACCGAGTGCTTCTATTGCAAGCAGGCTGGTCACTTTGAAGCGGAACTGCCCCAAGTATTTGGCGGATAAGAAGGATGGCAAGGTTAACAAAGGTATATGTGATATACATGTTATTGATGTGTACCTTACTAATACTCGCAGAGCACTGGTATTTGATACTGGTTCTTGCTAATATTTGCAACTCAAAGCAGGGCTACGGATTGCGAAGATTGGCTAAGGACGAGGTGACAATGCGCGTGGGAAATGGTTCCAAAGTCGATGTGATCGCAATCGCACGCTACCTCTACATCTACCTTCGGATTAGTATTAGACCTAAATAATTGTTATTTAGTACCAGCGTTGAGCATGAACATTATATCTGGATCTTGTTTGATGCGAGACGGTTATTCATTTAAATCGAGAATAATGGTTGTTCTATTTATATGAATAATATCTTTTATGGTCATGCACCATTGAAGAATGGTTTGTTTTACTTAATCTTGATAGTAGTGATACACATATTCATAATGTTGAAACCAAAAGATGCAGAGTTGATAATGATGGTGCAACTTATTTGTGGCACTCGCCGTTTAGGTCATATCGGTGTAAAGCGCATGAAGAAACTCCATACCGATGGACTTTTGGAGTCACTTGATTATGAATCACTTGGCACTTGCGAACCGTGCCTTATGGGCAAGATGACTAAAACACCGCTTCTCGGAACTATGGAGAGAGCAACAGATTTATTGGAAATCATACATACCGATGTATGTGGTCCAATGAATGTTGAGGCTCGTGGCGGATATCGTTATTTTCTCACCTTCACAGATGATTTGAGCAGATATGGGTATATCTACTTAATGAAACACAAGTCTGAAACATTTGAAAAGTTCAAAGAATTTCAGAGTGAAGTGGAAAATCATCGTAACAAGAAAATAAAGTTTCTACGATCTGATCGTGGAGGAGAATATTTGAGTTACTGAGTTTGGCCTACATTTGAAACAATGCGAATAGTTTCGCAACTTACGCCACCGAACACCACAACGTAATGGTGTGTCCGAACGTCGAATCGTACTTTATTAGATATGGTGCGATCTATGATGTCTCTTCTGATTTACCGCTATCGTTTTGGGGTTATGCTTTAGAGACGGCTACATTCACTTTAAATAGGGCACCATCTAAATCCTTGAGACGACGCCTTATGAACTGTGGTTTGGCAAGAAACCAAAGTTGTCGCTTTGAAAGTTTGGGGCTGCGATGCTTATGTGAAAAAGCTTCAACCTGATAAGCTCGAACCCAAATCGAGAAATGTGTCTTCATAGGATACCCAAAGGAGACAGTTGGGTACACCTTCTATCACAGATCCAAGGCAAGATTTTGTTGCTAAATTCGAAACTTTTGGAGAAAGAGTTTCTCACGAAAGAAGTGAGTGGGAGGAAAGTAGAACTTGATGAGATAATCTGTATCTACTCCCTTATTGAGAATAGTACATCACGAGAAAACAGTTTCGTGACACCTACACCAAATAGGGAGGAAGCTAATGATGATGATCATGAAACTTCAGATCAAGTTTCTCTGAACTTCGAGATCAACCAGAGCAAGATCCGCACTGAGTGGTACGGTAATCCTATTTTGGAAGTCATGTTATCGAACATGATGAACCTACGAACTATGAAGAAGCGATGGTGAGCCCAGATTCCACAAAATGGCTTGAGGCCATGAAATCTGAGATGGGATCCATGTATGAGAACAAAGTGTGGACTTTGGTTGACTTGCCCGATGATCGGCAAGCAATTGAGAATAAATGGATCTTCAAGAAGAAGACTGACGCTGATGGTAATGTTATCGTCTATAAAGCTCGACTTGTTGCAAAAGGTTTTCGACAAGTTCAAGGGATTGACTACGATGAGACCTTCTCACCAGTGGCGATGCTTAAGTCCGTCTGAATCATGTTAGCAATTGCCGCATTTTATGATTATGAAATTTGGCAAATGGATGTTAAAACTGCATTCTGAATGGATTTACGGAAGAAGAGTTGTATATGATGCAACCAGAAGGTTTTGTCGATCCAAAGGAGCTAACAAAGTGTGCAAGCTCCAGCGATCCATTTATGGACTGGTGCAAGCCTCTCGGAGTTGGAATAAACGTTTTGATAGTGTGATCAAAGCATTTGGTTTTATATGAGACTTTTGGAGAAGCTCAGTATTTACAAGAAAGTGAGTGGGAGCTCAGAGCATTTCGATATTATATGTGGATGACATATTATTGATCGGAAATGATATAGAATTTCTGGATAGCATAAAGGGATACTTGAATAAGAGTTTTTCGATGAAAGACCTCGGTGAAGCTGCTTACATATTGGGCATTAAGATCTATAGAGATAGATCAAGACGCTTAATAGGACTTTCACAAAGCACATACCTTGATAAAGTTTTGAAAAAGTTCAAAATGGATCGAGGCAAAGAAAGGGTTCTTGCGGTATTACAAGGTGTGAAGTTGAGTAAGACTCAATGCCCGACCACCGCAGAAGATAGAGAGAAATGAAAGATGTTCCTATGCTTCAGCCATAGGCTCTATCATGTATGCAATGCTGTGTACCAGACCTGATGTGTGCCTTGTCAGTAAGTTTAGCAGGCGGTACCAAAGTAATCCAGAGTGGATCATCGACAGCGGTCAAGAACATCCTTAAGTACTTGAGAAGGACTAAGGATATGTTTCTCATTTATGGCGGTGACAAAGAGCTCGTCAGAACGGTTACGCCGACGCAAGCTTTGACACGATCCGAAGATTCTAAATCGCAAACCGGATACGTATTTACATTAAACGGTGGAGCTGTCGGTTGGTGCAGTTCCAAACAAAGCGTCGCTATGGATCTACATGTGAAGTTGAGTACATAGCTGCTTCGAAGCAGCTAATGAAGGAGTCTGGATGAAGGAGTTCATAACCGATCTAGGTGTTGTACCTAGTGTATCGGGTCCAATGAAAATCTTTTGTGACAATATCGGTGCAATTGCCTTGGCAAAGGAATCCAGATTTCACAAGAGAACCAAGCACATCAAAAGACGCTTCAACTCCATCCGGATTTGGTCGGTGGGAGACATAGAGATATGCAAGATACATACGGATCTGAATGTTGCGACCGCTGACTAAGCCTCTTCCACGAGCAAAACATGATCAGCACCAAGACTCCATGGGTGTTAGAATCATTACTTGTGTAATCTAGATTATTGACTCTAGTGCAAGTGGGAGATCAAGGAAATATGCCCTAGAGGCAATAATAATGTTATTATTTATTTCCTTATATCATGATAAATGTTTATTATTCATGCTAGAATTGTATTAACCGGAAACATAATACATGTGTGAATACATAAACCTACAGAGTGTCACTAGTATGCCTCTACTTGACTAGCTCGTTAATCAAAGATGGTTATGTTTCCTAACCATGAACAAGGAGTTGTTATTTGATTAACGGGATCACATCATTGGTTGAATGATCTGATTGACATGACCCATTCCATTAGCATAGCACCTGATCGTATAGTTTGTTGCTAGTGCTTTTCTTCATGACTTATACATGTTCCTATGACTATGAGATTATGCAACTCCGTTTGCCCGAGGAACACTTTGGGTGCTACCAAACGCCACAACGAATCGGGTGATTATAAAGGTACATTACAGGTGTCTCCGAAGGTACATGTTGGGTTGGCATATTTCGAGATTAGGATTTGTCACTCCGATTGTCGGAGAGGTATCTCTGGGCCCTCTCGGTAATGCACATCACATAAGCCTTGCAAGCATTGCAACTAAATGTGTTAGTTGTGAGATGATGTATTACGGAACGAGAAAAGAGACTTGCCAAGAACGAGATTGAACTAGGTATTGATACCGACGATCGAATCTCGGGCAAGTAACATACCGATGACAAAGGGAACAACGTATGTTGTTATGCGGTCGACCGATAAAGATCTTCGAGAATATGTAGGAGCCAATATGGGCATCCAGGTCCCGCTATTGGTTATTGACCGAGAGGTGTCTCGGTCATGTCTACATAGTTCTCGAACCCGTAGGGTCCGCACGCTTAACGCTTCGATGACGCTTATTATGAGTTTATATGATATTGATGTACCAAGGTTGTTCGAGTCCCGGATGAGATCACGGACATGACGAGGAGTCTCGAAATGGTCGAGACATAAAGATTGATATATTGGAAGCCTATGTTTGACTCGGAATCACTCCGGTGAAATTGGGAATTTTACCGAGTACCGGGGTTACGGAACCTCCGGGGGTCAATGGGCCTTGATGGGCCTTAGTGGGAAAGAGAAAGGGGGCCATAGTGCTGGTCAGACCTTCCCCCTTCCCTAGTCCTATTAGGACTAGGAGAAGGCTCCTCTCTCTCTCTCTCTCCCACTTGGGAAACCTAGTTGGACTAGGATTTGGGGGAATCCTACTCCTAGTAGGAGTAGGACACCCTGGCGCACCTCTCCTTGGCCGGCCAGCCCTCCCTTCCCTCCTTTATATACAGGGCAGGGGCACCCCATGACACACAAGTTGATCATTGAGATCGTTCCTTAGCCGTGTGCGGTGCCCCCTTCCACCAAACTACACCTCGAATATACCGTTGCGGAGCTTAGGCGAAGCCCTGCGCCGGTGGAACATCATCATCGTCACCACGCCGTTGTCTTGTGAAACTCTCCCTCAACACTCGGCTGGATCGGAGTTCGAGGGACGCCATCGAGCTGAACGTGTGCAGAACTCGGAGGTGCCGTCGTTCGGTACTTGGATCGGTTGGATCGGGAAGAAGTACGACTACTTCCTCTACGTTGCGTCAACGCTTCCGTTGCTGGTCTACGAGGGTACGTAGACAACACTCTCATCTCGTTGCTATGCATCACCATGATCTTGCGTGATCGTAGGAAAATTTTTGAAATTACTACGTTCCCCAACAGCGTCTAGGCGGATGGTAACAGGAGACAAGGGAGACGATGTTTTACCCAGGTTCGGGCCCTCTTGATGGAGGTAAAACCCTACGTCCTGCTAGATTAATATTGATGATGTGTGTTACAAGAGTGGATCTACCACGAGATCAAAGAGGCTAAACCCTAGAAGCTAGCCTATGGTATGATTGTTGTTCGTCCTACGGACTAAAACCCTCTGGTTTATATAGACACCGGATAGGGTTAGGGTTACACAGAGTCGGTTACAATGGTAGGAAATCTACATATCCGTATCGCCAAGCTTGCCTTCCACGCCAAGGAAAGTCCCATCTGGACACAGGACGAAGTCTTCAATCTTCTATCTTCATAGTCTTGGAGTCCGGCCGATGATGATAGTTTGGCTATCCGGACACCCCCTAGTCCGGAACTCCCTCAGTACCATCACCAGGTTTGCTAGCCAGTCCGGATGTTTTATATCTCTGATGAATCCGGCCTCCAAAAGTTTGGCTAGCTCCTCTCCCATGGCCTGTCTCTTGGGTTCGGAAAAGCGCCGAAGAACCTATTTGACCGGCTTGAATCCTTTTAGGATGTTTAGGCTGTGCTCAGCCAGCTGACGTGGGATTCCTGGCATGTCTGAAGGGTGCCAGGCAAAGATGTCCCAGTTTTCTTGTAGAAATTCTCGTAGTGCGGCGTCTACATAGGGGTTTAATTGTGCCCCGATGGAGGCCGTCTTTGCAGGGTCCGTTGGGTGGACTTGGAATTTGACTATTTCGTCCGCTGGTTTAAAAGAGGTGGACTTGGATCTTTTATCAAGTATCACATCGTCCCTGTTCACCGTGGAGCGCATCACGGTGAGTTCCTCGGCCGCTAGGGCTTCGGATAGTGCCTCGAGGGCTAGTGCGGCCGTCTTATTTTCGGTGCGGAGTGCTATGTTCCGATCACTAGCGAGAGTGATGATTCCGTTGGGACCGGGCATTTTAAGCTTCATGTACCCATAATGGGGTATAGCTTGAAAAATTGTGAATGCCTCTCGTCCTAATAAAACATGGTATCCGCTGTTGAACGGGGCCCCTTGAAATGTGACCTCCTCGGACCTGTAATTGTCCGGCGAGCCGAATACTACGTCCAGCGTGATTTTTCCTGTGCAGCATGCTTCCCGGCTGGGGATTATTCCTCTAAAGGTTGTGCTGCTTCGCTCAATGCAGTTCCAGTCTATTTCCATTTTTCATAGGGTTTCCTCATAGATGAGGTTTAGTCCGCTGCCGCCATCCATGAGTACCTTAGTAAGGCGAAAGCCGTCTAATATCGGGCTGAGGACCAATGCGGCTGGTGCCCGGGCAGTTCGGAATTTAGGTTCGTCACTGGCATTGAAGGTAATAGCTGTGTCACTCCATGGATTTCTTGTTGCTACTTGGTAGACTTGGCAAGGTTATGGAGTTGTCGTTTTCGCATGTTTTTGATGCGAAAGTCTCAAGACTATTAACACCGTCTTTGGTGTTGCTGGGCTGGGATTCGAAGCTAGAAGCTCTTCGCCACTTTTGGCCACCTGCCGTAGTATCCAACATGCTCAAGGCTATGAGTTGGAGTGGCGCCCTCGTGCTATGAATTTTGCAGGGTCCGTTTAGCCAACCCTCCAGTACGGTTCCGTACCCTTTAGGGGGTTTTGGTTTTTTGGTATTCAACCCAGGTGCTTGATAATGATGCACCCTTTTGTTCCGGACTAGGGATGTATTCGGGGCCGGATTATCCCAAAATTTACCTTCGGTTTTCCAGGCGCTCTCCATCGCACAGTACTTTTGTACGCAGGTCACCAAGTCAGAAAAGCGTGTGATTTCGCGACGACTTATGGCGTTTAGGATTCCCTTGTCCATGCAATTATTGGAGAAGATTGGTATTCCGTCCTCCTCTCGGCAGTCCTTTATCCTGTTCATAACCAGGAGGAATCTGGCCCAGTAATGATGTACTGTTTCGGCGGGCTCTTGCCGAATTCGAGAGAGATCGCTAATGTTTGGGTGGGCGGGTGGCACTAAATCCGGAACCCCGTCCAATTTAGGACTCAAGGGCCGGGAAGTTTCTGAACTCGGAATCTTGGATTTTTGAGTGCTATCCAATGAGTCCGACCCGCCGCCTGACTTTAAGTTCAGGGCTTGATCGATATCCATCCCTCCGCAGGAATCCGGCATGGAGGGATCGGGAATCCGGACATAGCTAGTCCTTAAGATAGGAGAAGAGTCGCCACGTTGCTCCTCTATCACAGCAACATGATGGGTAGCCGGGAGAGTTGATCTCTCTCGATCGGTTTTAGGCCCGATCCGGTCGTAATCTGTGGCGACTCCTGAGGCGGCGATGCGATCCAAGAGCTCGTTCGGAGGAGAGCTCGATCGATCTAACTGTTCGGCAAGTTCGAACTGACATGGAGATTGGTTTCGATGACTCGAGACGCCATCGTCGGTAAGGACGGCCGAACTAGCGGTCATGAGAAACCGCCAGCGAAGAGTCGACCAAAGGCCAAGGCTTCTTTGGCGATGGTATCGCCTTTAAAGACGAGATGCGGCATCCTACCGATGGCGGCGGCACGAGGAACTCTCAATGAAAGCACCAATGTCGGTGTCCAAACCGCGGATCTCGGTAGGGGGTCCCGAACTGTGTGTCTAGGCGGATGGTAACAGGAGACAAGGGACACGATGTTTTTACCCAGGTTCGGGCCCTCTCGATGGAGGTAATACCCTACTCCTGCTTGATTAATATTGATGATATGGGTAGTACAAGAGTAGATCTACCACGAGATCAAGGAGGCTAAACCCTAGAAGCTAGCCTATGGTATGATTGTTGTTCGTCCTACGGACTAAAACCCTCCGGTTTATATAGACACCGGATAGGTTAGGGTTACACAGAGTCGGTTACAATGGTAGGAGATCTACATATCCGTATCGCCAAGCTTGCCTTCCACGCCAAGGAAAGTCCCATCTGGACACGGGGCGAAGTCTTCAATCTTGTATCTTCATAGTTTTGGAGTCCGGCCGTGACGATAGTCCGGCTATCCGGACACCCCCTAATCCGGGACTCCCTCAGTGTGCATCCAACTCGCTTGCTCACAAAGACCTAGGGCATTTTGAGGAAGCCCATCATTGGAATATACAAGCCAAGTTCTATAATGAAAATTTCCCACTAGTATATGAAAGTGACAAAATGAGAGACTCTCTATCATGAAGATCATGGTGCTAATTTGAAGCACAAGTGTGGTAAAAGGATAGTAACATTATCCCTTCTCTTTTTCTCTCATTTTTTTTATTTTGGCCTTTTCTCTTTTTTTATGGCCTCTTTTTTTTTGTCCGGAGTCTCATCCCGACTTGTGGGGGAATCATAGTCTCCATCATCCTTTTCCTCACTTGGGACAATGCTCTAATAATGATGATCATCACACTTTTATTTACTTACAACTCAAGAATTACAACTCGACACTTAGAAAAAAATATGACTCTATATGAATGCCTCCGGCGGTGTACCGGGATGTGCAATGACTCATGAGTGACATGTATGAAAGAATTATGAATGGTGGCTTTGCCACAAATACAATGTCAACTACATGATCATGCAAAGCAATATGACAATGATGGAGCGTGTCATAATAAACGAAATGATGGTAAGTTGCATGGCAATATATCTCGGAATGGCTATGGAAAATGCCATGATAGGTAGGTATGGTGGCTGTTTTGAGGAAGGTATATGGTGGGTGTATGATACAGGCGAAGAGTGCGCGGTATTAGAGGGCTAGCAATGGTGGAAGGAGGAAAAGTGCGTATAATCCATGGACTCAACATTAGTCATAAAGAACTCACGTACTTATTGCAAAAATCTATTAGTTATCAAAACGAAGTACTACGCACATGCTCCTAGGGGGATAGATTGGTAGGAAAAGACCATCGCTCATCCCCGACCGCCTCTCATAAGGAAGACAATCAATAAATAAATCATGCTCCGACTTCATCACATAACGGTTCACCATACGTGCATGCTATGGGAATCACAAACTTTAACACAAGTATTTCTCAAATTCATAACCACTCAACTATCATTATTCTAATATCGCCATCTTCATATCTCAAAACAATCATAAAGAATCAAACTTCTCATAGTATTCAATGCACTTTATATGAAAGTTTTTATTATATCCCTCTTGGATGCCCATCATATTAGGACTAAATTCATAACCAAGGCAAATTACCATGCTATTTAGGACTCTCAAAATAATATAAGTGAAGCATGAGAGTTCATTTATTTCTTCAAAATAAAACCACCGCTGTGCTCTAAAAGGATATAAGTGAAGCGCTAGAGCAATTGACAAACTACTCCAAAAGATAAGAGTGAAGATCAATGAGTACTTGAATAATTATGTAACTATGTGAAGACTCTCTAACATTTAAGAGTTTCAGATCTTGGTATTTTATTCAAACAGCAAGCAAAGCTAAAGAAAATAAAATGACGCTCCTAGCAAAACACATATCATGTGGTGAATAAAAATATAGCTCCAAGTAAAGTTACCGATGAACGAAGACGAAAGAGGGGATGCCGTCCACGGCATCCCCAAGCTTAGGCTCTTGGTTGTCCTTGAATATTACCTTGGGGTTTCTTGGGAATCCGAATCCCCAAGCTTAGGCGCTTGCCACTCCTTATTCCATAGTCCATCGAATCTTTACCCAAAACTTGAAAACTTCACAACACAAAACTTAACAGAAAATCTCGTCCCGTTAGCGAAAGAAAACAAAACACCACTTCAAGGTACTATAATGAACTCATTCTTTATTTATATTGGTGTTAAACCTATTTTATTCCAACTTCTCTATGGTTTATAAACTCTTTTACTAGCCATAGATTCATCAAAATAAGCAAACAACACACGAAAAACAGAATCTGTCAAAAACAGAACAGTCTGTAGTAATCTATAACTAAAGCAAACTTCTGGAACTCAAACAATTCTAAAATAAATTGGTGGACCTGAGGAATTTTCCCAGTAATCATCTTAAAAAAGAATCAACTAAATATCACTCTCCAGTAAAAAGTTTTAGCTAATCTCGTGAGCGCTAAAGTTTCCGTTTTTTACAGCATGATCGTAAAGACTTCACCCAAGTCTTCCCAAAGGTTCTACTTGGCAAAAACACTAATTAAAACATAAAACCACATCTTAAAAGAAGCTAGATGGATTATTTATTACTAAACAGAACCAAAAAGCAATAAACTAAAATAAAATTGGGTTGCCTCCCAACAAGCGCTATCGTTTAACGCCCCTAGCTAGGCATGATGATTTCAATGATGCTCCCATAAAAGATAAGAATTGAAACATAAAGAGAGCATCATGAAGAATATGACTAGCACATTTAAGTCTAACCCACTTCCTATGCATAGGGATTTTGTGAGCAAACAACTTATGGAAACAATAATCAACTAGCATAGGAAGGCAAAACAAGCATAACTTTAAAACTTTAAGCACATAGAGAGGAAACTTGATATTATTTGAATTCCTACAAACATATATTCCTCCCTCATAATAATATGAATTCAACAATATAACCAGCACCTAAAGCATTATTTTCATGATCTACTTGCATAGAAATTTTACTACTCTCCACATAAGCAAATATATTCTCATCAATAGTAGTGGGAGAAAACTCAACAAAATAACTATCATGTGACTGAAAATTAGGATCAAGATGACAAGTTTAATGGTTATCATTATTCTTTATAGCATAGGTGTCATCACAATAATCATCATAGATAGAAGGCATGCTTTAATCATAGTAAATTTTCTCATCAAATCTTGGGGGACAAAAAATATCGTCTTCATCAAACATAGCTTCCCCAAGCTTGTGGCTTTGCATATCATTAGCATCATGGATATTCAAGGAATTCATACTAACAACCTTGCAATCATGCTCATCATTCAAAGATTTAGTGCCAAACATTCTAATGCATTCTTCTTATAACACTTTGGCACAATTTTCCTTTCCATCATACTCACGAAAGATATTAAAAAGATGAAGCGTATGAGGCAAACTCAATTCTATTTTTTTGTAGTTTTTCTTTTATAGACTAAACTAGTGATAAAACAAGAAACTAAAAGATTCGATTGCAAGATCTAAAGATATACCTTCAAGCACTCACCTCCCCGGCAACGGCGCCAGAAACTGCTTGATGTCTAGTACGCAACCTTCTTCTTGTAGACGTTGTTGGGCCTCCAAGTGCAGAGGTTTGTAGGACAGTAGCAAATTTCCCTCAAGTGGACGACCTAAGGTTTATCAATCCGTGGGAGGCGTAGGATGAAGAAGGTCTCTCTCAGGCAACCTTGCAACCAAATAACAAAGAGTCTCTTGTGTCCCCAACACACCCAATACAATGGTAAATTGTATAGGTGCACTAGTTCGGCGAAGAGATGGTGATACAAGTGCAATATGGATGAAGATATAAGTTTTTGTAATCTGAAAATATAAAAACAGCAAGGTAACAAGTAATAAAAGTGAGCACAAACGGTATTGCAATGCTAGGAAACAAGGCCTAGGGTTCATACTTTCACTAGTGCAAGTTCTCTCAACAATAATAACATAATTGGATAATATAACTATCCCTCAACATGAAACAAAGAGTCACTCCAAAGTCACTAATAGCGGAGAACAAACGAAAAGATAATGGTAGGTTACGAAACCACCTCAAAGTTATTCTTTCCAATCAATCCGTTGGGCTATTCCTATAAGTGTCACAAACAACCCTAGAGTTCGTACTAGAATAACACCTTAAGACACAAATCAACCAAAACCCTAATGTCACCTAGATACTCCAATGTCAGCTCAAGTATCCGTGGGTATGATTATACGATATGCATCACACAATCTCAAATTCATCTATTCAACCAACTCAAATAACCTCAAAGCGTGCCCCAAAGTTTCTACCAGAGAATCAAGACGAAAACGTGTGCCAACCCCTATGCATAGGTTCATGGGCGGAACCCGCAAGTTGATCACCAAAACATACATCAAGTGAATCACGTGATATCCCATTGTCACCACAGATACGCACGGCAAGACATACATCAAGTGTTCTCAAAACATTAAAGACTCAATTCGATAAGATAACTTCAAAGGGAAAACTCAATCCATTACATGAGAGTAGAGGGGAGAAGCAACATAAGATCCAACTATAATAGCAAAGCTCGCGATACATCAAGATCGTGCCAAATCAAGAACACGAGAGAGAGAGAGAGATCAAACACATAGCTACTCGTACATACCCTCAGCCCCGAGGGTGAAATACTCCCTCCTCGTCATGGAGAGCGTCGGGATGATAAAGATGGCCACCGGTGAGGGTTCCCCCCTCCGGCAGGGTGCCGGAACAGGGTCCCGATTGGTTTTTGGTGGCTACAGAGGCTTGCAGCGGCGGAACTCCCGATCTATTCTGTTCTCCGAAGTTTTTAGGGTATATGGGTACATATAGGAGGAAGAAGTACGTCAGGGGAGCCACGAGGGGCCCATGAGGGTGGAGGGCGCGCCCCCCTGCCTCGTGGATCCCTCGTTTCTTTCCTGACGTGCACTCCAAGTCTATTGGGTTGCTTTCTTTCAAAAAGTAACTTCTCCAGAAGGTTTCATTCCGTTTCGACTCTGTTTGATATTCCTTTTCTTCGAAACACTAAAACAAGGGAAAAACATCAATTCTGGGCTGGGCCTCCGGTTAATAGGTTAGTCCCAAAAATAATATAAAAGTGGATAATAAAGCGCAATAATGTCCAAAACAGTAGATAATATAGCATGGAGCAATAAAAAATTATAGATACGTTGGAGACGTATCATCGGGCAGACCACTTCGAGGTTGCCTTATGCCCTCATGATGTCCCTCTTACCATAGTTTACCTAGACCATGCTACCATGCATCACCATCACTTTCTTGCACATGACTGTCATGATCTTACCATTCCTTATAACTTGGTTTATAACGTTGACACTCGTGATGTTATCCCCTTGCTTGCACCTGCTTTGTTTGATTATGTTGCCAGGGGCGGATACCGGATTATGCCTGCAGACATCCTCGCCTCTTTGGGCGCTCAGGCTGCACCGAGGCTGCACAGAACCTCTGTGCAGGGGATGAGTGGATGCCCGCTCTTCAGGATCCCTACTACCCTCCAGGCTACTGATCGATTACCAACTTAGGCCAAAAGCCTAAGCTTGGGGGAGTACGTGTTTCTCACTGACTTTATATTCATGTTCACATATCATTCTATCTGTCGGTGCTCACACTTTTTCATTGTATCATCCATGCTTAGATTTATTTTCTTGCTTTCTTCTTGTCTGTTTGAAAAACTTTAGAAAAACCAAAAAAAATAGTTGCAGTAATTTACTTTCTATGCGTGCTTAGTAGTAGCACTAAAAAGAAAATCCAAAAAGATTTCCATGTTCTTCTTTTGCTTGTTGGGAGCTTTCCCATGTAAATAGTTTTTCTCGTTTTTGCGTTTTATTTGCTTGTTGAAGAAAACCAAAAACTCCAAAAATATTTCAGTGTGTTTCTCTGAACTTCTTTTCTTTTTATTCGAGTTGTACCGAGGAGAAGACCACGATGAAAATGTTGAGTGGCTCTCATATGAATAACTGTTGAACTAATAAAGAGCCCATTTTACCTTGTCTTCTCATGTTGAAAAAATGTTTGCAGATTCTAGCTTAGTCCATGGCACTCTTGCACTATTATTATTTTCACATCATTCGGTCGTGCAAGTGAAAGGCAATAATGACGACATTCGATGAGTTGGCCGTGGCAAAGAGAAACTGGTATGAACTCGACTTGTTCTGTCTGTGTAAATATGTTTAACCTAGTATCAAGGCTTCAGCCCATCATGATTGAACATGTTTGCAATGACAATTAGACATTATAGTTTCTCATGCCACGCATAAGTAGCTGGGAATTGGTAATGATTTATCTTGGATATCAACATAGCGTTAAGATGATTGTGATGTAGTATGATGATATGGTATCCTCCTCCGAATGTTCGAGTGGCTTGACTTGGTACATGTTCATGCATGTAGTTGAATCAAAACCAACATAGCCTCTATAATATTTATGTTCATGGTGTTCATATCCTACTCATGCTAGTGTCCAATGTTACTTATGCATAATGCCTGGTCATGATCGTTGTTGCTCTCTAGCTGGCCGCTTACCAATCTAAATTGCTAGCCTTCGCCTGTACTAAGTGGGAATTCTGCTTGTACATAAAAACCTTGAACCCAAAGTTATTCCAGATGAGTCCACCATACCTACCTATATACGGTATTACCCTGCCGTCCTAAGTAAATTTGCATGTGCCACCTCTAAAAACTTCTAAAAAATTATCAGTTTTGTGTGCCTGGATCGTTCATGGAACGGCAGGAGGTGGTCGATATCTTTCGTGCTAAGCATGTTATCCTCAGGTCAAGTTTTTATTCACTCGACATCGCACGAGGAAATGGGTGGTATTAAGGATGCCCAGTCCCAAATTGCAAATATGAAAAAGTGTTCATCTCTTGAATAATAAACAAAAACTCCCAATGGAGTCAAAACATTTACTTTCCACTTGGGGACCGCCACTAGCGTGCTTAGCATGGAAGATGTTGATAAATGATGGTCGTGAAGTGAATGAGAAGGGGGCATGTCTCAAAATTATCATTTACCTCTATTTTAAAAATTGAGCTCTGGCACCTCTGCAAATCACTGCTTCCCTCTGCGAAGGGACTTTCTATTTACTTATGTTGTGTCACCTCCTTCTAAACACAAGCGCCAGAAACTGACTAGAGCACAACTGTCATGATTTATGCATTGCCTGTAGCTAATGTTGGGTGCATCATGACTGGATCTTTTCTACCATGAATTATAATGTTTAGTCGCTGCTTGAAATTTGGAGGTGCTCTGCATTTATGTTTTGCGGTCTCAGAATGGGCTAGCGAGATACCACTATTTTCATATTATGTCGGTGGAAACAACACCTATGGAATCACTGGGATCCCTTCTACGGTTGGCGGGCGCGGGGTTGTGCAAAGAGCGGGTCTGACAGGAAGCACACAGGTCGTTTACCCAGGTTCGGGCCGCAAAGATGCATAATACCCTAGTCCTGCTTTGGTGGATGTATTTGAGTGTTCTTGTGTTCTTGAGCTAGCCGCAGGGTGCAACTTGCCCAAAAGATCTGAATTCTCCTCATGGTCGCATCGGGCCTCCTTTTATAGGCAAAAGGGGTTGCCACAGTGGCACACATGACGTGGAAAGGTCTACAGTCGATAAGTTTATCCTCTAGGACTGTCGGACACATGCATTTAATGCGCTGCCGATGTGCGCCCCTCACTTTATCGCGGACGGCAAGGAAGCACGTCCCAGCTGTCGCCGCCTCGCCTGGCCTTGACACCCGTCCGAGATGATGAGGCGTCGGGGCTCCATGTTGGCTGGCTGCTGGGCTGGCGCAGTGGTGGAGCCTTCATGAAGACCTGCATGCCACCACGCAGGTGCTTGCTGAGTCGGTCGTGGAGGCCGCTCGTTACCACGCAGGTGCCTGCTCAGCTGGTCGAGCTGGCAGCTGCATGGGGATGGCGGTGGAGTCATGGCAGACGCGGGCCCTGCTGCCCCCTGTAAGTGTCTCCGGCAAGGGCCTTGTCGGGGCCCCGGCAAGGGCCTTGCCGCGGCTTCGTGGTCTTCCTCGGCAAGCAACTTGTCGGGGGTCTCATTGATGACCTCAGCTGGGATCTCGCCGAGGATCGCCGTCTTCTGGTCCTCATATGATCTCATATGTTTATGATCTTGACGAAGATCTGCATGCCACCACGGAGGTGCCTCCCTAGCCTTGGTTCCAATGTGGATAGCTGGTAGTGTTGGAACCCGTGGGCTCAAGGGTGGCTTGCTCTGCTGGCGTCGGGCAAATTGCCCCGGCAAGGCTCTTGCCGGGGCTGCGGAGGCTGCCCTAGCAAGGGTCTTGCTAAGGGAGTCCACCTCGCCCTCTTGCTCTTTTGTGTTCTCTGGTCTTAGCGTTGCCTCCGATTGCCTTGCGCCCTCGGCTTCCCTCCTCTGCCCTGTTTATTGTGCCCGTGGTCGCGGCTCCGACTGTAAAGTAAAGGGGTCAAAAGGAGAGCCCCTTAATTTTGTACACCGACAGGAGCCCCCGGGCCTGGGCCACACATAAGCGCGACACGTTGTTGGGCCAGGCCCAGAACGGTGCGCGGGCAGGCGGGATGGATTTTTACCGCGGTAAGTTCTCGTCCGCTGAGCTTCTCCACGACCCACGTTGAACGCGTGACATGGAGGGTCGTGCGTGACATGGGGGTCATGCGTGGGGCGGTTCCCACATGCATGCGTTACATCGCAGTTAATGGGAGAAGAGGCGGCCCGCACCTTCCCCGTAAAAAGGGATAACCGCGGGCACGCTGCTCATTTACCCTCCGTGCTTTCCCCAATCTCGGAATCACCGTCCCCTTCTTCCTCCCTCTCAAGCTCTTGCCTTTTCTCGCCGCCGCCGCGCCTTCGTCGTCCTTCATCCCTCGCCTCCCGCAGCTGCCATGGCCCCCAAAACCAATAGAGGCAAGGGAGTGGCCAAGGACGCTAGGACAAACGAGCTGCCGGAGTGCGAGTTGGCGGTGCGGCGGACGCAGGCCGCCTACTTCCCCACGGTGGTTGACGCAGTCCACCTCCGGGACTACTTCAAGCATTTGTGGGGGTGCAAGACGGGGGGGGGGGAGATGACGGGGCACCCGGCCACGCACGTCATCCCTGCTTCCTTTGCCGAGGCCGGCCAGAATCGGTACCCGTTCTTCGTCGACTACTTTTCCTGCGGCCTCTGCCCCCCCCCCCTTCTTTGATTTCTTCAACGACATCATGCACACCTACGGCTTTCATCTTCTGGATTTTACCCCAAATGTCGTGGCGTGCATGGCTCTGTTTGCGCATCTCTGCGAGGGCTTCGTCAGGGTGCATCCCAACACGGCGCTCTTCCGCCACTACTTCCCTCGGATCCGAAAAGGGGGGTGCCATTTCCGGTTGTGACGCCTGGATCCCAAGGTCCAAGGGGACATATCCAGAGGGTTCCCAGAAGGAGAGGTGGGAGTAGTGGCGGGGCCGGTGGTGCTGGATTGAGGAGGAGGATCCACAGGAATTCTGCCAGGTTCGCCAGGCGCCGCCAGTTCGCAGAAACGACTGGAGCAATGTCAACGCCAACGACGCGAAGCTCACGGTCGCCACCACCAGGATTCTTCGCCTCACCGAGGCCGGGCTCACCCTTGAGATGATCGGGGCGGATTTCATCCGTCGCCGAATTGCTCCGCTGCATAACATGGGCAGGCCGGCCTGGCTCTTCACGAACGCAGCCGACATCATGAGGCTTCGCCCCGGCTTGGATCACAACCTCACGGTGATGGGGCACGCCCACTTCTATCAGCGGCTCTTCCAGCTCGACGTGAACCGCGACGGCAAGCTCGAGCGGTCTGGCAAGGCCGCCAAAACTGGCAAGGTCGCCAAGGCCCTTGTTTGGGTTGCCGGCAGGGGTGGTCCCACTGAGCAATAACTCGCGCCGAAACGACATCATCGCCATGATGCCGGAGTTCAACGCGCACGACCTCGCCCCAAATTGGGCAGAGCCGCCGGAGGCTCAAGTGTAGTTCTTTGACACCTTGGAGGAGAAGTACGTCCACGACGAGCCGCTGCTCGTCCAGGACACCACCCAGGCGGTGTTGGACTACATCGCTGCCAGGGCGGCAGAGGCGGAGCTCGCTAAGGAGGCCGGCAGCACCGGCGGCGTGGAGGACAAGGCCGCGGCGGCCGAAGAGGAGAGGGAGCTCGCCCAGTGGGTGGAGTCCGCTGGAGAGGCCAGTAGCGCTGGCATCGGGGGCCCTCTCATTGAGGATGTGGTCACGAGTCGTCGGAGGAGGAGGTTGAGGCTGCCGACCCTCCGACCACGGGGAGAGGGCGAGTAATGCGGCGGGCCAGCTCCGGCGAGCCGGTCGGGCCCGACAGGGCCGTGCAACCGCAAGCAGGCCAGTGGAGGCGTCCGTCGCGCTGCATAAAGGGCAGCGGCGCAGGAAGTTGGTGAAGGCCGCGGTGGCGAAGAAGAAAGCAACTTCCTCTTCTTTGTCCATGTAACATCCCAAATTTTCAATTTGGAATGTTATACATAGGTCATCATTTTGTATATCATATTTTATTGCATTTTGGCTTGATCCTAGAAATTTCACGCAACTCAAGGACCCATGGAGAGAGTTGGAGATTTCGTTATTTTCATATTTGAGTTTTCTCAAATTTTGAAAATAGGATCATTTGATTTTATTTATTTTATCTTCAATTATTTCTATTATCAAAATATGAGAAAAGGAATAAAATGACTTTCCCAAAATAAAGAAATATTGAAGGTTTAATAAAAAATCAAATAAGATTTTTATTTGGAGTTTATCGCTATTTTATTTGAATTTAGGACAAATGGGTATTTTTCAAAATTGCATTTAGGCCCCAAATAATGTTCATCTTGTCCGGCTTGATTTTAGAAGCCGGGGAAAATTTATTTCGGGATTTTTGGAGTTCGTTTAGTATTTCTTTCGTTCATTTTTCTGCGCGATAATTATTTAAAAAAACGAACCGACTTTGGGCCGTGACCGGCAAGGACTCCGCCTGGCCGGGGGTCTTTATATAGCGCGCCCCGGGCAGCGCCCTAGCCCACCGCCGCCGCCTCAGCCCACCCGCGCCCCGCGCCCTAACCCTAGCCTTGCTGCGACGCTGCCGCCGCCGCTGTCGCCGCCGCCGCCGAGCCGCCGCCACCGCCGCCGACCCATCGCCGAGGTTGACCCCGCCGCATTTTTTTTAGAAAAACCGTTCGGTTTTTCCGTCAGTTTTTTCGTTGGTTTTTTTAGATCCGTTTTTTTATTAGATCCGTTTTTCGGTTTAGGTTAATTAGCGAGCGTTCGCTCGTTCGTTCGTTTTAACGAACGTGTTCATCGTTTAGATCCAGATAATGAACATTCATTCGTTAATCTGTTCGTTGTTTTTCTTTTTCTCGGATTTTTTCCGTGATTTTTCTGATCACGATTCCTGAGCCGATTTTTGTTTTAGTATAACTTTTCGCTCGTTTATCGGAATCAGGCGATTCAAGCGCCTAGAGTTTCGTCTCGAAACCCTCTTTCCGAATAATCAACTCAAATAAGTTTTTGCCTCTGTAAAATTTGACTGAGGTCCAGATTAGTAAACAAAGCTTGTTTCTTTCGCCGTTTGACTATCGTTGCTTCGTTCGATTTGTTTCTTTTTGCAAACCGGAGTTCTTAAGTTGAACATTCTAGTTAGATCTTTTATTTGAGTTTTACCTGTGCATTAGATGAGTACTCATTGTATGCTTGTTTTTTTGCGATAGAGTACCCAGAGTGCGCCGCTTGCTACTTTGAATCTCTAGGTTTCACGGATCATCAGCAAGGCAAGTAACACTTTGATCATATCCCTTTTCATAACCAGTTTTTATGCATTAGATCAATCCTCAAACATTGCATGATTAGGATCTAATTAAATTGTGGATTTTGGGAAAGTAGATGAGGTAGTACCTATTACCTGTTTTATTATCAAACCCTTGGGAGTTACTTCTACATTTGCTTATATTGCCATGCTATGCTAGTAGACGAGGATTGGGTGAGTGTATCCATGACAGATGTGAGATTGTTAATTAATGGTTTATTTAAGGTGGCAACTTAAACACACATATGGGTGGATTGAGGTACCTGGGTATTCCAGGATTGCCTGTTTTTCTTTTTGGACTGCCACCCAGGCTCAACGGGATCATGAGATTATTCATGCTAGAAACTTCCGTGTGCAGCCACAAGCTATTATGGGCTCTAGCATAGTTTACTAAGTCGTGCGAACTCTTATAGTGGTAGACTAGCTGATGTAGGGGACGTAGGTTGGTACGGTCTACCCGTTCGTAAGGTGCTAGCGCTTGTGAAAGACTATGTCTCGGTCATCCGTTTCTCAAACACCATGTAGTGCGAGTATCCCAATGGAGGAGATTGGATCTTGTGGGGAAAAGTGCACAAACCTCTGCAGAGTGTATCAAACTAATCATGGTTAGCCGTGTCCCCGGTTATGGACGTCTTGAGTATCTAGTACTTGGATATCATGTGAATCTCATCATGTTACTTTAATTAAAATTGTTGGGTTTTAATGATGATGCTTAATTGGGATTGAGAATGCTGTCAACCATTCTCAATGTTTAACAACCAACATGATAGTTAAATAAAATTTATTCCTTTGTAGTAGGGAAAAATTGGCTTTATGCAAAACTGTAACCATAGAGCTTACCACCAGCCATATATGCATGTAGTATAGCATTACTCTTTCATATTACTCCTTATGTGTTGCATTGCCAGCATATTCCATGTGCTGACCCATTTTCGGGATGCAACATTCATGTTGCAGACTTTTCAGACGACGAGTAAGGTGCCTTAGGTCGTGGTTCTATACTCAGTGATGCCGTTGGAGTTGATGGACTCGCTTATGTTCCAAGCCTTCCGCTGTTATCGTTATTAGATGGCCTTAAGCCATATTTATTGTAATAAGTTCTCTTTTGAGACATTCGATGTAATAAGTGTGTGATTGCTACTGTGTTATAAATCCTTCGAGTATTGTGCGTGTCAGCATTACTGATCCAGGGATGACACTGATGCACAAAGATTAGACTGTTTGAGGTCTGGTTGCTACAAGATGGTATCAGAGCACACGCTGACTGTAGGACACGACCACTAAGGTAAAGCCCTAGATCACTACTCTTTCTTCTCATTTCTGACTCCTCATCTTTTCTACTCTTTTAGGATGGCGGATGCAAGGAACAAGTTCACGCAACCGGATGAAGATACACCCTTTGGTTGTCACTTGAAGGAAGTCACTAGATACTTGAACATCGGAGTACCAAGCTTCACCGGGACCTACAACGCCACTTTACCCGAAGAGGAGCGCTGGATGATTCAAGTTCAAGTTCCAGGAAGGACATTCGCACCAGTCACGGAGCCCATAGAGTTTTCCTTTGATGCACCAACCTGGAATCTAGGAAAGAGCATGACAGCCCACATCACCATGGGATGTATTGGAGAAGTTTACCGCAATGATCTCAAGGATACTATCTACCAGATTTGTGGACGCCGAGATGAGCAATGGGAGATGATCAGCACCAGGAAGGATAGATCAATCACAGCTTCTATCCAGGAGTTAAACCAGCACATCCGACGCCAGGAGAACCAGATGTGCGCAGGCATGGAGGATCTTCAGAATGCCTTGACCAAGATCACGGAGCTAAAGGAAGAACTCAAGGCTATGCGTGAAGATTACATGGAAGAAATTGAAGTGATAGTGGAGAAGAATGATGACTTAACCAGGAAACTAGGAGTTTTCATGGGAGACCCCGCACCAGGCAGAGAAGACGACGATTCCGCTTGCCCTAATAACTATATCATCATCGACGACACCAACTCGGACCCCGACGACAGCGATGATGACTATGTTGATGAAGCTGGAGCAGATATCATGGAGTCTTCATCGGAGCAGTTTTTGTAGTTGACCACCATAACAGTAGTAGTATTTCCCCCATGTATCTAGTTTAGTCCAAGCACTTTTGTAACGATAGTTAGACCGTTGTATGCCCTTGTTTGAATTGATTGAAGTGATATTGATTTGAATTTGTCTCATGTGCATATGGGTAGTGTTTTCTCACTAGACCTCATTCTATTCTATATTCTCATCTTCTCTAAACCCTCAGATGCCTCCGAGACGCGACACCGGATTTGTTTTCCCACCGGAGATCACTGAGTTGATTCAGCAGCAGAATGCTTTGATTCAAACACTGGTACAGAACCAAGGCAACAACAACAACAACAACCCACCACCACCACCACCAGTTGACCATTTGACTCGTTTCTTGAGGCTAAATCCGCCGGTGTTTTCCAGTAGCACCGAGCCGATTGTTGTAGATGATTGGCTCCGCAAGGTTGGAAGGGAGCTGGCCACTGCAGGATGCACAGGTGCGGAGAGAGTGCGTTTTTACGCACATCAGCTTGATGGACCCGCAGCATCATGGTGGGAGAATTACACAGCCACACATCCTATTGACACTGTCACATGGGATCAGTTTCAGCAAGCTTTCCGTACTGCCCACGTTTCAGCAGGGGCTATGGCCATGAAGAAGCGTGAGTTTCGCAACTTACGCCAAGGAGGACACACTGTAGGCCATTATGTGGAGGACTTTAGTAAGTTAGCACGTTATGCCCCAGATGACGTTGCTACAGATGCAGCTAAGCAGGAGAAGTTTCTGGAAGGACTTAATGATGAGCTGAGCATGCAGTTGATGGTAGCAACTTTCAACAACTACCAGGAGTTGGTAGATCGTGCTCTTATGATTGAAGGGAAGCAGCAACAGATTGAAAACCGCAACAAGAAGTATGGTCAAGGAAAGTACAATTCTGGAGCTCAGCAGAAGCTACGCTTTACCCCGAAACCGGGAGGACAATTTCAGCATACCCATGGAGGAGGTAGCTCGCACAATCATAATGGTTCCAAGAATGGAAACGGGAATGGAGGAAGCAACGTACAAAACCGCACCAACCCATCAACCCCAGCCAAGAGAGACCTGAGCCAATTCACTTGCTTTAAGTGTCAGAAGACTGGACATTATGCAAATGAATGTCCCGAAGCCCAGAATGGAAATGGCAATGGAAGCTCAGGGAAGAAGCCGAACCCTTTCAATAGGGGACAGGTGAACCACGTTACCATGGAGGAGGTTGAAGCACAACCAGATGCAGTAATAGGTAAGTTTTTTGTTAAGACATTTACTGCAGTTGTTCTTTTTGATACTGGTGCATCGCATTCATATATATCAAGGGGATTTGTGGATAAGTATAAACTGCCAACCCAAGCCCTTAGGTCACCAATATTAGTAACCTCGCCTGGAGTAGAATATATGGCTAGTCTATGGTGTGATCGATTACCATTAAGGATTGGTAACTACGTGTTTCCCTCGGACCTAATAGTATTGGAATCGCAAGGATTGGATGTGATATTAGGCATGGATTGGTTATCAAAGTATGGAGGGAACATTGAATGCGCCAGTAAGACGATTTTGCTTACAACGCCAGAAGGAAGAAGGATCAAGTATGTATCACGGCATGAGCCGAAGAGGACACAAGTAAATTCCTTATCAGGAGTTGTGCAGGAGGAAGTACCAGCGGTGAAGGATTTCCCTGGTGTATTTCCAGAAGAGTTGACAGGCATGCCACCAGATAGAGACATTGAGTTTTTGATTGAGCTTTTTCCAGGCACAGGGCCGATATCTAAGAGACCGTACCGGATGCCCGCACAAGACTTGGAAGAAATTAAGAAGCAGATTAAGGAGTTACTGGATAAAGGTTTTATTCGCCCAAGTTCTTCGCCTTGGGGATCACCAGTACTTCTAGTGGAGAAGGATGGATCATTGAGAATGGTTGTTGATTATCGAGGATTGAATGAAGTGACCATAAATAATAAGTACCTGTTGCCGATGATCAACGACTTGTTTGACCAATTGCAAGGAGCTAAGGTATTTTCCAAGATCAATTTGCGATCAGGATACCATCAGTTAAAGATTCGGGAGCAGGATATACCTAAGACGGCTTTTACCACCAGGTATGTGCTGTATTAGTATACCGTTATGTCATTTGGTCTGACTAACGCACCTGCCTATTTCATGAACATGATGAACAAGGTGTTTATGGAGTTTTTGGATAAGTTCGTCGTGGTGTTCATTGATGATATTTTGGTTTATTCAAAGAATGAAGAAGAGCATAAGGAGCATTTGCATTTAGTACTTGAGAAGCTCAGAGAACATCAGTTATATGCCAAGTTCAGCAAATGTGAGTTTTGGTTGAAGGAGGTTGGATTCCTCGGACACGTTATATCCGGAGAAGGTATAGCAGTAGATCCCACCAAAGTTGTCACTGTGACAAACTGGGAAGCACCAACGACAGTTGGAGAGATCCGGAGTTTCCTTGGACTGGCAGGATACTACCGGAGATTCATTGAGAATTTCTCAAAGATTGCGAAGCCCATGACGGAGTTGTTAAAGAAGGATACCAAGTTCAATTGGACTGACGAATGTGATCTAGTTTCCAAGAGTTGAAGAAACGTTTGGTTACATCACCAGTGTTGATTCTGCCAGATCAGCGCAAGGATTATGAGGTGTATTGCGACGCTTCACGTCGAGGACTTGGAGCAGTGCTTATGCAGGAGAGAAGAGTTGTTTCGTATGCTTCACGACAACTGAAACCTCATGAGTTGAATTATGCCACCTATGATTTGGAGTTAGCAGCCGTAGTGCACGCATTGAAGACTTGGAGACATTTTCTCATTGGAAACCATTGTAAGGTGTACACGGATCACAAAAGTTTGAAATACATCTTCACGCAGAAGGAGTTGAATCTCAGGCAAAGGAGATGGTTGGAGCTCATCAAGGATTATGACATGATATTGCATTATCACCCCGGAAAAGCTAACGTAGTAGCAGATGCGTTGAGCCGCAAGAGCCATGTGAACACACTAATGACCGAAGGTTTACCAAAGGAGTTAGCCGAGGAATTTCGAGAGCTATATTTGGAGATAGTTCCGAGAGGCTATGTAGCAGCATTGGAGATACAGTCTACATTGATGGACAAGATCAGAAAAGCTCAGAAGACTGAAAAGGAGATTGCCTCTATAAAGGAGAAAACGAGCAAGGGAAAAGCTAAAGAATTTCGTGAGGATGAGCACAATACCCTATGGTTTGAGGACCATGTTTATGTGCCTAATGATCCGGAGATTAGGAAGTTGATTTTGCAAGAGGCCCATGATTCGCCGTACTCGATTCACCCAGGAAATACCAAGATGTATCTAGATTTGAAGGATACTTTCTGGTGGACCGGCATGAAGAAGGATATTGCGGAGTATGTAGCAGCTTGTGATGTATGTCAGAGAGTGAAGGCAGAGCATCAGAAGCCAGCCGGATTGCTACAGCCATTGCCGATACCCGAATGGAATTGGGATAAGCTAGGCATGGATTTTATCACTGGATTGCCCAGGACTCGTTCAGGCTATGACTCGATTTGGTTTGTAGTCGACCGCTTGACGAAGGTAGCTCATTTCATCCCAGTGAAGACCACTTACATCAGTGCTAAGTTGGCTAAGATATACATGACCAGGATTGTATGTCTGCATGGAGTTCCGAGGAGCATCGTATCAGATAGAGGAACCCAGTTTGCCTCAAAGTTTTGGAATCAGTTGCACGAGACTTTGGGTACCAGGCTAGAGTTCAGTACAACTTTTCATCCGCGGACAGATGGACAGACCGAGAGAGTCAATCAGATTTTGGAGGATATGCTGAGAGCTTGTGCACTAGATTATGGATCTAGTTGGGACGACAATTTGCCGTATGCAGAGTTCTCTTACAACAACAGTTATCAATCCAGTTTGAAGATGGCCCCTTCAAGCCTTATGCGGAAGGAGGTGCGAGAACCCATTGTTATGGGATGAAGGTGGAGACCACCAGTTGTTTGGGCCAGATTTGATTAAGGAGTCTGAACAGAAGGTGAACTTGATTCGCGATAGGCTCGAGGTAGCCCAGTCTAGGCAGAAGAGCTATGCAGATTCTAAACGCAAGGAGACAGTTTTCGAAGTCGGAGATAGAGTCTATCTTCGAGTATCTCCACTTCGAGGAGTTAAACGCTTTGGAGTTAAAGGAAAATTAGCGCCACGTTTTGTGGGACCATACAAGGTTTTGGAGCGCATGGGAGAAGTTGCTTACAAGTTGGAATTTCCCGAAGGATGGTCAGGAGTTCACGACGAGTTCCACGTTTCCCAGTTGAAGAAGTGCCACGTAGAGATGGCTGATATACCTCTGAGAGATAATGTGCCATTGGAAGCGATTCAGTTGAGCAATGATTTGACCTACGAGGAGAAACCAGTCAAAATTCTCGAGTATGCCAGCCGAGTCACCCGCAGCAAGGTTATTAAGTTTTGCAAAGTCCAGTGGAGCCACCACACCAAGGATGAAGCCACCTGGGAGCGAGCAAAAGACCTGCTGAAGGACCACCCTCACCTATTTTCTAGCCAACCCGAATCTCGAGGGCGAGATTCATCTTAAGGGGGGTAGGTTTGTAACATCCCAAATTTTCAATTTGGAATGTTATACATAGCTCATCATTTTGCATATCATATTTTATTGCATTTTGGCTTAATCCTAGAAATTTCACGCAACTCAAGGACCCATGGAGAGAGTTGGAGATTTCGTTATTTTCATATTTGAGTTTTCTCAAATTCTGAAAATAGGATGATTTGATTTTATTTATTTTATCTTCAGTTATTTCTATTATCAAAATATGAGAGAGGGAATAAAATGACTTTCCCAAAATAAAGAAATATTGAAGGTTTAATAAAAAAATCATATAAGATTTTTATTTGGAGTTTATCGCTATTCTATTTGAATTTAGGAAAAATTTTGTTTTTCAAAATTGCATTTAGGCCCCAAATAAATGTTCATCTTGTCCGGCTTGATTTTAGAAGCCGGGGAAAATTTATTTCGGGATTTTTGAGTTCGTTTAGTATTTCTTTCGTTCTTTTTTTCTGCGCGATAATTATTTTAAAAAAAAGAACCGACTTTGGGCCGTGACCGGCCATGACTCTGCCTGGCCGGGGGTCTTTATATAGCGTGCCACGGGCCGCGCCACAGCCCACCCATGCCACACGCCCTAACCCTATCTGCCCTGCGCCGCCGCCGCCGGAGCCGCCGCCACCACCGCCGACCCGCCGCCGCCGTTTTTTTAGAAAAACCGTTCGGTTTTTTCATCGGTTTATTTAGATCCGTTTTTTTATTAGATCGGTTTTTTGGTTTAGGTTAATTAGCGAGCGTTCGCTCGTTCGTTCGTCTTAACCAACGTGTTCATCATTTAGATCCAGATAACGAACGTTCATTTGTTAATCTATTCGTCGTTTTTTTTTCTCGGATTTTTCCGTGATTTTTCTGATCGCGAGTCCTGATCCGATTTTCGTTTTAGTATAACTTTTCGCTCGTTTATCGGAATCAGGCGATTTATGCGCCTAGAGTTTCGTCTTGAAACCCTCTTTCCGAATAATCAACTCAAACCAGTTTTTGCCTCTGTAAAATTTGACTTAGGTCCAGATTAGTAAACGAAGCTTGTTTCTTTCGCCGTTTGACTTTCGTTGCTTCGTTCGATTTGTTTCTTTTTGCAAACCGGAGTTCTTAAGTTGAACATTTTGGTTAGATCTTTTATTTGAGTTTTACCTGTGCATTAGATGAGTACTCATTGTATGAGTACCCGGAGTGCGCCCCTTGCTACTTTGAATCTCTAGGTTTCACGGATCATCAGATGGCAAGTAACACTTTGATCATATCCCTTTTCATAACCAGTTTTTATGCATGATATTAATCCTCAAACATTGCATGATTAGGATCTAATTAAATTGTGGGTTTTGGGAAAGTAGATGAGGTAGTACCTATTACCTGTTTTATTATCAAACCCTTGGGAGTTACTTCTACATTTGCTTATATTGCCATACTATGCTAGTAGACGTGGATTGGGTGAGTGTATCCATGACAGATGTGAGATTGTTAATTAATGGTTTATTTAAGGTGGCAACTTAAACACATATCTGGGTGTATTGAGATACCAGGGTATTCCAGAATTGCCTGTTTTTCTTTTTGGACCGCCACCCAGGCTCAAAGGGATCATGAGATTATTCAAGCTAGAAACTTCCATGTGCAGCCACAAGCTACTATGGGCTCTAGCATAGTTTACTAAGTCGTGCGAACTCTTACAGTGGTAGACTAGCTGATGTAGGGGATGTAGGTTGGTACGGTCTACCCGCTAGTAAGGTGCTAGCGCTTCTGAAAGACTATGTCTCGGTCATCCATTTCTGAAACACCATGTAGTGCGAGAATCCTAACGGAGGAGATCGGGTCTTGTGGGGAAAAGTGCACAAACCTCTGCAGAGTGCATCAAACTAATCATGGTTAGCCGTGTCCCTGGTTATGGACGTCTTGAGTATCTAGTACTTGGATATCATGTGAATCTCATCATGTTACTTTAATTAAAATTGTTGGGTTTTAATGATGATGCTTAATTGGGATTGAGAATGTTGTCAACCATTCTCAATGTTTAACAACCAACATGATAGTTAAATAAAATTTATTTCTTTGTAGTAGGGAAAAATTGGCTTTACGCAAAACTGTAACCATAGAGCTTTCCACCAGCCATATATGCATGTAGTATAGCATTACTCTTTCATATTACTCTCTATGTGTTACATTGCCAGCATAGTCCATGTGCTGACCCGTTTTCGGGATGCAACGTTCATGTTGCAGACTTTTCAGACGATGAGTAAGGTGCCTTAGGTCGTGGTTCTATACTCAGTGATGCCGCTGGAGTTGATGGACTCGCTTATCTTCCAAGCCTTCCGTTGTTATCATTATTAGATGGCCTTAAGCCATATTTATTGTAATAAGTTCTCTTTTGAGACATTCGATGTAATAAGTGTGTGATCGCTACTCTGTTATAAATCCTTCGAGTACTGTGCATGTCAGCATTACTCATCCAGGGATGACACTGATGCACAGAGATCAGACTGTTTGAGGTCTGGTCGCTACAGTCCAAGTGTTGGAGATATGCCCTAGAGGCAATCATGTATGATGATATTTCCTATGTGTTTATGAATAAAGATAGTCCTTGGACATTATCAATGATGTGTATCAGCAAGTCGTGACTTGTTTGTGGGACTATGCATTGTATGATGACTGTCCTAAAAGGTCCCTAGTCGAAAGGGCTGTGTGGACGCATGAAATGACTAGACTAGCATATGACACGGTCGATGGCTCGGTCTCACTAGCCATGGAGCATTGGATGCTAACCGGATAATATGGACTTGGAAAGGTCTGGTCGGATTCGACATAGTCGGATCCGAGTCGAGATAAGGTCTGAGTCGGACGACCCAACTATGAGACGCAGCGATATGTCATCTGTGAGTCTCTAGTACAACATACGTTCTATGTCCTAAGACCTGAGTGGCGCATGTACTCGAGATGGTGATAGACTTGCTTTAGGCCGACCAAACGCTACTCCGTGATGGGTAGTTACAAAGGTAGGTTTGGGTTTGTCCAATCCCATGCTTTGCGAGACATGGTCGAGCAAGATGGGATTGCCCCTCCGATCGGAGAGATATACTATGGGCCCTCGTGTGATCGACCAGGAATAGCATGGCCATGCGACAAGGATTATGAGATAATCCGGATTGTGGTCGGTATCCTTTGAGCGAAAAGAGGTCGGGTTAGCACAAGGATGACAGTTTGGCCTTGAGCCCGACAACATATATCGTCTGACAAAGGGAATGAAGTGTGACATGTTGTATGCAGGTTCGCCTAACCAGCTTCATAGTCAGCTTGGTGGTCGGCACGCCTTGCTAGAGGCCGCTACCAACCGTATAGGTTGGAGGTGATCGAACTGTGACCAAGCCGACTTGAACCTAAGGGGTCGCGCAAGGGAAGGAACCTCGAGGTCAGTTCAGTAGGACACCGGTCGGATGTGATCCGAACTGGACTAGGAACGTGACCGAGTAGACTTTGGCTTTAGGGTCCGTGGCGAGGCCCAAGTGTTGAGCCCGCGGGACGCCTATATAAAGTGGAGGTGCGGCACACTCATTAGTTCGATCGCTTGGCGCTGCGACTAGGGTTTGCATGTGTTGCGAATAGCCACCTCCACTCGCCGCCGATCGCGTGTGATCGGACCTAGCAGTCCGCCGCACGACGTTCCTCCCGCACGCGGATACCGTTAGAGGCGGTGCACTTGCGCCGCTCCGGCGAACTCGTGACGTGGGATCGGACGACCGCCGCTCGAGGAGATCGAGCGAGGAGGAGAAGATCCACGCAGACGCCGCTGCCCCAACTCTTCTTCCGCTGCACGGCACTGCGTGTCTAGTGGTAACGAACTGTGATCCATCTCCCGTAGCATGTTCCTGGATGTTCTGCGCGTAGGAATTTTTAATTTGCAGTCGACGCACCCTACCGTAGAACCCAACACCAAGCGCGTTCAGACTCCACCTTCTTTCCCTCCTCCGGTTGACGTCAACGCGGAGGTCGTCTTTGACTTCGGGTCCCTCAGCCCATGGAGGAAAAGGAAGGCAGCAGAGGAGGAGGTGGAAGATAAGTAAGCTTCTTGTCTCCCTTTCTTTTTATCATCCCCGTCTCCTCAGGTTGTGCCACTTATCTTGACTTGTTTTCATCTTCGCGGGGACACGGAGACACTGGCCCAGTGGGTGAAGAGGGCCAGGTCCTCGGCGGGCGGCGAGCCCCCGGCAGGCGCTTCCGGGACACCGCTGGTGGTGTTGAGCAGTCCAGACAGCAGCCCCCGGCACAGCCCCCAGCGTAAGCTCATCACTCGTCCCTTGTTAATGTGTGTTAGGGATACGATCTCTTGGCGCTGATCTTGCCGTGATTGCAGGAGGAGGACAACAGCAGGAGGAGCCACTTAGGGCTACCCCCAACACGCCGCCCCCATCGACCACGCCGCTCCGAGGGGCGTCCCCGGAAAGGGTGCCAAGAACCGAGCCCATGCACACGGAGGAGGGGAGGCAAACTTGGGCGCTGGTGGCTTCGCCTCGATGCGAGGCGTTGGCAGGGAGGGGCCACTTCTTTCCAGCCCGGCACGGGTAAGTCACTTGCTTTCTGTTCCTGTTCTTCTTCTCTTCTTGAATCTTGGTCTTGGCCTCACCTCATCCCCTTCTTGATATCCAGATCCTCCCTTGGCGGACCGGGAGGACATGGACACCGTCATCGAGGATGTCACCAAGGCCGCCACGGCAGAGGCTGAGAAGATCGCCACCAAGGAGGCTGCCAAGGGTGCTGCTGAGGACGCCACCAAGGCTGCTGCCGAGGAGGCCGGCAAGGGTGCCGCCGAGTAGGCCGGCAAGGGGCATGCCTGGGAGACCGGCAAGGGGCCTGCCGGGGAGGCCGACAAGGCCGTTGCCAAGGAGGAGGTGGTTGACGACCAACCTTCCTCCTCCGCTGCCTCTGGCTCGGGCAGGTACCTGAGGGTGACCGACGACCTGTTCGTCCACCTCCCAGGGACGGCGAGCACCGGGGCGCCCGTCGAGGGGGAGGTGTTTGATGACGAAGTGCTCTCCGCCGCCGGGCTCGAGGTCGTTGATGAGCCGAGCACCGGTGGTGGTGGTTCCCAGGAAGAGCGGCTCCTCCAGTCCATCAGCGCCAACTTCCAAAAGCTCCAGGCACTCCATCGCGCCCGCCTGGACAAGGCCAAGTCCAGGATGGCGGTGGTGGACAAGGCGGGGGCGGACCTTGAGGAGCATGTCGCCGAGGCGCAGGCTTGGTTCCGCCAGGCCCACAAGGACTGGAAGGCCGCCTAGGACGCGCTGGCTGAGCGCAACCTGGCGCTTGTCATGAAGCAAGCCGATATCGAGAAGGCCCAGGAACTGGCGAAGCAGGAGGCTGCCCAGGCCGAGGCTGCTCGGCACCAGTAGCAGGCCGCGCTAAACTCCCATGAGGAGGACCTTGCTGCGCGTGAGGAGAGGCTCGCCGCAACGCTCCGCGCCAAGGACGAGGAGATGGAGAAGTTCGTCGTGCAGCGGACCTAGGAGCTGGAGCAGAGGCACAAGGAGGCACTCAATGCCCAGGTTCTGGTTCACGCCGGCAAGGCGAAGGAGCTGGAGGTGGAGCGGGACGGGTTGAAGGACCAGGTCCTGAAGCTATCCAAGGACAAAGGCACACTCAATGGCACCCTGATTGAGGCGCAAGGCGTGGTCCTCGGCAAGGCTGGGCAGCTTTTCGAGGCCAACAACTCCATCAAAGACCTCAAGATGAAACAGGAGGGCCTCGAGGGAGCGCTGTCAGAGGCCAAGGCCTGGGAGGGGACCCTGACCAAGGATCTAGAGGCCGAGAAACAGCTGCGGAGGAACGACGCCGCCACCCACAAGGAGCACGTGGAGGGCGAAAACTAAGCAATTATGTCTTCTCAAAATAACATGGCCAAAGAAAGTTCATCCCTACAAAATCATATAATTTAGTCATGCTCCATTTTCGTCACACAAGAATGCTCTCATCATGCACAACCCTGATGACAAGCCAAGCAATTGTTTCATACTTTAGTAATCTCAAACTTTTTCAACCTTCACGCAATACATGAGCGTGAGCCATGGATATAGCACTTTGGGTGGCATAGAATATAATGATGGGGGTTATATGGAGAAGACAAAAGAGGAGAAAGTCTCACATCAACGTGGCTAATCAATGGGCTATTGAGATGCCCATCGATTGATGTTAATGCAAGGAGTAGGGATTGCCATGCAACGGATGCACTAGAGCTATAAATGCATAAGAGCTCAACAAAAGAAACTAAGTGGGTGTGCATCCAACTTGCTTGCTCACGAAGACCTAGGGCATTTGAGGAAGCCCATTGTTGGAATATACAAGCCAAGTTCTATAATGAAAAATTCCCACTAGTATATGAAAGTGACAAAACAAGAAACTCTCTATCATGAAGATCATGGTGCTACTTTGAAGCACAAGTGTGGAAAAAGGATAGTAGCATTGTCCCTTTTTATTTTCTTTCTTTTTTTGGGCGTTCCTTTTTTTATTTGGCCTTTCATTTTTTGGGACAATGCTCTATGAATGATGATCATCACACTTCTATTTATTTAGAACTCAATGATTACAACTTGATACTAGAACAAGGTATGACTCTATATGAATGCCTCCGGCGGTATACCGGGATAGGCGATGAATCAAGAGTGACATGTAAGAAAAATTATGAACGGCGGCTTTGCCACAAATACGATGTCAACTACATGATCATGCAAAGCAATATGACAATGATGAAGGTGTCATGATAAACGGAACGGTGGAAAGTTGCATGGCAATATATCGTGGAATGGCTATGGAAATGCCATAATAGGTAGGTATGGTGGCTGTTTTGAGGAAGCTATATGGAGGTTTATGTGTGACATAGCGTATCATATCACGGGGTTTGGATGCACCGGCGAAGTTTGCACCAACTCTCAATGTGAGAAAGGGTAATGCACGGTACCGAAGAGGCTAGCAATGATGGAAGGGTAAGAGTGCGTATAATCCATGGACGCAACATTAGTCATAAAGAACTCACATACTTATTGCAAAAATCTACAAGTCATCAAAAACCAAGCATTACGCGCATGCTCCTAGGGGGATAGATTGGTAGGAAAAGACCATCCCTCGTCCCCGACCGCTACTCATAAGGAAGACAATCAAAGAACACCTCATGTTTCAAATTTGTTACATAACGTTTACCATACATGCATGCTACGGGACTTGCAAACTTCAACACAAGTATTTCTCAATTCCACAACTACTCAACTAGCACAACTTTAATATCACTACCTCCATATCTCAAAACAATCATCAAGCATCAAACTTCTCTTAGTATTGAGCACACTCATAAGAAAGTTTTTACTAGTCTTGAATACCTAGCATATTAGGATTAATTTCCCAACTAAGCAAATTACCATGCTGTTTAAGACTCTCAAAATAACATAAGTGAAGCATGAGAGAATAATAGTTTCTATAAAACAAATCCACCGCCGTGCTCTTAAAGATATAAGTGAAGCACTAGAGCAAAAACTATGTAGCTCAAAAGATATAAGCGAAGCGCAAAGAGTATTCTAATAAATTCCGAATCATGTGTGTCTCTCTCAAAGGGTGTGTACAGCACACATGATTGTGGTAAAGTAAAAAAAAAGACTCAAATCATACAAGACGCTCCAAGCAAAACACATATCATGTGGTGAATAAAAATATAGCTCCATGTAAAGTTACCGATGGAAGTAGACGAAAGAGGGGATGCCATCCGGGGCATTCCCAAGCTTTGGCTTTTTTGGTTTCCTTAGATTATCTTGGGGTGCCATGTGCATCCCCAAGCTTAGGCTCTTGCCACTCCTTGTTCCATAATACATGAAACCTTTTACCCAAAACTTGAAAACTTCACAACACAAAACTTAACAGAAAATCTCGTGAGCTCCGTTAGCGAAAGAAAACAAAAGACCACTTCAAGGTGCTGTAATGAACACATTATTTATTTATATTGGTGTTAAACCTACTTTATTCCAACTTATCTATGGTTTATAAACTATTTTACTAGCCATAGATTCATCAAAATAAGCAAACAACACACGAAAAACAGAATCTGTCAAAAATAGAACAGTCTGTAGTAATCTGTAACTAACGCAAACTTATAGAACTCAAAAAATTCAGACAACATAGTACGACCTAGACAATTTGTTTATTGATAAGCAGCAATTGGAATCAATATTTTATCACGTTCTGGTGATTTTTAACAATTGTTTTCATGAACAGAAAGTTTCTGGAATTTTCAGCAAGATCAAATAACTATCATCCAAGTAGATCCTATAGGTTTAACTTGGCACAAACACTAAATAAAACATAAAAAATCTAACCAGAGGCTAGATCAAATATTTATTCCTAAACAGAAGCAAAAAGTAAAAAACTAAAAATAAAATTGGGTTGCCTCCCAACAAGCGCTATCGTTTAACGCCCCTAGCTAGGCATAAAAGCAAGGATAGATCTAGGTATTGCCATCTTTGGTAGGAAATCCATAAGTGGCTCTCATAATAGATTCGTATGGTAGTTTAATTTTCTTTCTAGGGAAATGTTCCATGCCTTTCTTTAACGGAAATTGGAATCTAATATTTTCTTCCTTCATATCAATAATTGCACCAATCGTTCTAAGGAAAGGTCTACCAAGAATAATAGGACATGAAGGATTGCAATCTATGTCAAGAACAATAAAATCTACGGGCACATACTTCCTATTTGCGACAATAAGAACATCATTAATTCTTCCCATAGGTTTCTTGATGGTGGAATCCGCAAGGTGCTAGTTTAAAGAGCAATCATCAAAATCACGTAAACCTAGCAAATCGCATAAAGTTTTTGGAATCGTGGAAACACTAGCACCCAAATCACACAAAGCATAGCATTCATGATCTTTAATATTAATTTTAATAGTAGGTTCCCACTCATCATAAAGTTTTCTAGGGATAGAAACTTCCAACTCAAGTTTTTTTTCATAAGATTGCATCAAAGCATCAACGATATGTTTAGTAAAAGCTTTATTTTGGCTATAAGCATGAGGAGAATTTAGCACGGATTGCAACAAGGAAATACAATCTATCAAAGAGCAATTATCATAATTAAATTCCTTGAAATCCAAAATAGTGGGTTCATTAATATCTAGAGTTTTGATCTCTTCAATCCCACTTTTACCAATTTTAGCATCAAGATCTAAAAACTCCGAATTTTTGGAACGCCTTCCAGGTAAAGGTGGCTCATATTCAGTCCCATCATTATCAAGATTCATATTGGAAAACAAAGATTTAATAGGGGACACATCAATAACTTTTAGATCTTCATCTTTATTTTCATAGAAACTAGAAGAACACGCTTTCACAAAGCAATCTTTCTTAGCACGCATCCTAGCGGTTCTTTATTTGCACTCATCAATGGAAATTCTCATGGCTTTGAGAGACTCATTGATATCATGCTTAGGTGGAATAGATCTATGTTTCAAAGAATCAACATCAAGAGAAATTCTATCAACGTTCCTAGCCAATTCATCAACTTTGAGCAATTTTTCTTCAAGCAAAGTATTGAAATTCTTTTGTGAATTCATAAACTCTTTAACACTAGTATCAAATTCAGAGGGTATCTTATTAAAATTTCCATAAGAGTTGTTGTTGGAATTACCATAATTATTAGAGGAATTACTAGGATACGGTCTAGGATTAAAGTTTCCTCTATACGCGTTGTTACCAAAATTATTCCTACCAACAAAATTCACATCCATAGATTCGTTATTATTCTCAATAAAAGTAGACAAAGGCATATCATTAGGATCAGAAGAACACTTTTAGTAGCAAATAATTTCATAAGTTCATCCATCTTTCCACTCAAAACAATAATTTCTTCTATCGAATGCACTTTTTTATTAGTAGATCTTTCAGTGTGCCATTGAGAATAATTAACCATAATATTATCTAGGAGTTTAGTAGCTTCTCCTAAAGTGATTTCTGTAAAAGTGCCTCCCGCGGCCGAATCTAAAAGATTTCTAGAAGCAAAATTCAATCCGGCATAAATTTTTTGTATATTCATCCAAAGATTCAAACCATGTGTAGGGCATTTACTTATCATTAATTTCATCCTCTCCCAAGCTTGTGCAACATGTTCATGATCAAGTTGCTTAAAATTCATAATATCGTTTTTGAGAGAGATGATTTTAGCGGGAGGAAAATACTTAGAGATAAAAGCATCTTTTGCACTTGTTCCAAGAATCAATACTGTTTTTAGGCAAAGACGAAAACCAAGCTTTAGCACGATCTCTAAACGAAAAAGGAAATAGCTTCAATGTAACAATATCATTGTCCACATGTTTCTTCTTTTGCATATCACACAAATCAACGAAGCTATTTAGATGGGTAGCGGCATCTTCACTAGGAAGGCAGGCGAATTGATCTTTCATGACAAAATTCAACAAAGCAACATTAATTTCACAAGACTTAGTATCGGTAAGAGGAGCAATTGGAGTGCTAAGAAAATCATTGTTGTTGGTATTGGTAAAGTCACACAAATGTAGTATTATCTTGTGCCATCGTGACAAGCAAGCGATCCAACACACGAGCAAACAAGAAGCAAGCGAAAAAGAGGCGAACGGAAAAGAGAGGGCGAATAAAACGACAAGGGTGAAGTGGGGGAGAGGAAAACGAGAGGCAAATGGAAAATAATGTAATGCGAGGGAGATGAGTTTGTGATGGGTACTTCGTATGTCTTGACTTGGCGTAGATCTCCCCGACAACGGCGCCAGAAATCCTTCTTGCTACCTCTTGAGCACTGCGTTGGTTTTCCCTTGAACAGGAAAGGGTGATGCAGTAAAGTAGCGTAAGTATTTCCCACGGTTTTTGAGAACCAAGGTATCAATCCAGTAGGAGACCACACACGAGTCCCTCGCACCTACACAAACAAACAAGAACCTCGCAACCAACGCGATAAAGGGGTTGTCAATCCCTCAACGGTCACTTACGAGAGTGAGATCTGATAGATATGATAAGATAATATTTTTGGTACTGAAAGTGCGTTATATCGACTAGAGGGGGGGTGAATAGGCGATTTTTATGAATTCTTCACTAAGGAATTTGCCGGTGAGGAAATTCCTAAGCGAAGAACTACTTGCAGCGGAATAAGTACTCAGAAGTATGCATAACAGAATACATGCATGGTCATCATGATGAAATGAAGACAATCACAGAGTACAGAAAGCGTAAACACAGGATAACACAAGATGAAGACAAACAGACTGAAGAAATTGAACTGAGGAAATTGAGAAAGTCTTCAGTCAAAGTCTTCAAACACAGATATGAACAAACACTCAACACAGTAATGAGGAAATGAAAGAGTTGAGGAAATAGAACCAGTAAGGTTGGTGAAGACAATGATTTGATAGACCAATTCCAACTGCTGTCTCGGTTATGCGTCCAGTTGGAGCGGCTGAGTATTTAAACTCGAGGGCACAGTCCCGGACACCCGGCCGGCCGAGCACGCAGCTCAGGGCACCAAGTCCTCACCGTATTCTCCTTGAACTAAAGTCACACAGACCTCGTCCAATAACTCGTGGTAGGTCTTCAGGCGACTTCCAAACCTTCACAGACTCGGTCACTCGGTGATCCACAATTCCTCTTGGATGCTCTAGACCATGACGCCTAACCGTCTGGAAGAAGCACAGTCTTCAAAGGTAACAAGCGTCGGATCCACGCAGATCAATCTCTTCATGATGCTCAATCACTTTGGGTTTGTAGGTGTTTGGTTTTGGGTTTTTCCTCACTTGATGATTTTCGCTCAAAGTCCTCGGAGGATGGGTTGCTCTCAAATGACAAGTGTCAAGTTCTCTCGGAGCAGCCAACCAGCTAGTGGTTGTAGGGGCGGCTATTTATAGCCTAGGGAGCAGCCCGACATGATAAGACATAAATGCCCTTCAATGATATGACCGTTAGGTGGATAAGATATTTTGAGACAGGTGGCAGAGTACACAAGAACGGTCGGAAATTTGAGGTACAAATTCCTCGGGCTATCATGTTCCTCATCGTAGGCAATCCGACTGGCGAATTCCTAACTCCTCGGTCGAACAAATTCTCGTGACCGTAAGAACTTCGTCTCATCCTTTCAAGAAATTGACTGAATGTATGAGATTTCCAATGGCTTCACTCGAAGGGATTGGTAGGTGTAGGATTTTGAGTTGAGCATCACATGGAAATTTTTCCTTAGTATTTCCTCGACCCCCTTTAACAGTACGGTGTTTCCTATGACTCAAAAAAGAGAAAAATGAAACTACGAAAACGAAAGTCTTCACGCTTCATGTTCCTCAAATGAATACCAAGTCTTCAAGGTCACACCAATTTCTTCACTTTCAAATTCTTCAGAAAGTCTTCAGAATACCAAAGTCTTTAGTCGAAGAACTTCATTTTTAGGGGTCGACTTTCTCTGTAAATATCAAACTCCTCATAGACTTATAGACCTGTGTACACTCATAAACACATTAGTCCCTTAACCTATAAGTCTTCAATACACCAAAATCACTAAGGGGCACTAGATGCACTTACATTCTCCCCCTTTTTGGTGATTGATGATAGTATAGGTTAAGTTTTCAACGGGGATAAACATATGAAGTGTAAATACTGATATTGAGGAATTTGATTGCAAGATATAGAAGAACTCCCCCTGAAGATGTTCATAGTGAGGAATTTCTTTTGAGGCATTGCACATTTGAAGAGTTGAATCATGGAGATCTCCCCCTATATCTTGTAATTCATACACGCATGAAGAATTTGAAATGCATGATGAAATATGGTGACTGATGTAATTCAGCATGCGTGTATTAACACATAACGAAGAATAAGCATGCATAGGAACACATCAAAAGTATCAGAGCACCATCGGGTTTAAGATTACAACTCGATCCAATAAAAGTTTCAGAAGAACGAGAGTTGTAACTTAGCAAAAAAACGCCCATATAATAGACTCGCTTGAAGACTAACTCAAATTTCTCCCCCTTTGTCATCGAATGACCAAAAGGATCGAAACTGAGGACTAACACCCCTGAAGAATATCAAGTTGATGGAGGAGCGCCAGTGTTGTCAGGGTCGGTTGTCGTAGTAGGGCATGCCGCAGTGTCGTCCAAGTCTTTATTTTCATCATTGTCGCGCGATGAAGAATAGGAGCTGGCCACCAAGGAAGGAACCTTGACCTTCTTGAATTTTTTAGGTGGAGGTGCAGACCAGCCAAATTCTTCCTTGAGACCCATTTTCTTCAGATCTTCTGCGCTGGAGAGATGAGATAGGACAGCCCAGGTACGGTTGAAGGTTTCATGGAGGTAGTATTGGTTTTTCTTCACTGCATTGTGTGTTGAGGTCATGTTGTGAAGAATTGAACCAAACTGACGCTTGACCCATTTATGATTGCGATCAACCTTCTGATGAAGACTGAGGAGTAACTCACGATCAGTCATCACCCTGGGTGCTGTGGCTTGAGGATTTTGCTTGGCAGAGTTGTTGGCGGCAGAGTCATGTGTGGCAGAGTCACCATTGGTGGAGTAGGATGCAGCCTTGCAAAATTGACCATCCAATGGACGAATGCCTTCATCTATGACAGCAGTTGCCTTGCCTTTGTCATCAGCTGAGGAAAATGCCCGTTTGAGGACTTCAATTGGAGGCAAGTAGCTGCAGTGGTTCAGAGTATCAGCCTTGTAATTGAGTGAAGACCTTGTCCTGATGAACCTCATAATCCATGGTGCATAAGGCTTCAGCTCAAAAGGTGACATAGCAATGTTTGTCAGAGTCCTCATGAAGAAATCATGGAAGTTGACGGGAACGCCATGAATGATATTGAAAAGCATATTTTCATGATGCCAACGACTTCTTCATCATCTGAGTCGTGGCCTTTGATAGGACTCATTGTCTTCGTCAGAATGCGATAGACAGTCCAAGGCACATATAGTAATTCCTTGACGAGGAATTTGGTTCGAGGGGCCTGCCCTGGCTTCAAAGGCTTCATCAGCACTTGCATGTAATGATTTGTAAGCTCAGGTTCGCTATTGATGCAACGAGCACCATCAAGGGGAGGACTGAGTGGGAGGGCATGAAGCAATTCAGTTGCTGGTGCCTTGTAGTGAGTATTTTCTATCATCCAGTCCAGTACCCATGAGTTCACATCTTCAGAATCTCCGGTGATGTGCAGCGTCGCATAGAATTGAAGAATGGGTTCTTCATTCCAATCACAGATGTCAATGCAGAAATTCAGCAAACCAGCATCGTGAAGAACACTGAGGACTGGATCGAAGCCTGGCAGAGATTCCATGTCCACGTGAGGAATATGTGCATGATCGAAGACTTTGTCTTTGTTGAATAGCACAGAGGAATAGAAGTTGGCTTGACTAGCAGTCCAGAAAGCGCCTCTTCCTTATGCGAGCAGAGTCATATGGGTTGTAGTCAGTGAAGAACACATGCTCGCCGAAGAAATCTTCAGCCTTGAACTTTTGCTTCGTTGAGAATGGATTCTTTGGCTTTGGCAGTGGAGTGTCAGTGAGTTGCATCACAACCTTAGGAATCGCAATCTCAGGTTCTTCAGGCTGAGGATTTTCTGGTTCCTCTTCATATGCAGTCTGCATGTTCAAAGGAGTAGCAGCAGCAGGTTCTTCAGCACTAGTGGCGCAATTTCTTCATGCACAGACGAGGTGGGATGAGTTTCTTCATAGCCCATTTGAACTGTTGGTGCAGGGGACTGAGGAATTTGTTGTATTGGAGTGAAGAGTGGAGAATTTGGATGCTGACTGTCCCAAAAGTCATCGTTCATCACTGGCGTTGTGCTTCCAATATCCACATCTTCTTCAATTTCTTCAATGCCAGCCTCTTCAGCTGTGAACTGAGGCATTGGCGAGGAAATGATTGGTGTTGAAGGGATCGCATCCACTTCAATTTCTTCATCAATCTGCTCTGACGAAGCAGCATAATGATTTTCTTCATCAGATCCGCTAGGGATCTCATATTCTTCACCAAAAGAAACAAGGTCCTTTGATGGAATGGAGGAAATCGGAACAGCATCAATCGGATTTTCAAAAGAGCTTGTCATAGGCTTCATCTTCTTTGGGGCTGAAGATTCTGAAGCAGTTGATGCTTTCCTTTTCTTCACTGCAGCTCGCTCTGCAGCCTTGGTCTTCTTCACATCTGATGCAGATGGAAGGATAGGAGTTGGTGTAGGCGCGGGAGGAGCTGAGGAATCTGTTTGAATTTCCTCAGGCGCAACTGATGCAGTTGCCCTGACTTCTTCAGTTTCTTCAGGCGCACCACTAGTGGATGCCCTGGCAATTTCTTCAGCGGCTGGAATGGAGTCATCAACCCTGGAACTAGCATTGTCTTCAGCAGGCTGAAAATCATCAGCGGTGCTGGCATGTTCTTCAGTAGGCTGAGCTGAGGCTCCAGCCTGAGGAACTTCTTGTTGCGTTGGAGCTGCAACATTTGTGAACTTCTTGGTCAGGTTTACAAATATGACTTTGGCTCCTTGCCAATCAGCATAGTAGGCATCAAAGTCATCACTGAGGGCTTTGATTTCAGACTGGATTTTGAGAAGATCATCAGGTGTCATTCTGACAACATTTTTCCTCAGGAACTTCTCTTTTCTAAACTGAGCCTTCTTGATATGCCTAGCCTTCTCAAATTTCCATTTCTCTTCAGAGATGAAATGGGTCAGCATGTGTCTTTGGCCAGGAGTCAAATGAAAATCAGGCATAGGGGTGTCTGGATCCTTGTGCCAGAGATCAATGTACTCGAGGATTGCCCTTGGATCCAAAAGAAGTGGCACAGGTGTGCCTTTGGCTCTAGCGGCCCTTTCTTGTCTGTCTCCGATGATTTCTACAAGTTCATCGTCACCAGCTTCATCATCAGATGGCACTTGGAAGGCAACCTGTTTCTTCTTCGGACTTGGCCGAGGACCTCGACCAGCCGTTGCCTTTTTCTTCAGTAGAGTGAGGCCTGATGAAGAATTTGGTGCAGCTGAGGAACTTGCTGAGACACCAGAGGCAATAGAGATGCCTGCAGTCCTTTGGCACGTGGCCAGATGCACAGGTGCTGAGGACTTTGGAGGAGGAGCTGAGGATTTGGGAGGAGCAGGAGCAGCATGAGGAACTGGCTGTGAGGGCATTGAAGATTCTGGCCGTGAGGGCATTGCTAAGGATTTTGGCCGTGAGGGCACTGTTGGTGAAGCACTTGGCTTGTGCGCTGGCTTCTTTGCTATTGATTTTCTGGGCTTGACAGGGGCCTCAGTGGCAGAAGCAGTAGCAGAGTCTTCATTGAATTTCCTCACTGCTTCTTTGGCTTGTCTCGCCAACTTGGCTTGGCGCTTGGCCCATTCTTCAGAAAATCCTCACCACGCTTGATGTTTGGTGGGGTCACTTCTTGGCAGTGCCAATGGAGCTCTTGGGCATGGAGGATTAAGAGCGAATTTCTTCATATACTTTGGAGTAACATACCTGTACTCCCTCCATTCTCTTGCCCATCTCCTTTCAATCCTCTGTATGCGCACCTTGCGCTGATTTTTTTTCTCCTTTCCGAACTTGGCCTCATCAGGTGTGCAATAGTCAGCATATAAGTCCTCAGGTATTTAAAAAGCAGTCATGACCTCAGGCCTCTTTCCTCCTTTCTAGGGCTTCTTACCGTCAGCCATAGTCTTCAGATGAGGAATTTGAGCAATCGAATTCTCTGGAGAAGTATGCAACTTTTCTTCGAGGAATGCTACAAATGAGTTAAGTTGATGAGAACCTAGTGATTCAGCAGCGGACATGAGTACCTGTGAACAGAGTATAGTTGCGAGGAATTTGGAGAGGTCATATGCGTTCTCAGAAGGTTTTTTCAAAAAGAACAAGTTTGAGGAATTTGACCAGATGAGCCTTGAAGAATTTCACTAAGCGATCTTTGTCTTAGGTTCCTGAGTTGTATAGATCGAGGATCCACACAATTGAGGAATTTGAATAAAAATCATTGCTTAGAGAAACGAATCAAGAGCATATTACGTTCGAGGTGTTCATATGTGTGAAGATTTGAAGAATAAACACCTTTGAAGATTTTCAGGAATGGTTTGAGAATCAAAGCGAGTAATAAAAGTAACTTTTAATTACCCGAACTGAAGAACACGACGAACTGAGAAGTGTATATTAGAAGTTCGTCAGTTCAGATCTCCCACGCCCAAACTCGGCGGAGGAAGATAGCTACGGCGGCGGCAGAGTGAAGATTTCCGTGGTCGGCGCGAGTACGACGGCGACGAGGTCGAGGCAGTGAAGCTCTTCCTCACCGGCGACGATGGAGTAGCGGCGGCACTAGGGTTTGAGAAGCTCGAGCTAGAGAGAGCGGTCGAGCGGAGTAAAGGAAGTGAGGAAGGGGAGAGGGGGTATATATAGCCACGGTGAAAAACTGTTCGCCCAAAGATTTTGGACGAACGTGGCCCCGACCCTTCTCATTCGCTTGACATGTGTCACCCACGTACTGAAAAGTGGAGATCGTGTTAGATCGTGGGTGAATAGATAAGTCTATCGTAGGAAGCGGAACGGTTTGAGCGGCAAAGCCGAAAATTTGGATAAGATAAGTTAAAAGTTTCGTTCGCAATTTCTTCAGCTGACAAGGACACAGTGAAGATTTTGAACGAGTTTCAAAGAACGCACATGAAGAATTTGTGAATAGATTGGGTTGAGTATAGCATAGAGGGGGAAGGGTCCGATCACATTCACTTAGCAGAAAAAGCAACTTGAAGAAATAACCATAAGTGAATGCTGTAGAGGACATAAACCCATATATATATATATATATATATATATATATATATATATATATATATATATATATATATATATATATATATATATATATATATATATATATATATATATATATATATATATATATATATATATCAATGAAGAAAGACAACGAAACAAAGTGAAGATTTTGCAAAGTTGAAGAATTTGAAAAATCAAGAATTTAAAAACTGAGGAAAACTCAAATTGAAGATTTTCAACTTTGGTGGTGGCGTGTCCCACCAGATAAGAATGATGATTTCAGACACGCGTACAATTGTCGAGGGTTACGAGAATCAAATTCTTCATTAATTTCTTCACACTTAGAGTGTTATTCTTCATTGATTGAAGAAAAACATTTCTTCATGTGTTGCACATCTAAGTCATCAATTTTGCATAAGTGTCAGGATGTGTGTCCTTTTCAAAGAATATTCTAAGATTCTAAGATATTTAGCTCACACCGCAACTTGCTGAATCTCTTCTCATCCAAGGGCTTTGTGAAGATATCAGTTAGCTGTTCTTCAGTCTTCACATGATCAATAAAGATGTCGCCCTTCAACACATGATCGCGAAGATAATGATGACGAATCTGAATGTGCTTTGTCTTCGAGTGCTGAACTGGGTTGTGAGCAATCTTGATGGCACTCTCATTGCCACAGTAGAGAGGCACATTCTTCACGTTGATGCCGTAGTCCTTGAGAGTTTGCTTCATCCACAGCAATTGCGCACAGCAAGAGCCAGCAGCAATGTACTCAGCTTCCGCAGTAGACAGTGATACGCAGTTCTGTTTCTTCGAGGACCAACAGACCAAAGATCGTCCGAGGAAATGACAAGTACCAGATGTTGACTTGTGCTCCACACGATCACCAGCATAGTCGAGTCGTAATATCCAATGAGATCAAAAGTAGAGCCCTTGGGGTACCATAATCCTAGTGTTGGTGTGTGAGCTAGATATCAAGAATATGCTTCACACCTTATGGTGTGATTCCTTCGTGTAGCTTGAAATCGGGCACACATGCAAACACTAAGCTTTATATCTGGCCTAGATGCACATAAGTACAATATAGAACCAATCATGGAGCGGTATACCTTGTGATCAAGTCAATACCATTTTCATCGATGCATAGATGGCCATTTGTGGGCATAGGAATTTTGACGCCTTTGCAATCTTGCATGCGAATTTCCTCGTAACATCCTTGAGGTATTTCTCCGAGATATGAATATGCCATTGTGTTGTTGATTTAATTTGAAGACCTAAGAAGAATTTCAATTCTCCCATCATAGACATTTGATATTCTTCACTCATCATATAGGCAAATTCATCACTATAACGTTGGTCGAGACAGCCAAAGATAATATCATCAACGATATTTGGCACACAAACAGTTCATCATCATAAGATTTAGTAAAGAGAGTAGGGTTGAGTGAACCGGGTGTGAATCCATTCTTCACGAAGAATTCCTTCAAAGTATCATACCACGCCTGTGGGGCCTGTTTGAGGCCATAGAGGGCCTTGTTGAGTCTGAAGACTTTGTCGGGATTCTTTGGATCTTCAAAACCTGGGGGTTGAGCAACATATACTTCTTCCTCAAGCTTACCATTGAGGAATGCACTTTTCACATCCATTTGATATAAAGTGATATAATGATGGTTAGCATAAGCAAGCAATATGCGAATAGCCTCAAGTCTAGCAACAGGTGCAAAAGTTTCATCGAAATCAATTCCTTCAACCTATGTGTAGCCTTGAGCTACAAGTCGTGCCTTATTCCTCACCACAAGGCCATTTTCATCTTGCTTGTTGCGGTAGATCCACTTTGTGCCAATCATATTATGCTTGCGAGGATCTGGATGTTTGACCAGTTCCCAGACGTTGTTGAGCTCGAACTGATGTAATTCTTCTTGCATGGCCTGAATCCACTCAGGCTCCAGAAATGCTTCATCTACCTTAGTGGCCTCTGTGATAGAGACAAAAGCATAGTGCCGACAAAAGTTAGATAAATGTGTAGCTTTTGAGCGTGTGAGAGGACCTGGTGCTTCAATGTCATTGATGATCTTTTCAACTTGCACTTCTTTTGCAACGCAAGGATAGGCTGGTTGTCGTCGAGAAATTTGATCAGCATTTTCTTCAGCACCATTTTCTTCAGCATTATCTTCAGGTGCATCAGCTCGACGTTCTTCACGTTCTGGAATGAATTCTTCAGCAGATTCTTCAGTAGGAATTACATCCTCGATCGCCTTGAACTTGATAGATTCCTCGGTGTTGGTTCATCTATCACAGAAGGTAGGTGCTCTCTTTGCGAGCCATTAGTTTCATCGAATCGACATCTACAGTTTCAACAATCTTGTAAAGAACATTGTTGAAGACTCAGTAGGTGTGCGAGTCCTTTCCGTAACCAAGCATAAAACCTTCATGTGCTTTCGTGCAAATTTAGCATTGTGATGAGGATCTCTAATCCAACATTTAGCAATCAAGACTTTGAAATAACTCACATTGGGTTTCTTGTCGTTGAGGAGTTCATAGGCAGTCTTCTTGAAGAATTTGTGAAGATATACTGTTGATGATGTGGCATGCGGTATCAATTGCATCAATCCAAAAACTACGAGGCGTTTTGTATTCATCAAGCATAGTGCGAGCCATCTCAACAAGAGTTCTGTTCTTGCACTCCACGACGCCATTTTTCTGAGGAGTATAACGAGCAGATAACTCATGAGTAATACCAAGTTCATTAAGATAGTCATCAAGACCGGAATTCTTGAACTCAGTTCCATTGTCACTCCTGATGTGCTTGATCTTCACACCAAAGTTGGTTGAAGCCCTCGAGGAAAATCGTTTGAAGACTTCCTGCACTTCATGTTTGTAAGTGACAATGTGTACCCATGTGTAACGAGAGTAATCATCAACAATAACAAAGCCATATAGAGATGCATCATTAGTGATGCTGAGTAATGATTTGGACCAAAGAGGTCCATGTGAAGTAATTCGAATGGACGAGTAGTGGTTATGATAGTCTTCGCTGGATGCTTGGCCTTGGTCATTTTTCCAGCTTCACAGGCTCCACACAAGTGATCCTTGAGGAATTTGACATTCTCAATGCCAATGACATGCTTCTTCTTCGCAAGCGTGTGCAAATTCCTCATGCCTGCCTGACCAAGTCATCGATGCCATAACCACCCTTCTAAAGCTTTTGCAAGTAGGCACACGGCTGGTTGTGGTCCTGTAGAGAAATCAACAATATACAAGTCTCCTCTCCTAAAGCCTTCGAAGACTTTGGAATTGCCAGCTTCCATAATCACAACACAACGATACTTGCCAAAGACAAAACAATATCAAGATCACAAAGCATTGAGACTGACATGAGGTTGTATCCTAAGGACTCAACAAGCATGACTTTGTCCATGTGTATGTCCTTAGAGATCGCAACCTTACCAAGACCCAATACCTGACTTTTGCCTTTGTCAGCAAAGATGATATGCTTCAGATGTGACGGTGATAAGGGATCATCCATCAATAGGTTCTTGTCACCAGTCATGTGATTTGTACATCCACTATCGAGGACCCACTCATTGGCTTTGGGTTGACCATCCTGCAGATGAATTAGTGCAACTTACGATCTCATATACTTCATCAGTGAACAATATGGTATCAATTTCATCAGATGAATTTCATCAAGCAGTAAAACAGATATAGCAGTATGAGGACGTGTGAAATGAAAGTTCATTTCTTCATGATTAGCCTGCATCCTTTCAGGCAATGTTGTCAGGCCCCCAGCAAATTCTTCAGACGTTAAAGCACGTCTGGAGACCTGACCCTGCAGAAGAGATTATTTCTTTTTCTTCACCACTCACATCTGAAGGGGTGGCAGAGAGTTCATCACTCTACGAGCTCCATATGAGAATGGTGGCATAGAGGCCAATCCATTTCGTTTCACATGAGAGGGGTTAGGGTAAGCATACGAATAAGCAGAGAAATTCTTCGAGGACTTATGAACATATTGGTTTGAAGAATAATGCACATATTCATAGCCCTTAGCTCTACCCTGCAAAACAGAGTTGTTAGCACGATGAGAATCACATGAGGACTTTGATCCTTTTGAGGAATTTGATCCACGTGAGGAATTTGGTCCGTATGAGAACTTGGATCCATATGAAGAATTTGGTCCATATGAAGAGTTTGATCTGGGGTTCCTATTCTTCACAGGTGGTGTCATGAGGACATTCACCTGAAGACTTTCAAGGCACTTCTTTGGAACCCAGATTTTCTTCATAGGAGAACCATTCCTGCAGTTAGTGCCAACATATCTAGCAAATACTTCACCATTCTGATTTTTGAACAGTTTATAGTTGGAGTCAAACGACTCATCGGAAGAATGAGGATATTCACATGTAAAGCCAGATAAGTTAGATGGATCAACTGGAGGTCCCTTTGCAGCAACCCATGAGGTTTTGGGGTACTGCTCAGGCTTCCAATATGTTCCATCAGCATTGAGTTTCCTCTCAAAGGCAATACCCTCTTTCCTAGGGTTCCTGTTGAGGATCTGCTTTTTAAGCACATCACAAAGAGTCTGATGCCCTTTGAGGCTTTTGTACATGCCTGTCATGTACAATTCCTTCAGCCCTGCATCATTAGTGATACTAGCAATGTCCTTGGATGAGGAATTAGTGATAGTAGGGGCAGGTGAAGAATTTGTAACAGTTGAAGCATTTGAACATTCAGATGAAGAATTAGCAGATTCATGTTCAATGCACTTTAAGCATGGAGGAACAAATTCTTCCTGAGAAGTGCTGATTTGTTGAGCTAGCAATGAATCGCGCTCCTTCTGAAGATCTTCATCACTCACTCTTAGCTTCTCAAGATCTTGTTTTCTTTGAAGAACTTCATATGAAAGCTTCTCATGATCAGATAAGAGAGTGTTATGATGACCTTGAAGGCTGTCAAACCTAGACTGAAGTCTCTGAACATTTTCAGTCAGGGCTTTAGTGCGATCCATTTCTTCACCCAACATATCATCACTTTTATCTAGCATGTTTTGAACCTTTTCAAAAGCCCTTTGTTGTTTAACAACAATCTTAGCAAGTTTAGAGTAGCTAGGCTTGAGATCTTCATCAGATTCATTTTCACTAGATTCAGAGGAGGTATATTTGAGTACCTTGGCACCCTTTGCCATGAAGCAATAGGTGGGAGCGTAGTCATCACTATCTTCATCAGCTTTGTTGGTGAGGTCAGTTTCTTGAGTTGAAGATGGACTTGTCGACGAATGCAGATGGCGAGCCGACTCGCCACACCAGACTCGGACTCCTCTGATGCCTCCTCTTCCTCATGTTCCTCAGATTCAGCTTCAGAGTCCATTTCCTTGCCAATGAATGCCCGAGCCTTCTTGGAGCTGCTCTTCTTGTGAGATGAAGACTTTGAGGATTTTGATGATGAAGATTTTGACGATTTCTTCTTCTTCTTCTTAGCGCCATCAGAACTGTAATCCTTGTATTTCTTCTTCTTTAATTCCTTTTCCCACTGAGGACAATCTTGAATATAGTGACCAGGTTTCTTGCATTTGTGGCATAGCCTTCTCTTATAGTCACTAGATGAGGAATCACTGCTCCTTGAGGATTTTCCAAAGCTACCACGTCTTGAGAACTTTTGGAACTTCTGAACGAGCAGTGCTAGCTCCTGGCTTAATTCTTCAGGGCCACCAAGGCTACTACCAGAGTCTTCACAGTCAAATTTAGACACAACCTTGGCCTTCAGGGCACGCGATTTTCCATAGCTAGAGCCATAGAGATCTCTCTTTTTAGCATGCTGGAACTCATGAGTATTTAGCATCTCGAGGATATCAGCTGGATCAAGTGACTTGTAGTCAGCATGTTCTTGTATCATCAGTGCCAGAGTATCAAATGAGGAATCAGCGATCTCAACAATTTCTTCACCACCTCATGGTCGGTGATGTCAGTGGCACCAAGCGCTTGAAGCTCATTTGAGATGTCAGTGAGGCGATCGAAGGTTTGTTGAACATTTTCATTGTCGAGTCATTTGAAGCGGTTGTAGAGATTGCGAAGAACATCAACTCCAGAGTCACGCTGAGTTGAGACTCCTTCATTTACTTTGGACAGCCTGTCCCAGATGAGCTTAGCAGTTTCCAAAGCACTCACTCTTCCATACTGTCCTTTGCTCAGATGGCCACATATGATATTCTTCGCTTGAGAATCGAGTTGCTTGAATCTCTTCACATCGGTAGCGTTCAGTGAGGGTGAGACAGAGGGAACACCATTTTCCACAACATACCAGAGATCATTGTCAATTGCCTCAAGATGCATTCGCATCTGGTTCTTCCAGTAGGGGTAGTCCGTACCATCAAAGGTAGGACACCCAGCCGAGATCTTGATCATACCTGCGGTCGACATAACTAAAACTCCAGGTGGTTAAACCAAAATCACACATAACAAGGAGTACCTTGCTCGATACCAATTGAAAGTCGTTATATCGACTAGAGGGGGTGAATAGGCGATTTTATGAATTCTTCACCGAGGAATTTGCGGTGAGGAAATTCCTAAGCGAAGAACTACTTGCAGCGGAATAAGTACTCGAAGTAAGCATAACGAGAATCAGGCATGATCATCATGATGAAATGAAGACAATCACAGAGTACGTGAAGCGTAAACACATGATAACACAAGATGAAGACAAACAGTGAAGAAATTGAACTGAGGAAATTGAGAAAGTCTCCACCAAAGTCTTCAAACATAGATATGAACAAACACTCAACACGAGAATGAGGAAACGCGAAGAGTTGAGGAAATAGAACCAGATAAGGTTGGTGAAGACAATGATTTGATAGACCAGTTCCAACTGCTGTCTCGGTTATGTACGTCTGGTTGGGCGGCTAAGTATTTAAACTCGAGGACACACAGTCCGGACACCCGATCGCTGAGCACGCAGCTCAGACACCAAGTCCTCACCGTATTCTCCTTGAACTAAGGTCACAGACCTCGTCCAATAACTCGTGGTAAGTCTTGAGGCGCTTCCCAACCTTCACAGACTTCGGTCACTCGGCGATCCACAATTCCTCTTGGATGCTCTAGACCATGACGCCTAACCGTCTGGAAGAAGCACAGTCTTCAAAGGTAACAAGCATCGGATCCACGCAGGATCAATCTCTTCAATGATGCTCAATCACTTTGGGTTTGTAGGTGTTTGGTTTTGGGTTTTTCCTCACTTGATGATTTTCGCTCAAAGTCCTCGGAGGATGGGTTGCTCTCAAATGACAAGTGTCAAGTTCTCTCGGAGCAGCCAACCAGCTAGTGGTTGTAGGGGGCGGCTATTTATAGCCTAGGGAGCAGCCCGACATGATAAGACATAAATGCCCTTCAATGATATGACCGTTAGGTGGATAAGATATTTTGAGACAGCTGGCGCGTAGCACAGCAACGGTCGGAAATTTGAGGTACAAATTCCTCAGGGCTATCATGTTCCTCACTGTGTAGGCAATCCGCACTGGCGAATTCCTAACTCCTCAGTCAGAACAAATTCCTCAGCGACCAGAAGAACTTCGTCTCACATCAAGAAATTGACTGAACTGTATGAGATTTCCAATGGCTTCACTCGAAGGGATTGGTAGGTGTAGGATTTTGAGTTGAGCATCACATGGAAATTTTTCCTTAGTATTTCCTCGAACCCCTTTAACAGAACGGTGTTTCCTATGACTCAAGAAAGAGAAAAACGAAACTACGAAAACAAAAGTCTTCACGCTTCATGTTCCTCAAATGAATACCAAGTCTTCAAGGTCACACCAATTTCTTCACTTTCAAAGTCTTGAAAGTCTTGAATACCAAAGTCTTGATCAAAGAACTTCATTTTTAGGGTTCGACTTTCTCTGTAAATATCAAACTCCTCATAGACTTATAGACCTGTGTACACTCATAAACACATTAGTCCCTTAACCTATAAGTCTTCAATACACCAAAATCACTAAGGGGCACTAGATGCACTTACAGGTATTTTTATGATAAAGATGCAAAGTAAAATAAAGCAAAATAAACGGCAATTAAAATAGCTAAGTGTTGGAAGATTAATATGATAGAAAATAGACACAGGGGCCATAGGTTTCACTAGTGGCTTCTCTCAAGAGCATAAGTATTACGGTGGGTGAACAAATTACTGTTGAGCAATTGATAGAATTGAGCATAGTTATGAGAATATCTAGGTATGATAATGTATATAGGCATCACGTCCGTGACAAGTAGACCGACTCCTGCCTGCATCTACTACTATTACTCCACACATCGACCGCTATCCAAAGATGCATCTAGAGTATTAAGTTCAAAAGAACGAGTAATGCTTTAAGTAAGATGACATGATGTAGAGGATAAACTCATGAAATATGATGTAAACCCCATCTTGTTATCCTCAATGGCAACAATACAATCGTGCCTTGCTGCCCTAACATCCTTTGGGAAAGGACACCGCAAGATTGAACCCAAAGCTAAGCACTTCTCCCATTGCAAGAAAGATCAATCTAGTAGGCCAAACCAAACTAATAATTCGAAGAGACTTGCAAAGATAACCAATCACACATAAAAGAATTCAGAGGAGATTCAAATATTGTTCATAGATAAACTTGATCATAAACCCAGAATTCATCGGTTTCAACAAACACACCGCAAAAGAAGATAACATCGAATAGATCTCCTAGAAGATCGAGGAGAACATGGTATTGAGATCCAAAAAGAGAGAAGAAGCCATCTAGCTAATAACTATGGACCCAAAGGTCTGAGGTAAACTACTCACACATCATCGGAGAGGCTATGGTGTTGATGTAGAAGCCCTCCGTGATCAATGCCCCCTCCGGCAGGATGCCGAAAAAGGCCACAAGATGGGATCTCATGGGTACAGAAGGTTGCGGCGGTGGAATTAGGTTTTCGTGGATGCTTCTGTTGGTTTGGGGGTACGTAGGTATATATAGGAGGAAGAAGTACGTCAGTGGAGCAACGTGGGCACCACGAGGGTGGAGGGCGCGCATGGGGAGGGGGTAGGCGCGCCCCCTTCCTCGTGCTCTCCTGGTTGCTTTCTTGATGTACGGTCCATGTCCTCTGGATCACGTTCGTTCCGAAAATCACGTTCCCGAACGTTTCATTCCGTTTGGACTCCGTCTGATATTCTTTTTCTGCGAATCATTGAAACAGGCAAAAATAGCAATTTGGGCTGGGCCTCCGGTTAGTAGGTTAGTCCCAAAAATGATATAAAAGTGTATAATAAAGCCCATTAATCATCCAAAACAGAATATAATATAGCATAAAGCAATAAAAAATTATAGATACGTTGGAGACGCATCAACAGCTGCATGGGGATGGCGGTGGAGTCATGGTAGATGCGGGCCCTGCTGCCGCCCTATAAGTGTCTCCGGCAAGGGCCTTGCCGCGGCTTCGTGGTCTTCCCCGGCAAGCATATTGTCGGGGGTCTCGTGGATTTCCTCGGCTGGGATCCCGCCGAGGATTGCCATCTTCAGGTCCTCATCTGATCTCATATGTTTATGATCTTGACGAAGATCTGCATGCCACCACAGAGGTGCCTCCCGAGCCTTGTTTCCAATGTGGATAGTTGGTAGTGTTGGAACCCGTAGGCTCAAGGGTGGCTTGCTCTGCTAGCGTCGGGCAAGTTGCCCCGGTAAGGCTCTTGCCGGGGCTGCAGAGGCTGCCCTGGCAAGGGTCTTGCCAAGAGAGTCCACCTCGCCCTCTTGCTCTTTTGTGTTCTCTGGTCTTGGTGTTGCCTCCGGTCGCCTTGCGCCCTCGGCTTCCCTCCTCTGCACTGTTTACTGTGGCCATGGGCGCGGCTCCGACCATCCGTGCACAAGTAAAGGGGTCAAAAGGAGAGCCCCTTCTTTTGTACACCGACATATTATATCATGGTTGTTTTGACAACATGTTGATGTTCGAGATATTTTATTATTGCTCGCTAGCTGATTATGTCATTGATATGAATCATTATAATATTTAAGAGTTATTGTTGACATGGTTAGTTTAATGTTGGCGAGAGCAGCTAGTTTAGAAGGAAAAGAAAAAAGAATCGGTTCTTCAATAAGGAGCTCTTAGTACGGTGGATGCTGAAAACCTCGGTGCTGTTGAAGCTTATTTATGCAAACAAGAGCAAAAGAGTTCGTAAAAGTTTTTCTTTCTCACTTTCAGTTTATCAAGTGAATTGCTTGAGGACAAGCAAAGGTTTAAGCTTGGGGAGTTGATACGTCTCCAACGTATCTACTTTTTCTCACGCTTTTCCTCTTGTTTTGGACTCTAATTTGCATGATTTGAATGAAACTAACCCCGGACTGATGTTGTTTTCAACAGAACTACCATGGTGTTGTTTTTGTGCAGAAGTAGAAGTTCTCGGAATGTAATGAAACTTCACGAGGAATTTTTATGGAATAAATAAGGATGTTTGGAGCCAACAACCACCAGAGAGGGGCCCCTAGTTGGGCACAACTCACCAGAGTGCGCCCCCCTCTCCTGCCACGCCCGGGTGGGTTGTACCCACCTGGTGGCCCCGCAGACGACCCCCCTGATAATATAAATTCACATATTTCCAGAAAAAAATCAGGGAGAAAGAATTATCACGATCCACGAGACGGAGCCGCCGCCAAGCCCTGCTTCCTCGGGAGGGTATATCTGGAGTCTGTTTGGGGCTCCAGAGAGGGGGATCTTCGTCCTTCGCCAACACCAACCCTTCTCCATTGCCAATTCCATAATGCTCCCCACTGGGAGTGAGTAATTCCTTCGTAGGCTCGTTGGTCGGTGAGGAGTTGGATGAGATTCATCATGTAATCGAGTTAGTTTTGTTAGGGCTTGATCCCTAGTATCCATTGTGTTCTTAGATTGATGTTGGTATGACTTTGCTCCTTAATGCTTGTCACTTTGGGCCCGGGTGCCATGAACTCAGATCTGAACCGTTTATGAATTCATCAATATATCCATGTTTTAGATCCGATCTTGCAAGTTATAGTCACTTACTACGTGTTATGGTCCGGCAACCCTGGAGTGACAACAACCGGGCCCACTCCCGGTGATGACCGTAGTTTGAGGAGTTCATGTATTCACTATGTGTTAATGCTTTGTTCCGGTTCTCTATTAAAAGGAGGCCTTAATATCCCTTAGTTTCCAATATGGACCCCGCTGCCATGGGAGGGTAGGACAAAAGATGTCATGCAAGTTCTTTTAATAAAGCACGTATGACTATTTATGGAATACATGCCTACATTATATCGATGAACTGGAGCTAGTGTCGTATCGCCCTAGGTTATAACTGTCTCATGATGAATATCATCCAACAATTCACCGATCCAATGCCTACGAATTTATCCTTATTGATCTTGCTGCGTTACTATTGCTATCATCACTGTTACACTTGCTACAAAATTACTGCTATCACTGTTACTGTTACTGTTACTCCTGTCACTACTATCAAAACTATCATATTACTGTGCTACTGATCACTTTGCTGCAGATAATTAATCTCCAGGTGTGGTTGAGTTGAAAACTTAGCTGCTAATACCTTATAATATTCTTTGGCCCCCCTTGTGTCGAATCTATAAATTTGGGTTAAATACTTACCCTCGAAAACTGTTGCGATCCCCTATACTTGTGGGTTATCACTATGTTTGTCAACCTCTAATAAAATTTTCTACTTATACTTTTCCTTATGTGGTGCCATCACCTACCATAGGATTAGTATATAATCTTATTGATTTACTTCCTTTATCTTTTTTTATTTGCAATGTGAGAGTAAAGAAAGCAAAAACTCAAACTAACTTTATTATATAACTTGCACACGATTACAAGGATAGATCATTAAACAAACTCTCAAAGAAGAAAGGATCGAACTAAACTTTATTTTATCTAAAAGCAAATGATCGAACTAGGATAAGTAAAACCAAAAAGATAGTGGGATGATACGATACTGGGGCACCTCCCCCAAGCTTGGCGGTAGCCAAGGGGAGTACCCATACCCAATACTCAATTCTCCTTTGGTGGTGAAGAAGATGATGGTGGTGAGGAAGCGATCCTATCCTTAAGGATCAAGAGGTTCACCAGCCAACAGATGACGCTCCGGAGATGGATGATATGCTCTTGATGCAGAATATTTTGCGAGTAAGATACTTATTCTGTATGCGAACCATTTTAATGACGTGAAAAGCCTCAATCTCAGCAGGAGTAAGATGAGGTAGGTAGGGCTTAAGGATATCGTCTTCCTCCTCCTCGGCCATCAGCTCTTGTGCTGCCAATGGGGGTGGATCTAAGGTAGCTTTCTTGCCCTTGTATCCCTTGATGGCGTCTGTAGGCTCCTCCTGCTTCGTCTCGATCTTCATCAGCCAAGTATCTTCTTCCATGTTGTTGGAGGAGCAAGAAGACATGATGCCTGGCTTGATAAATCTGACCGAAAACAGCAAGAAAAGAGAACATAGGATTTCTCCGTGATACGGTGATCAACAGGTTCGGGAAGTATATATAGATTTTTTTATCTTGGAGGACAAGTACACAGAAGAAAAACGGAGTACGGGAGGTGTCCCAGGTGGGCACAACCCACCTGGGCGCGCTAGGCAAGCCTGGCGCGCCCTGGTGTCTTGCGCCCACCAGGGGACGCATCCTGGAAGTTTTTTTATTTCCAAAATTTAAAAATATTCCAAAACTGACAGAAAATATTTTTGCGGAATTTTCGGAGTCTGTTTACTTACCATATCACGTACCTCCTTACTTTTACGATTCTGGAGTGTTTCAGAAGGACTCCTTTATGTGTTCTTATGGTGTTAAAGTTTGGATAATATTACTTTCAACATTAATAGGCGTACCTGAGATATAATGCTTTATTCGTTGCCCATTGACAACCTTCAGAGTTATTTATTTTGATGGCCCCAAACCGGTAAACCTCCTCGATGATGTATGGGCCTTCCCATTTCGAGAGGAGCTTTCCTGCAAAAAATCTAAAACGAGAGTTGTATAAAAGAACATATTCTCTGACTTTAAAGTCATGCTTTTGAATTCTTTTGTCATGCCATCTTTTAACTTTTTCTTTGAATAACATTGCATTTTCATAAGCTTGGGTTCTCCATTCATCCAAAGAGCTTATATCAAATAACCTCTTTTCACCAGCAAGTTTGAAATCATAGTTGAGTTCTTTAACTGCCCAATATGCTTTATGTTCTAACTCAAGAGGCAAATGGCAAGCTTTTCCATAAACCATTTTGTAAGGAGACATACCCATAGGGTTTTTATATGTTGTTCTATAAGCCCAAAGTGCATCATCTAACTTCTTAGACCAATTCTTTCTGGACCTATTAACAGTCTTTTGCAAAATTAATTTTATTTCTCTATTGCTAAGTTCAACTTGACCACTAGACTGAGGATGATAGGGTGATGCAATTCTATGGTTAACATCATACTTAACAAGCATCTTACGGAAAGCACCATGAATAAAGTGTGAACCGCCATCGGTCATTAAATATCTAGGGACTCCAAATCTTGGGAAAATAACTTCCTTAAGCATTTTAATTAAGGTGTTGTGATCAGCACTACTAGTTGGATAGCTTCTACCCATTTAGTAACATAATCAACAGCAACAAAATTATGTGTATACCCATTAGAGGAAGGAAAAGGTCCCATGTAATCAAATCCCTAAACATCAAGTGGTTCAACAGCAAGTGAATAATTCAAAGGCATTTCTTGACGCTTACCGATATTACCTATTATTTGACATTCATCACAAGAAGAGGCAAACTAACGGGCATCCATGAAGAGAGTAGGCCAATAAAATCTGAATTGCAATACCTTGTGAGAAGTTCTATCACCAGCATGATGCCCTCCATAAGCCTCAGAGTGAAATTTGCGTAGGATTTGTCCCTATTCATGCTCAGGTACACAACGTCTAATAATACCATCTACTCCTTCTTTATAAAGATGTGGGTCATCCCAAAAGTAATGTCTTAAATCATAGAAGAATTTTTTTCTTTTGCTGGTATGTAAAGCTAGGTGGTAAATATTTGGCAACAATGTAATTAGCATAGTCAGCATACCAAGGTGAACTATTAGCGACATTTATTGTAGCTAACTGCTCATCAGGAAAACTATCATCAATAGGTCGTGGGTCACCAAGCACATTTTCAAGCCTAGACAAGTTATCAGCTACGGGGTTCTCAGCTCCTTTTCTATCAATAATATGTAAATCAAATTCTTGTAACAAGAGAACCCAACGAATAAGTCTAGGTTTAGCATCTTTATTTTCCATAAGATATTTAATAGGAGCATGGTCTGTGTGAACAGTTACTTTGGAATCAACAATATAAGGTCTAAATTTATCACAAGCAAACACCACTACTAAGAATTGTTTTTCGGTAGTAGCATAATTTCTTTGAGCATTGTCTAGAGTTTTACTAGCATAATGAATAACATTCTATTTCTTATCAACTCTTTGTCCTAGAACAGCACCAATAGCATAATCACTAGCGTCACACATAATTTCAAAAGGCAAGTTCCAATCAGGTGGTTGAACAATAGGTGCATATATTAAGCCTTTCTTGAGTGTTTCAAAGGCTTCAAGACAATCATCATAAAAAACAAAAGGAATATCCTTTTGCAAAAGATTTGTAAGAGGCCTAGAAATTTTAGAAGAGTCTTTGATAAATCTCCTATAGAAACCAGCATGACCTAAGAAACTACGAATACCTTTGATGTCCTTAGGACATGGCATTTTCTCAATAGCATCAACCTTAGCTTGGTCCACTTCAATACCTCTTTCAAAAAAATATATGACCCAAGACAATGCCTTCATTAACCATAAAGTGGCACTTCTCCCATTCAAGACAAGATTTGTTTGTTCACATCCCTGCAAAACTCGCTCAAGATTTCTTAAACAATCATCAAAAGACTTCCCATAAACAGAAAAGTCATCCATGAAAACCTCAACAATCTTTTCACAAAAGTCAGAGAAGATAGCAGTCATACATCTTTGAAAGGTAGCAGGTGCATTACATAAACCAAAAGGCATACATTTATAAGCATAAGTTCCGAAGGGACAAGTAAAAGTAGTCTTTTCTTGATCAGGTTGAGAAACAGGTATTTGTGAAAAGCCAGAGTATCCATCTAGGAAGCAAAAGTGTGTGTGCTTAGATAATATTTCAAGCATTTGATCAATAAAAGGCAAAGGGTAATGATATTTTCTAGTTGCTTTGTTTAATTTTGTGTAATCAATTACCATTCTATAGCCTGTAACAATTCTTTGTGGAATAAGTTCATTCATATCATTAGGACCAACAGTAATACCTCCTTTCTTAGGAACACAATGAACATGACTTACCCATCTACTGTTAGCTATAGGATAGATTATACCTGCTTCCAGAAATTCTAAGATTTCCGATCTTACCACTTCCTTCATTTTTGGATTCAACCGACGTTGGTGATCAACAACGGGTTTAGCATCAGGTTCCATATTAATTTTATGCTGACATAGAGTGGGACTAATGCCCTTTAAATCGTCAAGAGTGTATCCAATAGTAGCCCAGTTCTTCCTTACATCTTTCAATAATCTTTCTTCTTCATGTTCTGAAAGGTTAGCACTGATAATAACATGATATATTTTCTTTTCATCAAGATAAGCATATTTCAATGTGTCTGGCAATTATTTTAATTCAAATACAGGCTCACCTTTAGGTGGAGGAGGACCTCTTAGAGTTTCAATATGAAAATTGTGTTTAAGCAGAGGACGTTGTTCAAAGAAAACCTTATCTATTTCATTTCTTTCATGCATATGTAAATCATTTTCATGGTCTAGCTAATATTGTTCTAAAGGATCAGTAGGTGGTACAACAATAGAAGCAAGACCAATTAATTCATCCTTACTAGGCAATTCTTTTTCACGAAGATTTCTACTAAACTTGGAAAAATTAAACCCATGAGACTCATCACCAATGCTAACACCAACAGTTTGTTTCTTACAATCTATCTTAGCGTTGACTGTATTCAAGAAAGGTCTACCAAAGATAATGGGACAAAAGTCATCTTGTGGGGAACCAAGAACAAGAAAATCAGTAGGGTATTTAATTTTCCCACACAAGACTTCAACATCTCTAATAATCCCAAAAGCTGATATGGTCTCTCTATTAGCAAGTTTAATAGTAACATCTATGTCTTCTAACTCAGTAGGTGATATGTATTTCATGATTTCTTCATATAAAGTGTAAGGAATAGCACTCACACTAGCACCCATGTCACATAAACCATGATAACGGTGATCTCCTATTTTAACTGAAATAATAGGCATGCCAACAACAAGTTTATGTTTATCTCTTTTATCAGGTTTAGCAATTCTAGCAGCTTCTTCACAGAAGTAAATAGCATGCCCATCCATATCTTGTTCCAAGAGATCTTTAACCATAGCAATACTAGGTTCTACTTTAATTTGTTCCTCAGGTCTAGGTGCTCTAATATAGCTTTTGTTAACTGATACGTCTCCAACGTATCTATAATTTTTGATTTCTCCATGCTATATTATCTACTATTTTGTACCATATTGGGCTTTATTATCCACTTTTATATTACTTTTGGGACTAACCTATTAACCGGAGGCCCAGCCCAGAATTGTTGTTTTTTTTTGCCTATTTCAGAGTTTGAAAGAAACGGAATATCAAACGGAGTCCAAACGGAATGAAACCTTTGGGAACGTGATTTTCTCACCAAATATGACCCGGGAGACTTGGACCCTACGTCAAGAAAGCCACAAGGTGGGCACGAGGTAGGGGGGCACGCCTACCCCCCCTAGGGCACGCCCCCACCCTCGTGGGCCCCACGAAGCTCCACTGACGTACTTCTTCCTCCTATATATACACCTACGTACCCCCAAACGATCAGAAGAGGAGCCAAAAACCTAATTCCACCGCCGCAACCTTCTGTACCCACGAAATCCCATCTTGGGGCCTGTTCCGGAGCTCCGCCGGAGGGGGCATCCACCACGGAGAGCTTCTACATCATCATAGCCCCTCCGATGAAGTGTGAGTAGTTTACCTCAGACCTTCGGGTCCATAGTTACTAGCTAGATGGCTTCTTCTCTCTTTTTGGATCTCAATACAATGTTCTCCCACTCTCTCGTGGAGATCTATTTGATGTAATCTTCTTTCTGCGGTGTGTTTGTTGAGACCGATGAATTGTGGGTTTATGATCAAGATTATCTACGAACAATATTTGAATCTTCTCTGAATTCTTTAATGTGTGATTGGTTATCTTTGCAAGTCTCTTCGAATTATCAGTTTGGTTTGGCCTACTAGATTGGTTTTTCTTGCAATGGTTAGCTTTGGGTTCAATCTTGCGGTGTCCTTTCCCAGTGACAGTAGGGGCAGCAAGGCACGTATTGTATTGTTGCCATCGAGGATAACAAGATGGGGTTTTTATCATATTGCATGAATTTATCCCTCTACATCATGTCATCTTGCTCATTACTCTGTTTTCTTGAACTTAATACTCTAGATGCATGCTGGATAGCGGTCGATGAGTGGAGTAATAGTAGTAGATGCAGGCAGGAGTCGGTCTACTTGTCTCGGACGTGATGCCTATATACATGATCATGCCTAGATACTCTCATAACTATGCTCAATTCTGTCAATTGCTCAACAGTAATTTGTTCACCCACCGTAGAATACTTATGCTCTTGAGAGAAGCCACTAGTGAAACCTATGGCCCCCGGGTCTATCTTCATCATATCAATATTCCATCACTTTGTTATTGCTTTGCTTTTTTACTTTGCTTTTACTTTTACTTTGCATCTTTATACCAAAAATACCAAAAATATTATATATCATCTCTATCAGATCTCACTCTCGTAAGTGACCGTGAAGGGATTGACAACCCCTTATCGTGTTGGTTGCGAGGAGTTATTTGCTTTGTGTAGGTACGAGGGACTCACGCGTAGCCTCCTACTGGATTGATACCTTGGTTCTAAAAAACTGAGGGAAATACTTACGCTACTTTGTTGCATCATCCTTTCCTCTTCGGGGAAATCCATCACAGTGCTCAAGAGGTAGCGTTAACCACAGTTGAAGCTTTAGCATGTTCCTTTATCCTAAAAGGGAAAGTTTTTTTTCAATAAAAGCAGAAGGAACAACTGGATCAACATTATAAAGTATAGTTTCTTCTTTAACTGGTACTGGTCCTTTAATTTCTTCTTTAATAGGTGGGTGATATTTAAACCACTTCTCCTTAGGGAGTTTAAGATGAGTAGCAAATGATTCACAAAAGGAGGCCACTATCTCAACGTCAAGTCCATATTTAGTGCTAAACTTTTGAAAAGCATCAGTATCCTTAAAAGATTTAACACAATCATACTTTTAATACCTGACTCTTTACCTTCGTCGAGTTCCCAATCTTCAAAGTTGTGTTTAATTCTTCCCACAAGATCCCACTGGAATTCAATAGTCTTCTTCATAAATGAACCAGCACAAGAAGTATCAAGCATGGTTTGATCATTACGAGAAAGCCAAGCATAAGAATCCTGGATAATAATTTCTCTTGAGAGTTCATGATTGGGGCATGAATATAACATTGACTTAAGCCTCCCCCAAGCTAGAGCGATACTTTCTCCTTCACGAGGCATAAAATTCTATATATAATTCTGATCACAAAGAACTAGATGTATAGGATAATTTTTTTGGTGGAACTCCAATTTCAAATGATTCCAATTCCATGATCCAATATTATCACATAGCCTATGCCATGCCAATGCTTTTCCCTTCAACGATAAAGGGAAAACCTTTTTCATCACTTCATCCCTGGGTAAACCTGCAAGCTTAAACAATCCACAAATTTGTTCCACATATATCAAGTGCATATCAGGATGTTCGGTTCCATCTACTACATAAGGATTAGCTATCAGTTGTTCTATCATACCCGAAGGAATATCATATTCAATATTTTCAGTAGGTGCATTAGGTTGAGGATTATCTAATTGTGGTTCTGGACGAGGTGAAGATACCCCGAACGAACCCCTCAAAGGATTCTTTTCCATAGTAACAAGTGACAGTAAATTTCAGCACACTATATAAATGTTTCCTTACCAAAGGCGCTTCACTCCCCGGCAACGGCGCCAGAAAATAGCCTTGATGACCCACAAGTATAGGGGATCAATTGTAGCTCTTTTCGATAAGTAAGAGTGTCGAACCCAATGAGGAGCAGAAGGAAATGACAAGTAGTTTTCAGTAAGGCAATGTTTGCAAATGCTGAAATTGTAAGTAGCGGAGTAGTTTGATAGCAAGATAATTTGTAACGAGAAAGTAACGATAATAGGAACAAAAGTGCAACAAGGTAGCCCAATCCTTTTGAGACAAAGAACATGCCAAAATGGTCGCTTATGATAAGCAAAGCGTTCTTGAGGGTACATGGGAATTTCATCTAGTCACTTTCATCATGTTGGTTTGATTTGTGTTTGCTACTTTGATAATTTGATATGTGGGTGGACCGGTGCTTAGGTGCTGTTCTTACTTGAACAAACCTCCTACTTATGATTAACCCTCCCGCAAGCATCCGCAACTACAAGAAAAGTATTAAGAATAAATTCTAACCATAGCATTAAACTTTTGGATCCAACCGGTCCCTTACGAAATAGCGCATAAACTGGGGTTTAAGTTTCTGTCACTCTCGCAACCCACCATCTAATTGCTACTCCACAATGCATTCCCTTAGGCCCAAATATGGTAAAGTGTCATGTAGTCGACGTTCACATGACACCACTAAGGGAATAACAACATACATAAATAACTACTCAAGAACAAAAGTAACTACTCACAAATCATAAACATGCTCATGATCAGAGGAGTATTAAATAGCATAATGGATCTGAACATATAATCTTCCACCAAATAAACCACATAGTAATCAACTACAAGATGTAATCAACACTACTAGTCACCCACAAGCACCAATCTATAGTTCCGGTAACAAGATTGAACACAAGAGATGAACTAGGGTTTGATAGGAGATGGTGTTGTTGAATATGTTGATGGAGATTGGCCTCCCCAAGACGGGAGATTTGTTGGTGATGATGATGACGATGATTTCCCCTCCATGGGGGAACTCGCTCCGCCGGAGGGCAAAAGTGCTCATGTCCAAGTTCCGCCTCGAGACGGCGGCGCTCCCTCCCGAAAGTCTCCTCCTTATTTTTTCTAGGTCAAAATAACTTCAATACCAGAAGATGGGCACCGGAGGTGGGTCAAGGAGGCCACAACCCACCAGGGTGCGCTTGGGGGGCCTGGCGCGCGCAGGTGGGTTGTGCCCACCTGGTGACCCCCCTCTGGCGTTTATTGGCTCCAATATTTCTCAAATAATCCATAAAAAATCTCCGTAAAGTATCAGCTCATTTGGATTGTGCAGAATAGGTGGCCTGACGTAGCTTTTCCAGGTCCAGATTTCCAGCTGCCGGTATTCTCCCTCTTGGTGTGTTCCTTGTAAATTATGAGAGAAAAGGAATTAGAATTACTCCAGAAAGCATTATTATGGACAAAAACATTATAAATAACAGTAAGGAAACATGATGCAAAATGGACGTATCAACTACGCAGGGTGTTTCCGCAATAACAAGGCAACCCTTAGCCGATGTCTCAGTGCCCGGAGGCGGTTGTGCTAGTAGAAACAAGGCAATCAGATATGCGGGCTTTATAACTTTCACTTAGTCATAGGAGCTTAAAGTTGGGAGGCAAGTTACTAGCCCCCGGTTAGTGTTCGATGACAGTCGAGGTCAAGCCGTAAGCACTTCGGCCAATGTTATGAACGGAACGACATTTAACACGGGGTGACCTCTATCGATCTTATAGTTTAATACAGTCAATAGATCGCTGACCAGTTTACGCTTATTGTGATAGTCAGTTTTCCGTTTTCTCCACTGAGGCGCTTAAGCATGCTAGCTGGAAGCACAATCGCAGTGGTTCTCCCTTTGTGCACCTAGCTGAACAAATTGGAACGTAGGAGGCAAGCACAGGAGCCGGGCAACCCAACTATTGATCGAAGACACAATTCGAAATTGATGCATATAAAGCAATATCCGAGAACATTTTGCCGAGGGCTCCTCGGAGTACCTTGGCTTTTGGTGGGTTCGGCTCAAGTTGCAGCCCCCCGTTGATATTGTCGATGCTTAAAAAGTGTCCGGTAGTGTATTGCGGGATTTATGCTCGGACCCAACACCGAGGTGCAGGTCGGCAGAAAAAAATGCCGAACTATGGGTCGACAAAGATTTCCCAAGCTAGATTATTACGCAGGGTACCACGGTCAAGAGGATGTCCCGCCTCATAAAAGAAAAACACACAAATAGATCAAAAGTGCCATAAGCCTAAAAAACCAAAAAAACCTATGCGGAAACTTTACGTCCGAACTAAATCAACTTTTTTTGTGCCAATCCGAAAATTGGTCTTAAAATTAGTTTGTGCTTCCATCGTGCTTTAACATGACACATCCGATCTCAAGACTTCGAGTGGGTCCGCCTTCGGCTTCAATCTCCTGTCCGTAAGGTTGCTTCTCAGGCCAGTTCAGCGAACTAAACACGAGCAGCTTTAGAGAGAAACCAGGCTATCTGGCTATTGACCACATACTCGAGTCGAGGAAGGAGTGATAGAAAAAGACTTTGCAACGAACAAGAAGAAAACACATTTATTATAAAACAAATCATATAAATATTAAGAGCCCCCAGTTAACATGGGTAAATGGAGTTTCTTTTAAAAGAAAACTCACGTGAGCGCGGTCGAATCGAACACAAATTAAAGATTTAAAAACTTTGAGCATTAAAGCAACTTAGCTGATTAATGTGTTCGGCGTTGATGACGCGGATCGAGCATGCAGCGGGTCGAGGTCCCAGCCCCCAAGCCCATTCCGAGGTGTCCGAGCGAAGAGCTCGACTTGATAAAGTGGCGATGCCGCACAGTCGATGTGACGAGCCGAAGCCCGTGGCCCAGCCGAGGTGACGAAAACCCTCATGACCGAGGTAACAAAAAAACAAGTGTTCAACAATCAACCTTTGAACGAACAACTTTATTGTTTAACACAAGTATAATGCTTGGTTGAACCGAAGAAGAATTAATAAATTGAAAGAAAAACTGAGCATTGAGGCGACTTAGCTGGTTAATGTACTCGGTATTCTTGACGAGGTTCGAGCTCGTGGCGGGACGAAGACGTAGTCCGCAGCCTAGCCAAGGTCCAAGCCCCCAAGCCTGAGGTGGCCAAGCGAGGAGCTCGTCTTGATGAGGTGGTGATGCCGCACAGCCAATGTGGTGAGGCAAAGCCCCCGGTCCAGCTAACGTGACGGAGCTGGCCGACTGGTGATGCCGAAGTCACCGGAGTAGGTTGACGAAGAGAATGGCGCGGGGTTGCCAACACAGGGCAACACACCAAGGCGACTAGACAATTGTGTCGACGGAGGTGGGACGACGACGTCGGCACATCGAGGTGACAGCGCGGTCCAGTCTGAACCAATCACCGAGGTGACGGAGCAGGTCGGTAAGGTGATGTTGCATCCACCATGCCAGCCGATGTGTCGAAGCTGGTCGGCCGGTGACGCCGAAGTCACCGGAGCATGTTGATGAAGAAATAGTGGAGCCCCCGGTCCATCCAAGGTACCGAAGACTCCATGTCAGCCGATGAGTCGAAGTAGGTCGGCGCGATGGACATCGGCTTGAAGAAGCAACAGTGCGGCCATGTCGATGCAGGTCGTAACTCGTGACGTGGTCAATGCCGGTTTGATGAAGTGACCATGCAGCGGTGCCAGTGTGCCCGCTCCGTGTATTCCGTGGGGCGGCAATGTTGGTGATGATTTATCCTTCGGGATGCCGAAATCTTATTCGGCTCGCTGAGATGATGATCCGAAGAAGCTGAGCTCGGCTCAACAAAGCTATGACGTGTCTCGTGCAGGTAGGCAACCATGGAGCAATGTTAGCGGACTAGTTTGACACCAGCGCAATGGTGAAGAGTACCTTAGAGAAGGCTTAAATTTTTATGGGCACGTGTTAAGAACAATGCACAATACCCTAGAAAAAAATCATTTAAAAAGATTGTCCAATATCACGTTCATAAAGAAACATAAATTTGGGTCGGATCTGTATTCGCGCAGAAAACAGATCAGAAAATTGGTCCACTCATCGGAAGGTTCCCGGAGTTTGAACCGTCGGATCAAGCTGAAATTTTGAGGGGTGGTAGATATGTGAATTCCGTAGCAGATGTACATTCGGATATTCTGAAGGACCTCTGAGCTTGGCTCTGGAGACCACGCCCTAAACTCATACAAATTCCCATCCAGATTTGACAGGTCTCCGGTATATCATAGATGGCCAGAGATTCCTCCACCGGAACTCGACGAAATTTTGCATGGTCATTGTAGACTTAATTCCGCAAAATTCCGCCAAAGTAATCATCAAAGAGATGCCCGAGGAGGTGGTGGTAGCGGATACAAGTTCGTTGTTCGGAAAATTAGCACAGTCGCCCAAGGGCAAGGTTGACGTCGAGCCCCCGAGCTCAATGGATGATTCCTCCATGATCATGATAGAGATCGAAGTTGATGTTGATGAAGGCTCTCGTCAAAACATGACGCTTGGAGGCAGGGCATAGTCCTCGGTCAAGCTAAGGTGACCAGTCGAGCCGGCGACGAAGACGCCAACGTCGTAGTTGATCTGCGGGCGAGCCAGTAATCTTTTGCCGATCACACAGCGGAACTCTCAATGAAAGCACCATTGTCGGTGTCAAAACTGACAGATCTCGGGTAGGGGGTCCCAAGCTATGTGTCATGGATCGATGGGTAACAGGAGACATGGGACACGATGTTACCCAGGTTCGGACCCTCTTAATGGAGGTAATACCCTACTTCTTGCTTGATTGATCTTGATGAATATAGAGATTACAAGAGTTGATTTACCTCGAGATCATATGTTGTGGTCTAAAACCTAAGGGTATGATGAATCATGTCATAATGATCTATCGACTAGCCTGGTCTCGGCTTATATAATGTACCAGAGGCCTAGGATAACAAGAGTCCTAGTCGAATACATCGGTAGAGATAAGTCCTTCACCAAGTCTTGTGGAATCTTCCTCATGTATGTCATCGGCTGCCCAAAGTGGCCCATGAGTAAACGGCCATGGAGGTCCTCGGCCCAATCCACCTAGTCGGGAGACGGTGTGGTGAGTACCCCATAGTTCAGGACACCGTCAGCTGGCCTGTTCGCAAGCAATGCAAAGCCACTGCAAGGTGGCTCGGCGTCGGGCCGGCTAAAGGCAAAGCAGAGGCATTGATTGGAAGGCTATTGCTTGCTCTACACCGACTACTTCGTCGAGACTCCATTGCGCGACGAGAAAGTATTTCGGCACCGTTATCGGATGAGCCAAAAGCTCTTCCTTAGGATTGTGAATTCCATCCGGGAGTTCGACAGCTACTTCAAGTGCAAGAAGGATTGTACCGGCACATTGGATTCACCTCACTCCAGAAGTGCATGACAACTATGAGGATGCTTACATATGGAGCTCCCGGTGATATACTAGAAGAATATAGACGCATGGCCGAGTCTACCACCATTGTCTGTTTGTACAAGTTCTGCAGGGCAGTGTTTAGGCCACAATACTTGGGATCACCCAATGCCGAAGACACTGCTCGGATCCTAGCATAGAATGCAGCAAGAGGATTCCCTAGGATGCTTGGAAGCATCAACTGCATGCATTGGGCATGGAAAAACTATCCTTTTGCTTGGCACGGGATGTACAAAGGCGTCAAAGGAGATTGCAGTGTGGTACTTGAGGCAGTGGCCACACAAGACCTCTGGATTTGGCACTCCTTCTTTGACATGCGAGGAACTCACAATGACATCAACGTACTGCAGTGCTCAAATGTCTTTGCCAAGCTTGTTGAAGGTCATGCTCCTCCGGTGAACTTCGAGATCAATGGGCATCACTACAACAAAGGGGTACTACCTAGCAGATGGCATCTATCCCAAATGGTTCACATTTGTGAAGACTATCTCAAACCCTGTGCCAGGAGGCAAGAACTCCTACTTTGTCAAGTGTCAGGAGGCTTGTAGGAAGGATGTCGAGCGGGCATTTGGTGTGCTCCAATCTTGATTTGCTGTTGTCCAGTACCCTGCACTAAGCTGGTCGAAAGATCAAATATCAAATTCATGACTTGTTGTGTCATCTTGCACAACATAATCATTGAGAGCGAGCAGGAAGAGCCAGTGTTTGACACTGAACCATATTACAGGCAGGGTCCTCTTACCCAAGTTGATCACCAGCTACCGGCAACCTGGACTGCCTTCCTCAATATGCATCAGGAGATCCGAGATCCACATGTGCATCAACCACTGTAGCACGATCTGGTGAAGCATCTATGGAGGCTCAAGGGCAACGCCTAGCTCCACATGTGATGAAATATGTGTTTTTATTTGTTGAACTATTTAATTTGTATCAATTAGTTGAAATATTTGATTTATCTTTATTTCTGTAATAAACTATGTGATAAAATATTAATTTTTGTTGATTTTATGCTGAAGCAGGCCGAAAATAGCCCAATTTGCATCGAAAGTGGGCAAAAACGATGGCCGAGGGCGACTTTGGGTGTTAACTGGGGACCCAAGCTCCCCACGCTGATTTTTGCGTTAGTTGGTCTTTCAAGTGCTGGAATTTTATCTATTTATGGGCCAGGCCAATAACAAATTCAGAAATTCCTAATAAATCCTAGAGGCCCACTTAGCCCATTCGTGCAAGGCAAGGGGCACCTCTAAAGTTTAGTCCCATATTGCTAGTTTAGAGGGAGTTGGACCTCTTTGTAAGGGAGGTTATTTCCCCACATGTATGAGCATGAGAACAAGTGGGACATCCACGCGCGCTCCTCCTTCGCCGCCCGCCTCGCCACGCCACGCCACACCTCGTCATGATGCTCCGCGGGTTGTGGGAATGACCCGAGCCGATGTCGAGATTGAATACGAACGGCGCACCTCTTTGCCTGCTACCTGTTCACTTTGTCTCCCTCTGTTGCTTCACCTCCCGTCGCAGCCTGTTCGCCTCTCTCTCCTATGCCTATATAAGAGAGGTCGCTCCTCTCCAGAGAGACACATCAGAAAGATCATCTCCCTCTCGCCAATAAGTTCCTGAGCACTGCGCTGCTGCTACGTTCTTCCCCATCCCGGCTTGCGGCATGCACCGTAGGTCGGGACAGTAGGCCTCTGAAACCGCACCTCATTGAGTCTTGTACGGGAGAAGGGTGATAAGGTTTTTGGGGAGCGCTCCACAAGACTATTGAATTCTTCGTCATGGACGCCCCAAACTCCGACGACTACTTCCCCGATGATGAGTTCGTCCCCAATGTCGACAACCTCCTCGACGACATGGCTGGCGAGGATGTCGACCCCAAGTCCAGTACCTCTGCTGCTGTTGTCCGTACGTGTTCTTGCTCTTTCTGTTAGAGGCCCTACCACAGTTCCTTGTTCTAGTGTTTTCCCTAGATATGTTAGGTTATACTTCATATATGCAACTTGCTCTACTGTCTGCTCTAGATATGTTTAGTTACAATTCATATATGAAGATGTTATTTACCTTCTCTTTGTCAGATTGCATGACTTGCTTTATCTCTGCTATATTAGTCATGCTTTCTCTAGTATTACTGTTAGTAAAATTATTCGGTAAATTGCTCATATTTCAAACAATCCAAAAACCTTATTATAGGCAATTTACCCCGAGTGGTTTTTCTACTTCCATGAGACCTCCTATGTTTGAGGGTATCCACTGTAAGAGGTGGCGTGTGATAACCCACAAGTATAGGGGATCAATTGTAGCCTCTTTCAATAAGTAAGAGTGTCAAACCGAACGAGGAGCTAAAGGTAGAACAAATATTCCCTCAAGTTCCATCGACCACCCATACAACTCTACGCTGTCGGATTTCGGGTTCCGGCAGACCCTTGAGGTTCGAACACTGGGGAGCGCGCGGAGATCCAACCCTCCACCGTCTTGCACCTCGCCGAATGGCTGGGACCTAAACTACTAAACGGAACAGCACAAGAGACACGAGATTTATACTGGTTCAGACCACCATTGTGGTGTAATACCCTACTCCGGTGTGTGGTGTGGTAGGTGCCTCTTGGGCTGATGAGGAACAATACAAGGAAGAACAGCCTCATGAGTGTCTTCTTGGCGGTCGATGAACTGCTAGGTGGGGTTCGATCGCTCTAGCTACTGGTTTCTTAATGAGGATTCGATCCCTCCGCCTGGGGTGGGTACTCCTATTTATAGGCGAAGGCCCCAGGCCTCTTCCCAAATATTGAGCGGGAAGGGCGCCAACAATTGGCCATTTGAAGGGGAACAGCGGGTACACTTATCCGACTAAAGTTGGTCCTCGCTTGCCAAAGGCTCTGGTGATGATGCTGCTTGGGCTCCACGATGACTCCTTCTAGCCGTTGGGCTGGTCTTGGTCTTGTTGCACGAAGCGGATGCCTTTGCTTGATGCTCTTGCTGCGCTTGCTCCTTTGCACCAAAGAGGAAAGGAGGACATCTTGTTGTGGGCTGGCGCCGATCGGCGCCCTTGGTCGTCATGGCTTGCGTCATGGGCACCTCGCGAGGTACCCTGCCTTGAACTCTCCGCCTCCTCATGAGCCAGCTGACGAGGGCGTGCACGAGGAAGCTCCTTGTCGTCCGTCCCATGAGGCTTGGCCCTCGCGAAGGTCTTGAGCTTGTGTTGATGAAGATGGGCCATCTTGGGCCTCCTTGAGCCACGCCGCAGGCCGCAGCGAGCAAGTCTGGGACCCCGTTCCCGAACGCCGACAGCAGCCCCCGGGCCTGACGCGCCCGAACTTGGCGGAAAGAGAGAGGTGAAAGGGCAAGTCGGCGTCCACGGGCCCTAACAGCTCATGACCTGGGCGCCAGCGTGGCGGTTGATTGGACGCAGCAAGCCTTTGCTTCCCCATGATGCCTCGGTAACCACCGGATTCGACAAGTCCTGCATGCGAGTCGGTCATGATTACGGTGATCGTGGAGGCCGACGGTTGGCCTTCGCCCGGCTATAAATGCGAACGATGTCGCCCTTCGGTCTATCATACGCTTCTCCTCCTCCTCGTTTAAATCTGGTTGCCATGGCTCCGATCCGCGGTTATCCATGGAAGAGAAAGAAAAGGCTCCTCAAGAGGATCTGACCTGCTCCCCCCAAAGAAGCGACTTGCCCTCTGGTGTCAGGGCAAGAGCGCTCGCCAGGAGGCGACCATGCCCTGGTGCGAGCGGCCGCCACCAGGGTTCCCTCTTCCCTTGTACGCACACATTGGCGGCTCTGAAGGAGGCGACGCCGGGCGCCACGAGCGGCACCGCCGACGACGCCGGCGGGTCACGAAGGTGTTCGTCTTCCCCCCTGGAGTCCACGCCGAGGGCTCCTGCCGGGAGTTCGTGCTTCACGTCGCCACGCCTCCTAAATCTTGGATTCGTCTTCCTTCTTTCTTCGCCTCCGTCTGCAGCACGCCGGCTGCGGCACCCTCGCGACCGGGGCAGAGGTCGCGGTAGTTGCCCCGGGCGAGGTCTTCATTACTCGAGGCTGGGGCGAGGTCGCCCGGGTCTGCAGGACGAGGGGCGCCCTCACGATCCACCGGGAGTACGATGGTGCCGGTGGTGTCCTTCAAGGTCTTGACGCGAGGTCATCGGCTGGAGTGCTGCCCGGGAGAGGTAGTCGTGGTCTGCTGCGGTGAGGCAGAGGCCAGCCGATCACCCCTTGGCCGCTTCTCGAGGCGGCGAAAGGCGCGGAGGATCAGCGACTCCGCCGAGCTCTTGGCGACGCGGAGGCGGCGGCGATCGCTCTGAGCCTCCGAGCCTGCGCGCTCCCGGAGCAGGGCGGGCTCGTCAGGTCGTCGCCGCCCCTGATCTGGATGGGGTTGGCGCCGGATCGGGTGGCCCACTGTTGATGATGGCATCTGCCGCGATGCCCCCTGTAGTTAGGATTCCTTAGGATGCCCACCTTTTGTTCCTGCGACGAGCCAAGAATATACCCCACGGGGGCTTGTAAGATGTTTGTAGCTCCATCCGTCAATATAATCCTTTTTATGAAGCAGTGCGAGATGCTCATTCCGTTCTAGCTCAGTTTCCTCCTTCCGGTCCTCACGAGGGCACGATGCTTTCTTGACAGGTCCCGTCCCAAGGCGGCTTCAGCCGTCGCTGGTATGCCAGGTCGCGGTGCCGTGGTCAAGGCCAGGAGGTGAGCGGCCCGAGGTCCGGTAAGAGCCCCTGAGTCGCGATGCTCAGGGGGTCCCCCTTGGCGCTCAAGCAGCCATCATTCGGTGAAAGGAGGCGGCGTTGCTAACACGGGGTTGCATTGAGTGTGGGGATGGTGTTGCGATAACTGGTGTGTCCGGAGGTGACTTATCTCGAGGGTCGGACAATGCTTCCAGTGCGGCGCTAGGTCCGTGCCTTGGCGGCGAGAGATTGCGTGGCGAGTCGTTTGCTTCTCCTTGGAGGGACCCTACAGGTTCACCACAAAGGAACAAGAGCTCGCCGTGGCGATCGTTAGTTCTGCCATTAGTTGCTTGGGAGGCGCGAGAGGCCTCGCGAGGTGTGTTAGGGTACCGTGAGCCAGCGCAGGCTCACGGGGCCCTACCTCAAGCGGGTTGCGCTGGCTCTGAGCCTTATCTTGAGTGTGTTCCTGCAAATTTGGCGGATGCGGTGCTCTCGTCTTGGTCCCGGCTCTCGGGCTGGTCTCGGCGATCATTGGTAAGCCAGGTCGCGATGCCATGGACAAGACCAGAGGGTGAGGGCGGAGGCGGTAGGAGCCACGAGTCGCGATGCTCGGGCACCCTCCCCTTTAGCGCAAGCTGGGTTAGATGATGAAACTCTCGTCCTCGGGTCCGGCTCTCGGGCTGGTCTCGGCCGTCGTTGGCAAGCCAGGTCGCGATGCCATGGACAAGACCAGAGGGTGAGGGCGGAGAGCGGTAGGAGCCACGAGTCGCGATGCTCAGCACCCCCTTTAACGCATAAGCTGGGTTAGATCAGCAACTCTCGTCCTCGGGTCCGGCTCTCGGGCTGGTCTCACTGTCATTGGCAAGCCAGCAGCGATGCCATGGACAAGACGAGAGGGTGAGGGCGGAGAGCGGTAGGAGCCACAGTCGCGGTGCTAAGGCACCCCCTTTAACGCATAAGCTGGGTTAGATGACTAAACTCTCGTCCTTGGGTCCCGCTCTCGGGCTCGTCTCGGCCGTCATTGGCAAGCCAGGTCGTGATGCCATGGACAAGACCAGAGGGTGAGGACGGAGGGCGGTAGGAGCCACAGTCGCGATGCTCGAGCACCCCCTTTAATGTGCAAGATTCCGTCACCCGGAAAAGGCACCAAATAACAAGCATGGTCGAGCGAGAGCATAATCCTAAGGAAAACGTAAGAAGGATACATGCCGTTGGGACAGCCCCGAGCGGCTTGGGGATGATGCAGCCCGAGGGGCGCCCCCAACAGGATAGGCTAATGACATGAAATAAAAGGGGTACATGCCGCAGGGACAGACCCACGCGGCCTGGGAATAATGCGGCCCTGAAGGCGCTCCCAGCCGGAAACAAAACTTAAATATGTCACCTGGTGATGTTGGGGACGAAGGGGTGTTGGTGTAGCAGACTCGGTGGGCTGCGGGAGCCGATCCTCACGAGCCCCCAGGCCCGGGGGCCTCGAGAGGATCCAGAGGTGCTGGCGGCTCCTCGGGGGCCATCTCCATCTCCGCCAGGGCTGGGGCGTGCCTGACCTCTCAAGCCTCTAGGATGGCCCTCATGAGATGCTAGGGCAGAGCAACCACGTTTGGCAGGCCGTGAGGCATGCGCACGTGGCTGTGGGGCGGGCCCTCGCAACGTCCCACTCGCGAGGGCCAGAGGCGCTCTTGAGACGCGGCTCGGTTGAGCCCTGGTATGTCGATGCAGACGCGCAGCCCACCATCCTCGCTGGATGGGGGCCACAGTGAGTGGCGGCGGCTGCCCTCATGACCCTTGACTCCTGTAGCTCTGAATGGCCTTGCCGACGAACTCCCGAGGTTCGGCCCTCCTTGCCTTGCTCCCTTGCTTGCGGAAGCGTGCTTGAAGCACGCCACCACGTGGTGCCCAAGCGCCTCCCTCGTGGCCTTGGCGAGGTCGGCGGCCCTCCGAGGGAGAGCCCGAGCCCGGCTGAGGAGGGCGCCGCGCTTTCTATCTCGATGGAAGGAGGCCCCCCTGGCCCGGTCAAGGGCCCCGAGGGGCCTGCCTCTTGAGGAGCCGGTCTGTCGATGTCTTCTTCTTCTTGGGTGCGGCCTCGGAGGCCTCCTGCTGTTGTGTGCAGGTCTTCTAGCGATGCGGCTGAAAGGCTCGCTCTAGGGAGCACACTGCGTCTCTCTCTTCACAGGCACCGTGATGACCCCGCCGCTTCACGGCATCTTGAGGGCGTTGTAGCCGTGGAGGTTCTGCCATGAATTTTGCCAGCGCCGGGTACCCGAGGATGGCGTTGTACGGCAGGCGAATGTGGGCGACGTCGAAGTCGATGAGCTCGGTGTGGTAGTTGTCGCGAGCCCCGAAGGTGACAGGAAGGCGGACCTGCCCGATCGGGACCGTGGAGCCGTCGGTGACTCCGGAGAAAGGCTTGGTTGGCTGAAGCTGACTGTAAGGCACTTGAAGATTGTTGAATGTTTCCACGGACAGGACGTTGAGTCCTACCCCGCCGTCGATGAGGGTCTTGGTGACCAGCATGTTGCTGATGATTGGGGAACAAAGCATCGGGAGAACTCCGGCTGTGGCCGCGCACTTGAGCTGATCCGCTGAGCTGAACGTGATGGCGCACGCCGACCACCTGAGAGGGCGCGCGGCCTCGAGCTTGGGGAGGACTGCATTCACTTCGCGGGCGAACTGCTTGAAGATGCGCTGAGAGGCTGGGGCTTGAGCTCCACCCAGGATGCAGGCGATCGCACGCGGTTCCTGGAAGCCCCCAGCCCCCTCGTCCTGATGACGGTCCTCAATTCTCCTCGGCTGCGGCGGCAGCGGAGGGAGGCCTGCATTCCCCTGCGGGCGATCCTCGCGAGGCTGATCCCTCCAGCCTCCCTCGCGAGGCGGGTCTTGCCAATGGTCCTCGCGAGGTTGGTCGCGCCACCCTTGGCGCGGGCCGCGGTCTTCCCAGCGTCCTGCATTCCTTCCTCCTCCTCGGCCGTAGCACCGGTCGCTGCGCTCGGGGCGTCTGCCGCCCCTTCCTTCGTGTACGGCCCGGAGCTCTTGGCATTCATTGGTGTTGTGGGTGTGGAGGTCGTGGTACACGCAGTACCGACTGCCCTTGGAGGACTCGGGCTGATCTCGCCTCGCTTGGTGTCTGGTTCGGCGCGATCACGCAGCCCCTTGCGCTTCATGTCCTTGGCCTTGGACTTGTTTTCTTGGGATCCGCGCGGGCAGCTCGAGGAGGGCGCGCCTCCTCAGCCTGGCGCGCTTGGTCGCCAAGTTGAACAGCTCAAGGAGGTGCACATATCTTCATGCATCGCCAGCTCCTCCTTCATCTTGACGTCGCGCGCGCCGTCGGAGAAAGCGAGATGACGGCCTCCTCCGTTACCACAGGGATCTTGAGGCGCGTTGTTGAAGCGCTGGATGTACTTTGCAGGGTTTCCCCTAGCTGCTGCTTGATTCGGCGCATGTCGCTCACGGCGGATGGCGGTCGCGAGTACCACAGAAGTTGGCGATGAAGCGGGTGCGCATCTCGGCCAGAAGAGATCATGCACAGGGCCAGATTCAGAGCAGTGCGGGCTCCGTCCTTGGCGCCATGGGAAACTAGTTCGCCATGACCTTTTCATCCCGTTGGCAGCCTCGATGCCCAGCTCGTGAAGCTGGAGGAACTCCGTAGGGTCAGCTGTGTCGTCGTGGCGAGGAGGCAGGTCTGGCTTGAACTTGGCGGGCCACGTGGCGATCGCGCCTTCGGAGGTGAAAGCGCGGCAGCTTCGCCGTGGCGCTGGGGCCTCGGACGACGAGAGCTTGGTCTTGCGGGTCTCCTTGCGCCTTGGTGGGGGCAGCGCAGGTCTGACGTCTTTGGGCGGGGCGCTCGGGCAGCTTCTCGTGGGCGAGAACTTCTCGACAGCTCTGCTCTTGCAGCGCGGCGCTGGTGGAGCGGGTTCCGCCCGAGGCCGCGCGCCTTAGGGCGGCGCCTTCTTGAGGAGGAGGCGGTTGGGCGCCCGGAGCTTCATCGCCCGTCTTGGCGGGCGCGGTCTGATGTGACGGATCAGCGGGCGCCTCTGCAGCGCGGACGAGCTCGGCGACTTCGGTCGAGCCATTCTTCATAAACGTCGTCGGCGGGCGGTAGCGCAGGAGCTTCGTTGCCGTGATGAGGGCAGCCCGGGCCTCCATAGCCACGCTGAAGCGCCAGCGTGGATTTAAGAACCAGCGGGGTGGCGAAAGCGTGGCGGTGCGGCCGTCCCACCTCATGGGCGGGTGCTGGGGCGATGCTTGCTGCTCGTTCCCGCCGGGCGATGGCGGCGTTGACGGCAGGTGACGAGGAACAGCGAGGCGCCCGCGACAGAGCTGTCTCGGCGACATGGGAGGCGAGGGCGGCTCGGCGCTTCGTGCGGACTGACAGGCGTCGAACATGGTTGCGTGGTCGGGAAGAACGAGGCGACGAAAGCAGATTCCGGCGCACCTACAGCGCGCAAATGTCGGTTGGGTTCCGCAGACCCTTGAGGTTTGGCGCGGAGATCAACCCTCCACCGTCTCGCACCTCGCCGAATCGCTGGGACCTAAACTACTAAGCGGAACAGCACAAGAGACACGAGATTTATCTTGGTTCGAGCCACCATTGTGGTTTAATACCCTACTCCGGTGTGTGGTGTGGTAGATTGCCTCTTGGGCTGATGAGGAACAATACAAGGAAGAACAGCCTCGCGGTGCTGTTCTTGGCGGGTGCGATGAACTGCTAGGTGGGGTTCACGCTCTAGCTACTGGTTTCTTAATGAGGATTCGGATCCCTCCGCCTGGGGTGGCTACTCCTATTTATAGGCGAAGGCCTGGGCCTCTTCCCAAATATTGAGCGGAAGGGCGCCAACAATTGGCCATTTGAAGGGGAACAGCGGGTACACTTATCCTGACTAAAGTTGGTCCTCGCCGCCAAAGGCTCTGGTGATGACGCCTTCTTGGGCTCCACGATGACTCCTTTCCAGCCGTTGGGCTAGTCTTGGTCTTGTTGCACCGAAACGGATGCCTTTGCTTGATGCTCTCGCCTGCGCTTGCTCCCTTTGCACCAAAGAGGAAAGGAGGACACTGCGCGGGCTGGCGCCTGACTGGCGCCCTTGGTCGTCATGGCTTGCGTCATGGGCACCTCGCGAGGTACCCTGCCTTGAACTCTCCGCCTCCTCATGAGCCAGCCTGACGAGGCCGTGCCTGAGGAAGCTCCTTGTCGTCCGCCCCGCTAGGCTTCGCCCCTCGCGAGGGTCTTGAGCTTGCATTGATGAAGATGGGCTGTGTTGGGCCTCCTTCGAGCCACGCCGCAGGCCGCAGGTAGGCAAGTCTGGGGACCCCCGTTCCCAGAACGCCGACATACGCACACTTGACGTTCGCTTTACCGGCAACAAGTATGAAATTATTTAGCAATAATAAAACTATGAATACTTTGCGAGAATAAAACTACGAATAAATTGCAAGGTAATAAAAGTGGATAGCTTTTGTCAACAAGAAAGTTATTTGTCCCTAGGCAATCGATAACAAGTACCGGTAATCATTCTTGTAATTTTATATGAGGAAGAGGCATGAGCTAACATACTTTCTCTACTTGAATCATATGCACTTATGATTGGAACTCTATCAAGCATCCGCGACTACTAAATATCATTAAGGTCATGAAACCTAACCATAGCATTAAGTATCAAGTCATCTTTACTCCCATACGACATAACCCACCTACTCGGGTTTAAGTTTCTGTCACTCTCGCAACCCACCGTAAGCAAATTATGAACATACTGCAACACCCTACAGTGGGGGGCCCCTCACGTTTGCGCGAGACGGAGGGCACCGTAGTACAGCACCATAAATAAAATATACAATCATACCAACCAAGATCACGATTAACCAACATGAGAAAATGGATCTACTCAAACATCATAGGATAACCATAGAACATTGGGAAATAATATATGGAGTTGAGCACCATGTTTAAGTAGAGATTACAGTGGGGGGAAGAGGTGCTACACCGCTGCATAGAGGGGGAGAAAGTTGGTGTTGAGGTAGCAAGATTGTTGATGGAGATCACCGTCCCGATCGTTGCCCCGGTGGCACTCCGGCGCCATTAGAAGCGAGGGGGAGAGAGCCCCACTCCTTCTCTTCTTCCTTGGCCTCCCCCCTAGATGGGAGGAGAGTTCACCCTCTCGTCCATGTTCGCGGAGGGGAGGGAGCCCTTCTGAAATTGGATCTCCCTCTCTGTTCTCTTCTGTTTCTCGTTCCTCTGATCTGGCCAAAAACCGTTTCTTATATTCTGGGAGATCCGTAACTCTGATTGCGCTGAGTTTTAACATGATTTTTTTTCTGGATATAAGCTTTATTGCGCCCGAAGTAGAGCTCCAACCGACGTTCGAGGAGGGCACAACAACCACCGCGCGCCAGGGGCCTCTAGCGTGCCCTGGTGCCTTGTGGGCTGTGGGTCTCCGTTTGTGGTGATTCCAACTCCCCAAAATCACATATGTTCCAAAATAATTCTCCGTAAAATTTTATTGCATTTGGACTTCGTTTGATATGGATACTCTGCGATACAAAAAACATGCAGAAAACAGGAACTGGAACTGGGCACTGGATCAATAGGTTGGTCCAATAAATCATATAAAAAGTTGCCAAAACTATGTAAAAGTTGTATAATATTGGCATGAAACAATCAAAAATTATAGATACGACGGAGACGTATCAGCATCCCCAAGCTTAATTCATGCTCGTCCTCGAGTAGATAAATGATAGAAAAATAATTTTTGATGTGGAATGCTACCTAGCATAAACTTGATCATATATCTAATCATGGCATGAATATTAAGACATATGTGATTCAAAGAAATAGTCTATAATTTGAAATAAAGACATCAATACTCAGGCCTCATGTCTTTCAAAATATCAACGCTAAAGAAAGTTATCCCTACAAAATCATAGTCTTGTCATGCTCTGTCTTCTTAACACAGAGTATTTATCATGCACAACCCCGATGACAAGCCGAGCAACTGGTTCATACTTTTTAACGCGCTCCAGCTTTTTCAACCCTCACGCAATACATTGATACGTCCATTTTGCATCATGCTTTTATATCGATATTTATTGCATTATGGGCTGTTATTACACATTATGTCACAATACGTATGCCTTTTCTCTCTTATGTTACAAGGTTTACATGAAGAGGGAGAATGCAGGCAGCTGGAATCCTGGGCCGGAAAAGGAGAAAATATTAGAGACCTACTCTACACAAATCCAAAAGTCGTGAAACTCCACAGAAGTCAGTTCTGGAATATATTAAAAATATTGGGCTAAGAAAGCACCAGAGGGGGGGCACCCACTGTCCACGAGGGTGGAGGGCGCGCCCCCTACCTCGTGGGCCACCTGGAAGCCCCCCGATGCCCATCTTCTGGTATAATGTGTCTTTTTCCCTGGAAAAAATCATAAGAAAGCTTTCAGGACGAAGCGCCGCCATCTCGAGGCGGAACCTTGGCAGAAACAATCTAGGGCTCCGGCAGAGCTGTTCTGCCAGGGAAACATCCCTCCGGGAGGGGGAAATCGTCACCATCGTCATCACCATCGATCCTCTCATCGGGAGGGGTCAATATCCATCAACATCTTCACCAGCACCATCTCCTCTCAAACCCTACTTCATCTCTTGTATCCGATCTTTGTCTCAAAACCTCAGATTGGTACCTGTGGGTTGCTCGTAGTGTTGATTACTCCTTGTAGTTGATGCTAGTTGGTTTATTCGGTGGAAGATTATATGTTCAGATCCTTTATGCATATTAATACCCCTCTGATTATGAACATGAATATGATTTGTGAGTAGTTACGTTTGTTCCTGAGAACATGGGAGAAGTCTTGTTATAAGTAGTCATGTGAATTTGGTATTTGTTCGATATTTTGATAAGATGTATGTTGTCTTTCCTCTAGTGGTGTTATGTGAACGTTGACTACATGACACTTCACCATTGTTTGGGCCTAGGGGAAGGCATTGGGAAGTAATAAGTACATGATGGGTTGCTAGAGTGACAGAAGCTTAAACCCTAGTTTATGCGTTGCTTCGTAAGGGTTGATTTGGATCCATATGTTTCATGCTATGGTTAGGTTTACCTTATTCTTCTTTCGTAGTTGCGGATGCTTGTGAGGGGGGTTAATCATAAGTGGGATGCTTTTCCAAGGAAGGGCAGTACCCAAGCACCGGTCCACCCACATATCAAATTATCAAAGTAACGAACGCGAATCATATGAGCATGATGAAAACTAGCTTGACAATAATTCCCATGTGTCCTCGGGAGCGCTTTCCTTTATATAAGAGTTTGTCCAGGCTTGTCCTTTGCTACAAAGTGGATTGGGACACCTTGCTGCACATTGTTTACTTTTGTTACTTGTTACCCGGTACAACTTACCTTATCACAAAACTATCTGTTACCGATAATTTTAGTGCTTGCAGAGAATACCTTACTGAAAACTGCTTGTCATTTCCTTCTGCTCCTCGTTGGGTTCGACACTCTTACTTATCGAAAGGACTATGATAGATCCCCTATACTTGTGGGTCATCAAGACTCTTTTCTGGCGGCGTTGCCGGGGAGTGAAGCACCTTTGGTAGGTGGAATTTGGTAAGGAAAAATTTATATAGTGTGCTGAAATTTACTATCACTTGTTACTATGGAAAATAATCCTTTGAGGGGCTTGTTTGGGGTATCTTCACCCCGACCAGTAGAGCAAAGAGTTGCTCCTCAACCTACTGAACCTACTGAAAATGTTTACTTTGAAATTTCTTTGGGTATGATAGAGAAACTGCTAGCTAATCCTTTTACAGGAGATGGAACATTACATCCCGATATGCACCTAATCTATGTGGATGAAGTTTGTGGATTATTTAAGCTTGCAGGTATGCATGAGGATGTTATCAAGAAGAAGGTCTTACCTTTATCTTTGAAGGGAAAGGCATTGACATGGTTTAGGCTATGTGATGATATTGGATCATGGAACTACAACAGATTGAAATTGGAATTTCATCAGAAGTTTTATCCTATGCATCTGGTTCATCGTGATTGTAACTATATATATATATATATATATATATATATATATATATATATATATATATATATATATATATATATATTTTGGCCTCACAAAGGAGAAAGTATTTCTCAAGCTTGGGGGAGGCTTAAGTCAATGTTATATTCATGCCCCAATCATGGGCTCTCAAGAGAAGTTATTATTCAAAAAATTTATGCTCGGCTTTCTCTCAATAATCGCTCCATGCTCGATACTTCTTGTACTGGTTCTTTTATGATGAAGACTATTCAATTCAGATGGGATTTATTGGAAAGAATTAAACGCAACTCTGAAGATTGGGAACTCGACGAAGGTAAGGAGTCAGGTATAACGCCTAAGCTTGATTGTGTTAAATCTTTTATGGATATCGATGCTTTTCGTGAATTTAGCACTAAATATGGACTTGACTGCGAGATAGTAGCTTCTTTCTGTGAATCATTTGCTACTCATGTTGATCTCCCTAAGGATAAGTGGTTTAAATATCATCCTCCCATTGAGGTAAAAGTAGTTGAACCTATTAAAGTTGAATAAAAGACTATCACTTATAATGTTGATCCTATTGTTCCTACCACTTATATTGAGAAACCACCTTTCCCTGTTAGAATAAAGGATCATGCTAAAGCTTCCACTGTGGTCCGTAAGAGTAATACTAGAACACCCACACCCCCTGAGCAAATTAAAGTTTAAGTTAGTATTGCTATGGTTAAGGATCTCTTGGTCGATAATATTGATGGGCATGTTATTTACTTCTGTAATGAAGCTGCTAGAATTGCTAGACCCGATACTAAAAATAAACATAGACCTGTTGTAGGCATGCCTGTCATTTCTATTAAAATAGGAGATCATTGCTATCATGGCTTATGTGATATGGGTTCTAGTGCGAGTGCAATAACTCATTCCCTCTATAAAGAAATTATGCATGATATTGCACCTGCTGATATAGAAGATATTGATGTTACAATTAAGCTTGCCAATAGAGATACTATTTCACCAATTGGGATTGTTAGAGATGTTGAAGTCTTGTGTGGGAAAGTTAAATGTCCTACTGATTTTCTTGTTCTTGGTTCCCACAAGATGACTTTTGTCCCATTATATTTGGTAGAACCTTCTTGAATACTGTTAATGCTAGGATAGACTACGAAAAGGATATTGTAACTGTTGGCTTAGGGGATATGTCTCATGATTTTAATTTTGCTAAATTTCGTAGACAACCCCATGATAAAGAATTGCCTAGTAAAGATGGAACTATTGGTCTTGCTTCTATTGCCGTGCCTCCTAATGATCCTTTAGAACAATATTTGCTTGACCATGAAAGCGATATGTTTATGAATGAAAGAAGGGAAATAGATGAAGTATTCATTTTCTTTCATACTTTCTTTTTTCTTTTTTTCTTTTTTTTCTTTTTTTTCTTTTTTTATATATTTCTTTTATGTCATTGTCCGGAGTCTCATCCCGACTTGTGGGGGAATCCTAGTCTCCATCATCCTTTCCTTACTGGGGCACTGCTCTAAAAATGAATAATGATGATCGTCGCACTTCTATTTAGTTATAACTCAAAAGAAATAAAAATTACAACTCGATAGCTATGAAAAAATATGACTCTATATGAATGCCTCTAGCATGTACCAGGATGTGCAATTATCTAGCGTAACATAATGAAAAATGATGAACGGTGGCTGACCACAACTACTATGTCAGCTATATATGATCATGCAAAGCAATATGACAATGAATGCTCAAGTCATCAAACAGAAGCGGTGGAAGTTGCATGGCAATATATCTCGGAATGGCCATGGAAAAGCCATAATAGGTAGGTATGGTGGCTGTTTTGAGGAAGATATAATAAGCTTATGTTTGATAGAGCTATCATATCACGGGGTTTGGATGTACCTGCAAAGTTTGCACCGCATCTCGATATGAGCAAGGGAAATGCACGGTACTGTAGAGGCTACCAAATTGCGGAAAGGTAAGAGAGCGTATAATCCATGGACTCACATTAGTCATAAAGAACTCATATACTTATTGCAAAAGTTTATTAGCCCTCAAAGAAAAGTACTACTACGCATGCCCCTAGGGGGATAGATTAGTAGGAAAAGACCATCGCTCGTCCCCGACCGCCACTCATAAGGAAGACAATCAATAATAAATCATGCTCCAACTTCATAGCATAATGAGAGACTATACGTTCATGCTTTGGGAATCACAAACCTTAACACCAATATTCTTACTAACCACAACCGTTTACTAGTACCTCCCACATATTCCATCTCTTTATCGCAAAACTATTGCAAGGAATCAAACATATCATATTCAGTGAACCATAAGTTTTATGCAGGATTTTATGAGTAACCATGCAATTAACCAATTCCTTTTGACTCTCTGATGTCTACTACACAACCTTCTTCTTGTAGACGTTGTTGGGCCTCCAAGTGCAGAGGTTTGTAGGACAGTAGAAATTTCCCTCAAGTGGATGACGTAAGGTCTATCAATCTGTGGGAGGCGTAGGATGAAGATGGTCTCTCTCAGACAACCTTGCAACCAAATAACAAAGAGTCTCTTGTGTCGCCAACACACCCAATACAATGGTAAATTGTATAGGTGCACTAGTTCAGCGAAGAGATGGTGATACAAGTGCAATATGGATGGTAGATATAGGTTTTTGTAATATGAAAATATAAAAACAGCAAGGTAACTAATGATAAAAGTGAGCACAAATGGTATTGCAATGCGTTGAAACAAGGCCTAGGGTTCATACTTCCACTAGTGCAAATTCTCTCAACAATAATAACATAATTGGATCATATAACTATCCCTCAACATGCAACAAAGAGTCACTCCAAAGTCACTAATAGCTGAGAACAAACGAAGATATTATTGTAGGGTACGAAACCACCTCAAAGTTATCCTTTCTGATCAATCTATTCAAGAGTCCGTAGTAAAATAACACGAAGCTATTCTTTTCGTTCAATCTATCCGAGAGTTCGTACTAGAATAACACCTTAAGAAACGAATCCACCAAAACCCTAATGTCACCTAGATACTCCAATGTCACCTCAAGTATCCGCGGGTTTGATTATACGATATGCATCACACAATCTCAGATTTATCTATTCAACCAACACAAAGTACTTCAAAGAGTGCCCCAAAGTTTCTACCGGAGAGCCAAGACGAAAACGTGTGCCAACCCCTATGCATAGATTCCCAAGGTCACGGATCCCGCAAGTTGATCACCAAAACATACATCAAGTGGATCAATAGAATACCCCATTGTCACCACGGGCATCCCACGCAAGACATACATCAAGTGTTCTCAAATCCTTAAAGACTCAATCCGGTAAGATAACTTCAAAGGGAAAACTCAATCCATTACTAGAGATAGAGGGGGAGAAACATCATTAGATCCAACTATAATAGCAAAGCTCGCGATACATCAATATCGTGCCAAATGAAGAACACGAGAGAGAGATATCAAACACATAGCTACTGGTACATACCCTCAACCCCGAGGATGGAGAGCGCCGGGACGATGAAGATGGCCACCAGTGAGGGATCCCCCCTCAGGCAGGGTGCTGGAACAGGGTCCCGATTGGTTTTTGGTGGCTTCAGAGGCTTGCGGCGGCGGAACTCCCGATCTAGGTTACGTTCTGGAAGTTTGGGTATATATAAGAGGTGTTGGCGTCGGGAACAAGTCAGGAGGATCTTCGAGGCGGCCACGAGGTAGGGCGGCGCGCCCAGGGGGTAGGGCGTGCCCCCACCCTCGTGGGTGCCTCGGGACTCTTCTGGCCCATCTTCGATACTCCGTGGGCTTCTTCTGGTCCAAAAATAATCTCCGTGAAATTTCAGGTCAATTGGAATCTGGTTGGTTTTCCTTTTCTGCAATACTCAAAAACAAGGAAAAAACATAAACTGGCACTGGGCTCTAGGTTAATAGGTTAGTCCCAAAAATCATATAAAATAGCATATAAATGCATATAAAACATCCTAGATGGATAATATTATAACATGGAACAATAAAAAGTTATAGATACGTTGGAGACGTATCAAGCATCCCCAAGCTTAATTCCTGCTCGTCCTCGAGTAGGTAAATGATAAAAACAGAATTTTTGATGTGGAATGCTACCTAACATATTTTTGAATGTTCAGATTCGAAAGATTCAAGGCAAAATTTTAATATTGACATAAAAATAATAATACTTCAAGCATACTAACTAAGCAATTATCTATTATCAAAATAACATAGCCAAAGAAAGCTCATCCCTACAAAATCATATAGTTTGTCCATGCTTCATTTTCGTCACACAAAAATGCTCTCATCATGCACAACCCCGATGACAAGCCAAGCAATTGTTTCATACTTTAGTATTCTCAAACTTTTTCAACTTTCACGCAATACATGAGCGCGAGCCATGTACATAACACTATGGGTGGAATAGAATGTGATGATGGAGGTTGTGTGGAGAAGACAAAAAAGGAGGAAGTCTCACATTGACGCGGCTAATCAATGGGCTATGGAGATGCCCATTAATTGATGTCAATGCGAGGAGTAGGGATTGCCATGCAATGGATGCACTAGAGCTATAAATGTATGAAAGCTCAACAAAAGAAACTAAGTGAGTGTGCATCCAACTTGCTTGCTCATGAAGACCTAGGGCATTTGGGGAAGGCCATCGTTGGAATATACAAGCCAAGTTCTATAATGCAAAATTCCCACTAGTATATGAAAGTGGCAAAATAAGAGACTCTCTATCATGAAGATCATGGTGCTACTTTGAAGCACAAGTGTGGAAAAAGGATAGTAGCATTGTCCCTTCTATCTCTTTTTTTGGGCCTTCCTTTTTTTATTTGGTCTTTCTCATTTTTTTAGAGACGGGACAGTGCTCTAATAATTATGATCATCACACTTCTATTTATTTACAACTCAAAGATTACAACTCGATACTAGAACAAGATATAACTCGATATGACTGCCTCCGGCGGTGTACCAGGATGGGCAATGAATCAAGAGTGACATCTATGAAAAATTATGCATGGTGGCATTGCCATAAATACGATGTCAAATACATGATCATGCAAGGCAATATGACAATGATGAAGTGTGTCATAATGAATGGAACAGTGGAAAGTTGCATGGCAATATATCTCGGAATGGCTATGGAAATGCCATAATAGGTAGGTATGGTGGCTGTTTTGAGGAAGATGTAATGTAAAGCCCCGGATACAACTTTCCATATTCGTAACTCCAACTCTTGCCTTTTCCGGAGATGTGTTATTTTATGTCCTTCGTGGTTGGGGTTTTGTCTTTTGTTTTGCATTTTGTTCATGTCTTGCATTTCATCTCATCGCATCATGTGCATTGCATCTGCATGTTTTCATAAAACTCGTAGTCGTTTGTAGTTGCCGTTTCTCTCTTTGTCTCCGTTTATCTTTTGTCAAGCCCTCTTGCCTTCGTCGACCTCTCTCAAACCCCCTCGCGCGCGCGTCCGAAACTCCCCCGAACCCGACCCGGGCAGTCGTTACCGTTGTGTCCGGATCATCCCCAAACGTCTACAAAACATCACCGTGTTCTTTGTTGGGCTCTCCCTAGCCTATTTTTCCCGACCGTCCATTTTTGATCAGAGGGACGAAGTAGCCCCTAACCAAAATCCAGTGCTATATATATAGACCAATCCCCTAGGCAGCAACCCTAAAATCTAGCCCCTTGTCCCATCGCGCCGCCGCCAGTCATCCACTCCTCTCCTTCCTCGGGATCCATCCCGATCCACCCAACCCCTCCATCGATCCAACTAGTCAACCAAATCCCTCCTACAACCAGCCCCCAAGGCCGCCCCTTCCTCGCATCGATCTGGAGCCCGACGCTCTCTCTCTGCGCCCGAGCTCCTCCCGATCCCCATGGATGCCTTCCCCTGCCCAAGCTCCTCACCGTGCCAGCACCCTTCCCGAGCGCTCGAGGCCCCGCGAGCCTCCCGCTCGCTCGCGCCTGCAGCTGCCCGAGCCCCTGTCTAGGAGCTCCTCGGGCATCCGTGCCTCGCCGTCCGGCCACCGGTTCGAGCTACCGGCGACCAGGCCGTCCAACTCTCCTTTTCTTCCTCCCCCTCTCTCTTTTATTCATCTCCCTGCTCTCCCTAATCACTCCAGCCCTCTCTCTGCTGTGGGTTACAGGAACGATGTATGGAGCTCGTCCATGGCGCCCCGTGAAGCTTCCCTCTGCAGCCAAATCGTCGAATGCCGCCTCCCGCGACGAATCCGACCTCCTCCCGTTCCCCTGCTTCGGATCTGGTGCTCCACACCCCCTTCCTTGCGCCTGCAGCCTCCCGCACGTCGCCATGGCCGCGGAAAGTTCAAGCTCCGCCGCCCGTTGCTGTTCATCGAGCCGTCCAGCGCTCCAAGTACCGGGAACCGGCTCCCCGTCGTCAAGACCTCCTGGATCCCGCCGCCCGGATCCTCCCCGAGCTCCAAGTCCGTCCCCGCGTCGTCCTCCTCATCCGGTGCCGTCCAAGCCCGTTCCCGGCCAGATCCGGACGGCCAAGACTTCGCCGCCCCTTTGCCCCGCTCGCCGGAGCTCTGCTCCCGGTCACCGGCGCCTCGTCGCCGCCAAGTTCCTGCTTCGCCCGCCTGCTCGCTTCCTCTGCTTCGGGGAGACGAGGACAAACGCAAGCCCCTGCCTCCTCGCCCGCTTCGTCCACCTGCGCGCGTTGACCAGCGCCAGTAGCGTGGTCATGCAGCCCAGCTCCTTCACCATGAGGCCCAGCTCCAGCGCCCTGTTGGCCCAATGTGAGCAGCCCACCCCAGCAGATCTGGCTCAGATCATGTTTTTTTTCCAGATCAGCGATTTGTCTATTTATCCCAGGATTTATAGAATTGCAGAAAAACCCCTCATGTTCATGCATTTATAACTCACAAACCGTGCATCTTAATAAAATGATTTATATATGTAACATGCTCAGAAAATTGTGTAGATTAATAATATGCCACTTTCATCTATGTTAAAAAATGTTTAAAATGTAGTTTGCATTTAACTTGCCTAAATGCATGCTAAAATGGTTTATTTCATAACTAAATAACCGTAGCTCGGAATTAAATGTTCTTTATATGTAAATGGGGTAGAAAAATGCCTAGTTTAACATGGTCCACTTTATTTTCCTGTTTAACAACAATAAAATATGTTTAAGGGAAGAACAGTACCGAATCTAAAATATTGCACATGAGGATTTTCCGGAATTGTTCTTTGATGTTTCCGGCCTCATTTAAACTTGCCTAAATAGTTAGTTTACTTTTGCTTCACCTCTTGCCACGTTTAACAACATCTAATATTGTTGTGTGCCTAAACGAGATTAAACTAAATAGTTCAATGTGGTGTTTTGTCAATATGCAACCCGTTGCATATTGAGCTCCACTTAATTGGTAGTATTGTTTGTTGCATATTGCCATGCCATGCCTCATTAAACCGGACATGCATCATACTTGATTGTGCATCATGCCATGTTTATGCTTGTGCATTTATCATGTTGTTTGTTTGTTTTCGGTGTTGCTTCTCGGTTCCGGTAATGTTGCGATTGTGAGGATTCGTTCGACTACTTCCGTTCATCTTCTTCATGGACTCGTTCTTCTTCCTTGCGGGATTAAAGGCAAGATGACCGCTACCTTGGATCTCATTACTATCATTGCTATGCTAGTTGCTTCGTTCTATCGCTATGCTGCGTTACCTACCACTTGCTGCTCAAGCCTCCCAAATTGCCATGTCAGCCTCTAACCTTTGTCACCCTTCATAGCAAACCGTTGTTTGGCTATGTTACCGCTTTGCTCAGCCCCTCTTATAGCGTTGTTAGTTGCAGGTGAAGATGAAGTTTGTTCCTTGTTGGAACATGGAGATGTTTTTCCTTGTTGGAACATGTTTACTTGTTGGGATATCACAATATATCTTATTTAATTAATGCATCTATATACTTGGTAAAGGGTGGAAGGCTCGGCCTTATGCCTGGTGTTTTGTTCCACTCTTGCCGCCCTAGTTTCCGTCATATCGGTATTATGTTCCCGGATTTTGCGTCCCTAACGCGGTCGGGTGATTTATGGGACCCCCTTGACAGTTTGCTTTGAATAAGACATTTCCAGCAAGGCCCAACCTTGGTTTTACCATTTGCCTCACCACCACCTATACTCTTCCCTTGGGTCGGCCAACCCAAGGGTCATCTTTATTTTAGCCCCCCCGGGCCAGTGCTTCTCTAAGTGCTGGTTCGAACCGAGCCGCCTGCGGGGCCACCACGGGGAAACTCGAGGCTTGGTTTTACTCGTAGCTTGTCTCATCCGGTGTTGCCCTGAGAACGAGATATGTGCAGCTCCTATCGGGATTGTCGGCGCATCGGGCGGTCTTGCTGGTCTTGTTTTATTGCTGTCGAAATGTCTAGTAGCCGGGATTCCGAGACTGATCGGGTCTTCCCGGGAGAAGGAATATCCTTCGTTGATCGCGAGAGCTTATCATGGGCTAAGTTGGGACACCCTGCAGGTTTGAACTTTCAAAGCCGTGCCCGCGGTTATGTGGCGATGGGAATTTGTTAATATCCGGTTGTAGTAAACTTGAAGCAAACTCTTCTAAAATACACCAACCGTGTGCGTAACCGTGAGTGTCTCTTTTCGGGGTTGATCGAGAGGAGAACACGGTTTCTAGGTTATGTCTGACGTAAGTAGGAGTTCAGGATCACTTCTTGATCATTACTAGTTGACAACTGTTCCTTTGTTTCTCTTCTCGCTCTCCTTTGCGTATGTTACCCACCATATATGCTTAGTCGCTGCTGCAACCTCACCACTTTACCTCTTCCTTACCCATTAAGCTTTGCTAGTCTTGATACCCATGGTAATGGGATTGCTGAGTCCTCGTGGCTCACAGATTACTACAACACCAGTTGCAGGTACAGGTTACGCGATGATCATGACGCGAGAGCGATGCTTGCTTGCGTTGAGTTCTTCTTCCGCTTCTTCGATCGGGGATAGGTTCGGTCGGCAGCCTGGGCTAGCAGGTGGATATTGTTTGAGTTTCATTTATGATTCATCCGTAGTCGGATGTTGATCTTGTATGTTGTATTGTTGTATTCATGTGACATTGTATGTATTGGATGTATCCCCACTATTATGTAATGTTGATGTAATGATATCCACCTTGCAAAGCGTCTTCAAGATGCGCTTCTATCCTTGGTGGGACCTTGAGTTCCTTTAGGATAGGGTCGCATCTTAGGCGTGACAAGTTGGTATCGAGCCTCGACCAATCTTAGGAGCCCCTTGTTTGTTGGTCGTTGTTGAGTCTAGAAGAAAACTATTTTGAGTCTTAGGATTATATATCCGAGAGTAGGATTCTTTTACTCCTCGGTCCTTCGTCAGCTCTGGTGAGGCCTCCCGACGTAGATGTTTTGTCTTTCCTCTCCTCAAATTTCACGAATTTTTTTAGGATCACGCTGGTATCTTGGGATCGTTCCGATAGTCTTGTGACGAGAACATTGTTCTTGGTGCCTCGACATTTAGGGGTTGTGGCGGTGTCGGGAGTTGAGCTCCGAGGTGTTGTCGCCACAATTTTATCGTTGCAGTTCGAATACCTGAGCTTTGCCGACATCGAAAATCTCTTTTGTACTGTTGTTGGTGAGATAACCCCGATAACCCAGTACTGGGGCGAGTTCGGGAGTATTGCCATAACTCGTATAACGGATGCTTTTCGAAGGTCGAGGTACACGATTTCCGAAGGTTTCTTGGTTATGTGTTGAAGGATGGATACAGCTGGATCTAGGTATTGTTAGTTTGGGTGATATATTTTGTGTCCCCTGTATCCCCAACACCAGATTGCATAACCAGAAAGTTTCGGGAGTTCATAGGTGGGAATTCAAGTAGCTCCTAGAATATCTTTCCGACAGATGCATGATATGAGATTGGGTAAATCTCTATCATATGTATTTGTTCCGGCTTATTCTGCAAGCCAAATCCTTTGTTTTGTTTTTTTGTGGTATTCGAGTTGCTTCGAAGTCAAATGTTGAATCCATACCTTTCCTTAAATGGTGTTCTCATATTTCTATGTGAATACTAATCCTTCTTGATCATCGATATCGTCATGTTAATTCTTTTTCAACCGGCATGCTTCTCTTTAAGTGGATCCGATCATTTCAACATCCGCAAGATAAATTCTAAGTTTTCTCACCGGTGTTTGTTTTATCCGTCCCCAAGTTGCCTTTGTTTTCCCGCCCTCCCACCCTCTTCTTCCCGGAGTCTGAGTCTATTTCGAGCATCAATTTCATTCGTACGGAGCCTCTTCAGTCTTCCCTCAATTATTTCAACCGGTGATTTCTCGTCTCGTTCGTCTTTCTTCATCCCTTTCTTTTTCCGGTGCACTCAATTCAAGTTTTTCGGGTTGGTCATATTCTTTTCCCTTGGATCAAGTGATCTCCTTGCTCGTTGCCTCTCGCCATTCAATAATTCCGGAGTTCGGAAGATATCTCAGAAGAATCATGTTTCCTTTCTTAATCCGTTCGAGTTACTTCAAGTTTTTCTCTCATTCAAGCTATTTAATTCAACCGGTGCAATCTCTCTTCAAAATCGTTCAACGGTGTTTTCTTTTGAGTGGGCCCTAACCCACAGGTCTTTTCCCAGGATCTTACCTGACTCTTCTAATTATTCCGGAGCTATCCCAAATTCTTTTCGAAGTTTGACGTAAGAATGAATTTTCATCAGTCACATGCCTTCTCCAAGATCGTTTTCAAATTATTTTTCATTGTTGGCTCAACATCTTTGCTTTTCATTCTCCTGGAGTATCTCAGTAATTTTGGTGGTGTTTCTCGTCGTCAGTTGAATATTGAAGAAGGATTTCTCCTAAATCTTGGTCCATTCTCTTGAAGATTCATGGTTCTAGCCTCGTGCTATCCTCATAATCGTTTTGATTGTGAGATTTATTTTCTTACCATCCGGAGCATTTCATGAGTTATTTCCATTTCTTTCCTCCGAAGGCCATCATGGCATAATTCTTCATTATCAGCGTGTAGCTACCGTTCTCCAAATCTTACCGGTGAATCGTTCAAATATCCTCTAATCAGTTCATGATCTCTTCGCGCTCATGTATCTAAATTCTCTCAAGCATCTTCATTCGTTTTCCAATTCTTCCCGGTGAATTGTGCCTTGGCTACGTTCATTTTTCAATTCTTATGGTGGTTCGTTCAAGATTTCACTTCCTTCGTTATCATATCAAATCATTCGTTGTTTCCAAATTCCACCGGTGGTTCCTTGAAGACCTTCACAAGTTTGCGCCATATCTCTTTTAATCCTTTCTATGAGAATAAGTAGTATGCCAAATCCGTTGCTTGTCATCAATTTAAATTGGTGAAGGATAGGCATGACATAATTCTTATTCTTGTTTCATCCAAGTGATTAATTCCTTCTTCCGGAGATTGTTCATGATGAAGTAATTCTCGATTCTAGTGTTTCATCTATTCTTTTTCCGGAGTTCCAAGTTTTCCGCATTATCTCGTCGCGAAGCTCCATTTAAATCATCGCAAGGCTTAACCTTGTGTTTTCAACTTCTCCTAATTTTTATCATCTTTTTATTACCGGAGTTCTTCATGGAGGCTCTACATGGTGGTTCGTCAAGGGTTCTTTTCATTCTTCAATTGTTCTACAAGTTTTCTCTCGAAGTAATGACCCGCCAAGCTATACTCAAAAATTAAACATGGTGCTCAACACATGTTTTGTTTTGAGGAGTTCAAGCATTCTTCATCGTGCATCCCGAAGTGCAATTCTTTCTACCTTTTGAGATGGTGTTATGTCACTCTTGACAATTTCCTTCATGTTTCATGATTCATATTGTTGTCAAGAATGAGGTATTTTAAATCCATCATTTTCTCTTCGTTCAAGAGATCTTTTCAATCCATCAATCTCTTCGTTGGAGTCATCTTGTGTCTTGTTTCACCTACAGCCTTCCCTAAGGAATGTAGCTATTTGTGGTGCTTATCAATGATCCAATTTTCTCCTTCTCATCTCGGTGAAGAAGTTTCTCTTATCTTCATTGATCTCAATCAATCAATTGTTTCTGTTAGTGGCGGGTTGTCACCTCATCATTTTGAGATGTTTGCCATAAGCCCACAACAAGCTTATTCTTACCATTGTTTTTTTTTTCAAACAACTCCGTTCAATCCTACTTCGTAGGGATGCTCTTTCAATTCAATTATGGTAGGAGATGTTGGTTGCATTCTTCGTTCTATTCATTCCAACTATCTAACTATCATGCTTTGTTTCCGAAGGCATTGTGATGTTGCTCTCTTCTACCAATTATCTTGTTTTGTCAAAATCATGTTATTTTCCTTGCATATCCGTTTAGCCGGAGTGTTGTGTTCTCATTCAAGTTCTTTCATCTTATCAAGTTTTGCCTCTCTTTTCAACCTGAGTGCTGTCTGAAATCCGTCTTACCCATTGCAGTGTGTTGTTGATTTCATCAAGTATCCTCTCATTTGTCAAGTTCATGTTCAACTCCTTCCATTTACAGTCGGAGTGCTGCCCAAATTATATCATTCTTCCTCTCTCATCTTGTTTTAACCGGAGTGGTTTCGAATTCTATCTTGTCCATTAAACTCTTATTTCCATGTCTTTCAACCATCAAGTTCTCGTAATACTCCTTGTTCCTCTTTTCTACCGGATTGTTTGCAATCTCGTTCATCTCTGTTGTACTCTTTCTTTTAAATTGCTCAACCTCTCAAGGTTCGTGGTTTCACTCGTTAAATCAAAGAAGCAACTTAGTTTACCTCTTATCTTCCTCTTCCTTTTCCCTCCGGTGCCATCCTAGATCTCGGGACGAGATCCTCTCGTAGTGGTGGAGTGTTGTAACGCCCCGGATTCAACTTTCCATATTCGTAACTCCAACTCTTGCCTTTTCCGGAGATGTGTTATTTTATTTCCTTCGTGGTTGGGGTTTTGTCTTTTGTTTTGCATTTTGTTCATGTCTTGCATTTCATCTCATCGCATCATGTGCATTGCATCTGCATGTTCATAAAACTCGTAGTCGTTTGTAGTTGCCGTTTCTCTCTTTGTCTCCGTTTATCTTTTGTCAAGGCCTCTTGCCTTCGTCGACCTCTCTCAAACCCCCTCGCGCGCGCGTCCGAAACTCCCCCGAACCCGACCCGGGCAGTCGTTACCGTTGTGTCCGGATCATCCCCAAACATCTACAAAACATCACCGTTTTCTTTGTTGGGCTCTCCCTAGCCTATTTTTCCCGACCGCCCGTTTTTGATCAGAGGGACGAAGTAGCCCCTAACCAAAATCCAGTGCTATATATATAGACCAATCCCCTAGGCAGCAACCCTAAAATCTAGCCCCTTGTCCCATCGCGCCCGCCACCATCCACTCCTCTCCTTCCTCGGGATCCATCCCGATCCACCCAACCCTCCATCGATCCAACTAGTCAACCACCTCCTCCTACAACCAGCCCCCAAGGCCGCCCCTTCCTCGCATCGATCTGGAGCCCGACGCTCTCTCTCTCTCTGCGCCCGAGCTCCTCCCGATCCCCATGGATGCCTTCCCCTGCCCAAGCTCCTCACCGTGCCAGCACCCTTCCCGAGCGCTCGAGGCCCCGCGAGACTCCCGCTCGCTCGCGCCTGCAGCTGGCTGAGCCCCTGTCTAGGAGCTCCTCGGGCATCCGTGCCTCGCCGTCCGGCCACCGGTTCGAGCTGCCGGCGACCAGGCCGTCCAGCTCTCCTTTTCTTCCTCCCCCTCTCTCTTTTATTCATCTCCCTGCTCTCCCTAATCCCTCCAGCCCTCTCTCTGTTGTGGGTTACAGGAACGATGTATGGAGCTCGTCCATGGCGCCCCGTGAAGCTTCCCTCTGCAGCCAAATCGTCGAATGCCGCCTCCCGCGACGAATCCGACCTCCTCACGTTCCCCTGCTTCGGATCTGGTGCTCCACACCCCCTTCCTTGCGCCTGCAGCCTCCCGCTCGTCGCCATGGACGCGGAAAGTTTAAGCTCCGCCGCTCGTTGCTGTTCATCGAGCCGTCCAGTGCTCCAAGTACCGGGAACCGGCTCCCCGTCGTCAAGACCTCCTGGATCCCGCCGCCCGGATCCTCCCCGAGCTCCAAGTCCGTCCCCGCGTCGTCCTCCTCATCTGGCGCCGTCCAAGCCCGTTCCCGGCCAAATCCGGACGGCCAAGACTTCGCCGCCCCTTTGCCCCGCTCGCCGGAGCTCTGCTCCCGGTCACCGGCGCCCTGCGTCGCCCGCCAAGTTCCCTGCTTCGCCCGCCTGCTCGCTTCCTCTGCTTCGGGGAGACGAGGACGAACGCAAGCCCCTGCCTCCTCGGCCGCTTCGTCCACCTGCGCGCGTTGACCAGCGCCAGCGCGTGGGTCGCGAGCCCAGCTCCTTCGCCATGAGGCCCAGCTCCAGCGCCCTGTTGGCCCAATGTGAGCAGCCCAGTCCCAGCAGATCTGGCCTGTATCATGTTTTTTTTTCAGATCAGCGATTTGTCTATTTATCCCAGGATTTATAGAATTGCAGAAAAACCCCTCATGTTCATGCATTTATAACTCACAAACCGTGCATCTTAATAAAATGATTTATATATGTAACATGCTCAGAAAATTGTGTAGATTAATAATATGCCACTTTCATCTATGTTAAATAATGTTTAAAATGCTGTTTGCATTTAACTTGCCTAAATGCATGCTAAAATGGTTTATTTCATAACTAAATAACCGTAGCTCGGAATTAAATGTTCTTTATATGTAAATGGGGTAGAGAAATGCCTAGTTTAACATGGTCCACTTTATTTTCCTGTTTAACAACAATAAAATATGTTTTAGGGCAGAACAGTACCGAATCTAAAATATTGCACATGAGTATTTTCCAGAATTGTTGTTTGATGTTTCCGGCCTCATTTAAACTTGCCTAAATAGTTAGTTTACTTTTGCTTCACCTCTTGCCATGTTTAACAACATTTAATATTGTTGTGTGCCTAAACGAGATTAAACTAAATATGTCAATGTGGTGTTTTGTCAATATGCAACCCGTTGCATATTGAGCTCCACTTAATTGGTAGTATTGTTTGTTGCATATTGCCATGCCATGCCTCATTAAACCGGACATGCATCATACTTGATTGTGCATCATGCCATGTTTATGCTTGTGCATTTATCATGTTGTTTGTTTCTTTCCGGTGTTGCTTCTCGGTTCCGGTAATGTTGCGATTGTGAGGATTCGTTCGACTACTTCCGTTCATCTTCTTCCTGGACTCGTTCTTCTTCCTTGCGGGATTTCAGGCAAAATGACCGCTACCTTGGATCTCATTACAATCATTGCTATGCTAATTGCTTCGTTCTATCGCTATGCTGCGTTACCTACCACTTGCTGCTCAAGCCTCCCAAATTGCCATGTCATCCTCTAACCTTTGTCACCCTTCCTAGCAAACCGTTGTTTGGCTATGTTACCGCTTTGCTCAGCCCCTCTTATAGCGTTGTTAGTTGCAGGTGAAGATGAAGTTTGTTCCTTGTTGGAACATGGAGATGTTGTTCCTTGTTGGAACATGTTTACTTGTTGGGATATCACAATATATCTTATTTAATTAATGCATCTATATACTTGGTAAAGGGTGGAAGGCTCGGCCTTATGCCTGGTGGTTTTGTTCCACTCTTGCCGCCTAGTTTCCGTCATATCGGTATTATGTTCCCGGATTTTGCGTCCCTAACGCGGTCGGGTGATTTATGGGACCCCTTGACAGTTCGGTTTGAATAAGACTTTTCCAGCAAGGCCCAACCTTGGTTTTACCATTTGCCTCACCACCACCTATACTCTTCCCTTGGGTCGGCCAACCCAAGGGTCATAATTATTTTAGCCCCCCCGGGCCAGTGCTTCTCTAAGTGCTGGTTCGAACCGAAACACCATGGGCCACCACGGGAAACTTCGAGGCTTGGTTTTACTCGTAGCTGTGTCTCATCCGGTGTTGCCGTGAGAACGAGATATGTGCAGCTCCTATCGGGATTGTCGGCGATCGGGCGGTCTTGCTGGTCTTGTTTTATTGTCGTCGAAATGTCTTGTAGCCGGATTCGAGATTGATCGGGTCTACCCGGGGAGAAGGAATATCCTTCGTTGATCGCGAGAGCTTATCATGGGCTAAGTTGGGACACCCCTGCAGGGTTTGAACTTTCGAAAGCCGTGCCCGCGGTTATGTGGCAGATGGGAATTTGTTAATATCCGGTTGTAGTAAACTTGAAGCAAACTCTTCTAAAATACACCAACCGTGTGCATAACCGTGAGTGTCTCTTTTCGGGGTTGATCGAGAGGAGAACACGGTTTCTGGGTTATGTCTGACGTAAGTAGGAGTTCAGGATCACTTCTTGATCATTACTAGTTGACGACCGTTCCTTTGTTTCTCTTCTCGCTCTCCTTTGCGTATGTTAGCCACCATATATGCTTAGTCGCTGCTGCAACCTCACCACTTTACCTCTTCCTTACCCATTAAGCTTTGCTAGTCTTGATACCCATGGTAATGGGATTGCTTGAGTCCTCGTGGCTCACAGATTACTACAACACCGATTCAGGTACAGGTTACGTGATGATCATGGCGAGAGAGCGATGCTTGCTTGCGTTGAGTTCTTCTTCCGCTTCTTCGATCGGGGATAGGTTCGGTCGGCAGCTGGGCTAGCAGAGGTGGATATTGTTTGAGTTTTTGTTTATGATTCATCCGTAGTCGGATGTTGATCTTGTATGTTGTATTGTTGTATTCATGTGACATTGTATGTATTGGATGTATCCCCACTATTATGTAATGTTGATGTAATGATATCCACCTTGCAAAAGCGTCTTCAAGATGCGCTTCTATCCTTGGTGGGACCTTCGAGTTCCTTTAGGATAGGATCGCATCTTGGGCGTGACATGTAAGGAGGCTTATGTGTGATAGAGCGTATCGTATCACAGGGTTTGGATGCACCGGCGAAGTTTGCACCAACTCTCGAGGTGAGAAAGGGCAATGCATGGCACCGAATAGGCTGGCAATGATGGAAGGATGAGAGTGCGTATAATCCATGGACTCAACATTAGTCATAAAGAACTCACGTACTTATTGCAACAATCTACAAGTCATCTAAACCAAGCACCACGCGCATGCTCCTAGGGGATAGATTGGTAGGAAAAGACCATCGCTCGTCCCCGACCTCCACTCATAAGGAAGGCAATCAAAGAAACACCTCATGCTTCAAATTTGTCACACAACGGTTACCATACGTGCATGCTACGGGACTTGCAAACCTCAACACAAGTATTTCTCAATTTACAATTACTCAACTAGCACGACTCTAATATCACCATCTTCATATCTCAAAACAATCATCAAGTATCAAACTTCTCCTAGTATTAAATGCACTCTATGTGAAAGTTCTTATTATACCCATCTTGGATGCCTATCATATTAGGACTATTTTCATAACCAAAGCAAATTACCATGCTGTTCTAAAAGACTCTCAAAATAATATAAGTGAAGCATGAGAGATCAATAATTTCTATAAAATAAAACCACCGCCGTGCTCTAAAAAATATAAGTGAAGCACTAGAGCAAACGACAAACTACTCTGAAAGATATAAGTGAAGATCAATGAGTAGTCGAATAATTATGCAACTATGTGAATCCTCTCTAATATTTAAGAATTTTCGATATTGGTATTTTATTCAAACGACAAGCAAAACAAAAGAAAATAAAATGATGCTCCAAGCAAAACACATATCATGTGGTGAATAAAAATATAGCTCCAAGTGAAGTTACCGATGAATGAAGACGAAAGAGGGGATGCCTTCCGGGGCATCCCCAAGCTTAGGCTCTTGGTTGTCCTTGAATATTACCTTGGGGTGCCTTGGGTATCCCCAAACTTAGGCTCTTGCCACTCCTTATTACATAGTCCATCGAATCTTTACCCAAAACTTGAAAACTTCACAACACAAAACTTAATAGAAAACTCATAAGCTCCGTTAGTATAAGAAAATAAATCACCACTTAGGTACTGTTGTGAACTCATTCTAATTCATGTTGGTGTAATATCTACTGTATTACAAATTCTCTATGGTTCATAACCTCCGATACTACTCATACATTCATCAAAATAAGCAAACAACACAATGAAATAGAATCTGTCAAAAACAGAACAATAGTAATCTGTATCATTCGAATACTTCTGTAACTCCAAAAATTCTGAAATAAATTGGTGGACCTGAGTAATTTATCTATTAATCATTTGCAAAAATAATCAACCTAAAAGCACTCTCCAGTAAAAAATGGCAGCCAATCTCGTGAGCATAAAAGTTTCTGCTTTTTTACAGCAAGATCGCATAGACTTCACCCAAGTATTCCCAAAGGTTCTACTTGGCAAAAACACTAATTAAAACATAAAACCACATCTAAACAGAGGCTAGATGGATTATTTATTACTAAACAGGAACAAAAAGTAAAGAACAAAAATAAAATTGGGTTGCCTCCCAACAAGCGCTATCGTTTAACGCCCCTTGCTAGGCATGATGATTTCAATGATGCTCACATAAAAGATAAGAATTGAAACATAAAGAGAGCATCATGAAGAATGTTACTAGCACATTTAAGTCTAACCCACTTCCTATGCATAGGGATTTTGTGAGCAAACAACTTATGGGAACAATAATCAACTAGCATAGGAAAGCAAAACAAGCATAGCTTCAAGATTTTAAGCACATAGAGAGGAAACTTGATATTATTGCAATTCCTACAAGCATATATTCTTCCCTCATAATAATTTTCAGTAGCATCATGAATGAATTCAACAATATAACCATCACATAAAGAATTCTTTTCATGATCTACAAGGATAGAAAATTTACTACTCTCCACATAAGCAAAATTCTTCTCATGAATAGTAGTGGGAGCAAACTCAACAAAATAACTATCATGTGAGGCATAATCCAATTGAAAATTAAAATCATGCTGACAAGTTTCATGGTTATCATTATTCTTTATAGCATACATGTCATCACAATAATCATCACAGATAGCAACTTTTTTCTCATAATCAATTGGAACCTCTTCCGAAATAGTGGATTCATCACTAAATAAAGTCATGACCTCTCCAAATCCACTGTCATAATTATCACAATAAGATTCAACACCCTCCAAAATAGTGGGATCATTACTTCCTAAAGTTGACACTCTTCCAAACCCACTTTCATCAATATAATCATCATAAATAGGAGGCATTCTATCATCATAATACATTTGCTCATCAAAACTTGGGGGACAAAAAAATATCATCTTCATCAAACATAGCATCCCCGAGCTTGTGGCTTTGCATATCATTAGCATCATGGATATTCAAAGAATTCATACTAACAACATTGCAATCATGCTCATCATTCAAATATTTAGTGCCAAACATTCTAATGCATTCTTCTTCTAACACTTTGACACAATTATCGGAATCCTTATTTTCATGAAAGATATTAAAAAGATGAAGCGTATGAGGCTAACTCAATTCCATTTTTTTTGTAGTTTTCTTTTATAGACTAAACTAGTGCTAAAACAAGAAACTAAAAGATTCGATTGCAAGATCTAAAGATATACCTTCAAGCACTCACCTCCCCGGCAACGGCGCCCGAAACTGCTTGATGTCTACTATGCAACCTTCTTCTTGTAGACGTTGTTGGGCCTCCAAGTGCATAGGTTTGTAGGACAGTAGCAAATTACCCTCAAGTGGATGACCTAAGGTTTATCAATCCGTGGGAGGCGTAGGATGAAGATGGTCTCTCTCAGACAACCCTGCAACCAAATAACAAAGAGTCTCTTGTGTCCCCAACACACCCAATACAATGGTAAATTGTATAGGTTCACTAGTTCAGAGAAGAGATGGTGATACAAGTGCAATATGGATGGTAGATATAGGTTTTTGTAATCTGAAAATATAAAAACAGCAAGGTAACTAAAGATAGAAGTGAGCACAAATGGTATTGCAATGCGTTGAAACAAGGCCTAGGGTTCATACTTTCACTAGTGCAAGTTCTCTCAACAATAATAACATATTTGGATCATATAACTATCCCTCAACATGCAAAAAAGAGTCACTCCAAAGTCACTAATAGCGGAGAACAAACGAAGAGATTATTGTAGGGTACGAAACCACCTCAAAGTTATCCTTTCTGATCGATCTATTCAAGAGTCCGTAGTAAAATAACACGAAGCTATTCTTTCCGTTTGATCTATCCTAGAGTTCATACTAGAATAACACCTTAAGAAACAAATCAACTAAAACCCTAATGTCACCTAGATACTCCAATGTCACCTCAAGTATCTGTGGGTTTGATTATACGATATGCATCACACAATCTCAGATTCATCTATTCAACCAACACAAAGTACTTCAAAGAGTGCCCCAAAGTTTCTACCGGAGAGCCAAGACGAAAATGTGTGCCAACCCCTATGCATAGATTCCCAAGGTCAAGTAACCCGCAAGTTGATCACCAAAACATACATCAAGTGGATCAATAGAATACCCCATTGTCACCACGGGCATCCCACACAAGACATACATCATGTGTTTTCAAATCCTTAGAAACTCAATCTGATAAGATAACTTCAACGGGAAAACTCAATCCATTACAAGAGATAGAGGGGGAGAAACATCATAAGATCCAACTATAATAGCAAAGCTCGTGATACATCAAGATCATGCCAAATCAAGAACATGAGAGAGAGAGAGAGAGAGAGAGAGAGAGAGAGAGAGATCAAACACATAGCTACTGGTACATACCCTCAGCCCCGAGGGTGAACTACTCCCTCCTCGTCATGGAGAGCGCCGGACGATGAAGATGGCCACGGTGAGGATCCCCCCTCCGCAGGTGCTTGGAACAGGGTCCCGATTGGTTTTGGGTGGCTACAGAGGCTTGCGGCGGCGGAACTCCCGATCTAGGTTATGTTCTGGAAGTTTGGGTATATATAAGAGGTGTTGGCGTCAGGAACAAGTCAGGGGGGGTCTCTGAGGAGGCCACAAGGTAGGGGGCGCCCCCAGGGGGTAGGGTGCGCCCCCACCCTCGTGGGTGCCTCGGGACTCTTCTGGCCCATCTCCGATACTTCGTGGGCTTCTTCTGGTCCATAAATAATCTCTGTGAAATTTCAGGTCAATTGGACTCCGTTTGGTTTTCCTTTTCTGCGATACTCAAAAACAAGGAAAAATCATAAACTGGCATTGGGCTCTAGGTTAATAGGTTAGTCCCAAAAATCATATAAAATAGCATATAAAGCATCCTAGATGGATAATATAATAGCATGGAACAATCAAAAATTATAGATATGTTGGAGACGTATCCCTCTCTAAATATATATAAGTGAGGCATGAGAGTTTAATTCTTTCTACAAAAGCCCATGCTCTAATAAATATAAGTGAAGCAAAAGAGCATTCTTCAAACAACGGTTTTCTATGTGAAGAGAAACAGACAATCCAAACTTCAAATGATATAAGTGAAGCACATGAAGCATTCTATAAAGGCCATACTAAAAAGATATAAGTGAAGTGCAATGAGCATTCTATAAATCAACCATGGACTATCTCATACCAGCATGGTGCATAAAAGAAAAATGAAAACTAAAAGCAAAAGACGCTCCAAGATTTGCACATATCATGTGAACCAAACGAAACCGAAAGCATGCTGATACTTGTTGAAGAAAGATGGGATGCCTTCCGGGGCATCCCCAAGCTTAGACGCTTGAGTCTCCATGAATATTTACTTGGGGTGCCTTGGGAATCCCCAGGCTTGAGCTCTTGCCTCTCCTCCTTCTCCTCATATCGAAACCTCCTCGATCTTTGGTCACTTCATCCACACAAAACTCAACAGAAAGTTCGGTAAGATCCATTAGTATAATAAAGCAAATCACTACTCTAAGTGAAGGAAATATGCCCTAGAGGCAATAATAAAGTTTTTATTTATATTTCCTTATATCATGATAAATGTTTATTATTCATGCTAGAATTGTATTAACCGGAAACTTAGTACATGTGTGAATATATAGACAAACACAGTGTCACTAGTATGCCTCTACTTGACTAGCGCGTTAATCAAAGATGGTTAAGTTTCCTAGCCATGGACAAAGAATTGTCCTTTTATGAACGAGATCACATCATTAGAGAATGATGTGATTGACTTGACTCATCCGTTAGCTTAGCACTATGATCGTTTAGTTTATTGCTATTGCTTTCTTCATAACTTATACATGTTCCTATGACTATGAGATTATGCAACTCCCAAATACCAGAGGAACACTTTGTGTGCTATCAAACATCACAACGTAACTGGGAGATTATAAGATGCTCTACAGGTGTCTCCGATGGTGTTTGTTGACTTGGCATAGATCGATATTAGGATTTGTCACTCCGATTGTCGGAGAGGTATCTCTGGGCCCTCTCGGTAATAATGCACATCACTATAAGCATTGCAAGTCATATGACTAATGAGTTAGTTACGGGATGATGCATCGCAGAATGAGTAAAGAGACTTGCCGGTAACGAGATTGAACTAGGTATGGAGATGCCGACAATCGAATCTCGGGCAAGTAACATACCGATGACAAAGGGAACAACATATGTTGTTATGCGGTTTGACCGATAAAGATCTTCATAGAATATGTAGGAACCAATATGAGCACCCAGGTTCCGTTGTTGGTTATTGACCAGAGATGAGTCTCGGCATGTCTACATAGTTCTCAAACCCGTAGGGTCCACACGCTTAACGTTCAGTGACGATCAGTATTATGAGTTTATGTGTTTTGATGTACCGAAGGTAGTTCGGAGTCCCGGATATGATCACGGACATGACGAGGAGTCTCGAAATGGTCGAGACATAAAGATCAATATATTGGAAGGCTATGTTTGGACATCGGAAGGGTTCGGAATGAGTTCGGGCTTTTATCGGAGTACCGGGGGGTTACCGGAACCCCCCACGGAGTTATTGGGCCCTAATGGGCTTTCGTGGAGAGATAGAGAGAGAGAGAGAGAGGGGCGGCTAGGGCAGGCCGCGCGCCCTCTCTTCCTTGTGTCCGAATTAGACTAGGGAAGGGGGGACGGCGCCCCCCTTTCCTTCTCCCTCTATCCTCCTTCCCTCTTCTCCTACTCTAACAAGGGAAAAGGGGAATCCTACTCCCACCGGGAGTAGGACTCCCACCTTGGGCGCGCCATAGAGGGTCGTCCCTCCCCCTCCTCCACTCCTTTATATACGAGGGAGGGGGGCACCCCATAGACACACAAGTTGACAGTTGTCTTAGCCGTGTGCGGTGACCCCCTCCACAGATTTCCACCTCGGTCATATCGTTGTAGAGCTTAGGAGAAGCCCTGCGTCGGTAACTTCATCATCACCATCACCACGCCGACGTGCTGACGAAACTCTCCCTCGGCCTCAGCTGGATCAAGAGTACGAGGGACGTCACCGAGCTGAACCTGTGCAGATCACGGAGGTGCCGTGCGTTTGGTACTTGGGTCGGTTGGATCGCAAAGACGTTCGACTACATCAACCGCGTTGTCATAACGCTTCCGCTTTTGGTCTAAGAGGGTACGTGGACAACACTCTCCCCTCTTGTTGCTATGCATCACCTAGATGGATCTCGCGTGTGCGTAGGAATTTTTTTGAAATTATTGCGTTCACCAACAGTGGTATCCGAGCCAGGTCTATGCGTAGATGTTATATGCACGAGTAGAACACAAAGACTTGTGGGCGATAATAGTCATACTGCTTACCAGCATGTCATACTTTGATTCGACGGTATTGTTGGATGAAGTGGCTCAGACCTACATTACGCGTACGCTTACGCGAGACTGGTTCTACCGACGTGCTTTGCACACAGGTGGCTAGTGGGTGTCTGTTTCTCCAACTTTAGTTAAATCGGGTGTGTGACGCCCCCGATTCAATCATACACTAATCATGCACGCAAACGTGTACGATCAAGATCAAGGACTCACGGGAAGATATCACAACACAATTCTAAAACATAAATAAGTCATACAAGCATCATAATACAAGCCAGGGGCCTCGAGGGCTCGAATACAAGTGCTCGATCATAGACGAGTCAGCGGAAGCAACAATATCTGAGTACAAACATAAGTTAAACAAGATTGCCTTAAGAAGGCTCGCACAAACTGGGATACAGATCGAAAGAGGCGCAGGCCTCCTGCAGGATCCTCCTAACTACTCCCCGGTCGCCGCGTGGGCTGCACGTAGTAGTAGGCACCTCTAGTGTAGTAGGAGTCATCGTCGACGGTGGCGTCTGGCTCCTGGGCTCTGGCATCTGGTTGCGACAACCAGGTAGAAGGGAAAGGGGAAAAGAGGGAGAAAAGAAACCGTGAGCACTCATCCAAAGTACTCGCAAGCAAGAAGCTACACTACATATGCATGGGTATATGTGTAAAGGGCCATATCGGTGGACTGAACTGCAGAATGCCAGAATAAGAGGGAGATAACTAATACTGTCGAAGACTACGCTTCTGGCAGCCTCCGTCTTGCAGCATGTAGAAGAGAGTAGACTTAAGTCCTCCAAGTAGCATCGCATAGCATAATCCTACCCGGCGATCCCCTCCTCGTCGCCCTATTAGAGAGCGATCACCGGGTTGTATCTGGCACTTGGAAGGGTGTGTTTTATTAAGTATCCGGTTCTAGTTGTCATAAGGTCAAGGTACAACTCCAAGTCGTCCTGTTACCGAAGATCATGGCTATTCGAATAGATAAACTTCCCTGCAGGGGTGCACCACATAACCCAACACGCTCGATCCCATTTGGCCGGACACACTTTTCTGGGTCATGCCCGGCCTCGGAAGATCAACACGTCGTAGCCCCACCTAGGCACAACAGAGAGGTCAGCACGCCGGTCTAAATCCTATGGCGCATCGGTCTGGGACCATCGCCCATTGCACAACTGCATGTTGCGAGGGCGGCCGGAAGCAGACCTAGCCTAGCAGGCGTTCCAGTCCAATCCAGCGCGCGCTGACGTCACGAAGGCTTCGGCTGATACCACGACGTCGAGTGCCCATAATTGTTCCCGCGTAGCTGGTTAGTGCGTATAGGCCAATGGTAGACTCAAATAAAATACCAAGATCTTGTTAAGCGTGTTAAGTATCCGCGAATGCCGACCAGGGCCAGGCCCACCTCTCTCCTAGGCGGTCTCAACCTGCCCTGTCGCTTCGCCACAAAGTAACAGTCGGGGGCCGTCGGGAACCCAGGCCCACCTCTACCAGGATGGAGGCACCTGCCCCTTCAGCCCCCTCATCAGTATCACTTGCTGGTACTCAACGAGCTGACCCGACTTTAGTCGCCACATGTGTCATGTATATAAAGTATATAGTATATACCCGTGATCACCTCCCTAGTGATAACAGCCCAAAGAGTATAGCATGGCGGGGCGGACAAGAGTGTAGGGCCACCGATGGAACACTAGCATCCTATTCTAAGCGATGGGATAGCAGGTAAGGGTAACAAGCTGTAGCAACAATGACAGGCTATACAGCGAATAGGATTAACCGAAAGCGAGAACATGCTACACTACTCTAATGCAAGCAGTATAGAGAAGAATAGGCGATATCTGGTGATCAAGGGGGGGGGGCTTGCTTGGAAGCTCAGCCGAGAAGGAGGGCTCATCAACACCGTAGTCGAACTGGGGGCCGCCGGCAGTCTCGGGGTCTACCGGAAAGAAGTAACGGAGGGGGAACACAATAAATAATAGACCAATCAAAGCAGCACAAGGCATAACATGGCAATACGTGGTGCTAGGTGTGCCCTAACGTGGTACTAGGTGATACCGGGAAAGGGGGGAAACATCCGGGAAAGGATTCTCGGTGTTTTGTGTTTTCGGACAGATGAACCGGAGGGGGAAAGTTGCGAGTCTGATAGCTTAGGGATGTGCGGCGGATGAACGGGCTGCGTATCCGGATTCGTCTCGTCGTTCTGAGCAACTTTCACGTAGAAAGTATTTTCATGTGAGCTACGGTTTATTTTATATGATTTTGTAAAGTTTTAAATCGTTTTTAAAATTTATTTAATTAATTTAATTAAACATTATCCAGAACAGTGCATGCTGATGTCAGCATGACGTCAGCAGTCAACAGAGGCGTTGACTGGTCAACTAACGTGTGGGTCCCACATGTCATTGACTGTTAACTAACTAACCAGGTTAATTAGTTTAGTTAACAGATTAGTTAAGTTAATTAATAGTAGTTAATTAGTTTAATTAGCTATTAGGTTAATTAATCACAATTAATTAAGTTAATTAATTTAATTAATTAATTAACATTTTTATTTATTTATTTTTATTCTAAAACGTTCTAGGGGACGGCCCCACTTGTCATTGGACCATGGGGTTAACGGGCGCCGGATGCAGAGGGAAAAGCAGGCGCGCGCTGGAGCGGTCTGGTCGATCGCCCCAAGCGTCGGTCGGGCGGAGGAGGTGTGGCAGGCGGAGCGGGACGGTGAAGCAGTGCGATGGCGAAACACGGTGGAGCGGCAGCGGCGTGAGCAGACGGTGGAGGTAGCAGGGCCACGAAATGGCGGCAGTAGGCGCGACGGGCGCGCGCGGCGGCACAAGTAGGCAGCGAAGCGGGGAGGGCGCGGCGGTGGCGCAAAACCCACGACGCAGTGTGGCGGTCGTGAGGCGAAACAGCCCGCGGAATTCTGGCGGCGCGTGCTTTCGCCGCGATGAGGCAGGCGCGAGGCCGAGGGCGCAGCCGGCACGGTGGCGCGCAAAGCGCGTCCATGGCGCTGACGCAGCAGGTAGCATCTTGTGCTGAGCGGCGTGGAAGCGCAGCAGCAGCGAAGGAGCGGGTGCACGAGGGGCTGCGCGCGTGAACGGCGGGCGCCGGGCAGGGGCTTGAGGAGCACGGCCACGGTAGCGGTCGCGAGCTATGGCGCGGGAGCGGAGAGCCGCGGCGGAGGGCATGCGACAGAGAAGGAGAGGAGAGGTCGAGGCTCACGGTGATAGTGTAGGGCACGGGGCAGCGGGTGTCGAGGAGGTCGGCGGGGACGACAACGATGGGGAGGCAGTCCGGCGTGGAGGTCCGGCAAACAGCAGGGGGGGCGTCGGGCGGCGAGATTCGGTCGATCCTGATCTGGATAACGGGAGGGGAGGGGAACAAGCGAGAGAGAGTGGGAGGGGGAGTGGGGGACGTGGCTTTAGGTCACGGGGTTTGCGGGGATAAGGCAGCGGGGTGGGCTGGCCCTGTGGCTGATTGGGCCGGCCTATTGGGTTGGTTGGCCCGGGGGTCTTTCTTTTCTCTTTTTTGTTTGTTTTCTCTTTTGTATTTTCTATCTTTTATTTATTTTCTATTTTGTTTTATTCCAATTTAGTTTATTTAGGCATTTTATAAAAATGTGTTTATTACACCATATTTACATATGCATTTTTAGTACAAACCGAACATTTTTATTTTAATGTTTGAAAACTTTTATTATTTACCAAACTTTGAATTTGAATTTTGGACCGGTTTTGATCTAGCGCGAGATTAGCAATAGTAACCAAGGTGACATGGTGACATTAACGTGGGATTACTGTAGCCTAATTATCCGGGCGTCACAATTCTCCTCCACTACAAGAAATCTCGTCCCGAGATTTAGGAGAGGTTATAAGGGGGAAGGGATCTGGTTACGAAATTCTAACGATTCTTCTCGGTCATAGTTGCTCTTCTCGAAGAGGGCGATCCATTATATTGATGTCTTCAGTCCTCTGCGTCAGGTCATCATGATGAAGTTTGTCGTCCTTCCTTCTGGATCTTCACCGTACTTACGAAAGTGTGAGAAGGGAAAACCCTATAAGGACGGATTCTAACAAGATCGAGCATCAGACGGTTAACTCATGGGAAGAAGCATAAGTATCTCTCGAATTGAAACTTAAGAAGATGTCGAGAGCAAAGTAAGAAGGTACCATGAGAAGTTTCAAACCGATAGGCAAGCGTTCGATGCCTATCAGAAGGTGAAAGGGGTTCAGAGCAACGAGAATAAGTATTGCGTCTGATACCCGAATAGATCACTTGGCAGGTGGCCCGTGAGTTACATAAGAAGTCAAGTGCGAGGAATAACTTTGGAAACCAGGGGTGGACAGGAGAGTCAGGTTCCGATCCTGTGGAACTGTGGGTTATGGGCCCACCAAGTGGGTTAAACGTAGAAAGGACGTTGACATCTTACATGGTCATGATAGCAAGGCAGGTCAGAGGATAGCCTGTCAATTATGCTAGCAACAATGTCGGTACCAAGGGCGAGGGACGAATAGAACCATTCTCCTGCTCGTTGAAACGAGGCGGACCAATAGGCAAAGTTCTCGTCCATCGGTGGTTACCGGAATGTCATCAACAAAAGTAACAGGGTCTTTTTGACAGAGTGGTACAACGAGGTGTTTACATAAGCAGGGATATATTACTGCTTATATTATATAAATCACAATAAGGTTTAAACAAACCAATGGTAAGGAAAAGTGATTATTAGGTTTAAACAGAACAATGGAAAGGAAAATGTGTTTAAACACAAATTTCAAGGGTATATCCTTACCAAGGACAAGTAGAGAATGATATCCATGACACAAGACCAAAGGCATGACCATTCAGGTAAAAGGGATAAGAAGAATCATGATATGTACCCATACAACGGTGTTTGGATAACTGATAAGGAAAATTTAGCAATGTGCTTCAAATGTTCTTATTGATGATAGGAGTACCACATACATGCTTCGAGATAGCATTGACATGGTCTTCAAGCAAAGGTCGGACTTTGGATATACAAAGGATCCATCAGGATAACTTATTTAACAAGGCATTCAATTTCCTAATTGAAAAATGGTTAACCTAGTTAAAAAGGAAACTATAACACTAGGTTCTCCAGTCAGGTGCGCTAGGCATGACATCACCTTACCGAGTCGTATAAAGACCAATGTTATAACTCTTGAAAATATGTTCCAACCATCATATCTGACCGAGATTCAGATCTGATTGGTGTCAGGATACCTCAGACTCAGGAACCTGAGATAAAAAGGTGCGACACGAATTGACGAGAAGTCGGCATAAGATTCTCGGGAAACGAACTATGGAAGTGAGTTCCGAAACAAGAGTTCATCAGTAAACCAAGGAGAGGATGAGGAGGTGGCTGATTAACTCAGCGACAAATCATCGAGAATTCCAAACGATGGATTTCCACAATTATGTGAACAAGGAGATAACATTTTTCGAATCAAATGATATAATGATGTATGCTCGACGAAAACATACACAATTTAACAATGATAGAAGGGTGCACCCGGAAATCTGGACTAGGTAGCACGGTTAAGAAGTTGCACGATAATGATATAGCCGATCAGGCTAGGAATGACTTGAAGGATTAATGAACTCGTAAGCAATGAAGATCACTTAGAGTTATTGAATCAGGGTGCGGAATTGATTCACTTATCAGTGTTCTCGGTTGACGACAACCCAGAACCCAGGAAAATTGGAATCGGTGAGAAATAACAGTGGATGAAGAACCGATAGAAAGTTATGCAGTTCCATGATATTCTCGCGGTACCAGAGGGTATGCTCAAGGGTAGAGCGGGATAGAGGTTGCACAAGTGAAATCATTTGCAGAAGGCAAGCACTTAAACTTGTCCAAGAAATGGGATCAAAGAAGAACAATATGGTCGAAACCACGGTCGCAAAAGACCAAGCATAGGTAAGAGAATAAGTTATAACAAGGGGATTATTACTACTACAAGAAGCTTCCATGATAAGTTCCACCTCGGGTCCATGGGCATGAACAAAAAGTTCAAGGTCAACTCCCACTTCTCCAAAGCATAACCTTACATTCACTTCTCGTTTCGATAATGGTATTAGTGTTGAAAGTTTTACCTGGTGAAATACCAGATGAGTATGACCCGTGAAATCTTTCGGGCTCACATAGATTAGGAAAAGGCATAGGTTCAACCCATCAGGGTCTCTTAGGAACATATACCACAAACTTCAGGAGTAAATAACACAAAATCGAAAGCAGAGCCTGGTTGGCCAAATCAGAGAATAGGATTTAATAATGGCATTATGTCTCAGGGAAGAATTCACAAGGTGATTAAATATGAAGGACATTGTCGAATAATAATCCAACAAAGGATCTGACAGTCCATAGCGAAGCTGATGTGAACATCGGCACACAACCAGTTGAAGAAGGAATGCAAGGGCATCAGATTATAGAACATCTGAATGATTTGATGCTTAGATATCAAAGGAATTATGATTTCCAAATCAAGGGATGAGAAGCATATGCTCTGATCTAGGGTGGATAAGTTCAATAGACCTAAGGGTACAATTGATAGCAAATAGATTGGTCGAGAACAAGTTCATGTTCAAAATGACGTCTGAGCCGGAAAGATAATTTAAAAGGATCAACTGAGGATTGCGTGCATTCGCACTCATGTTGAATCAATAGGATCAAACTGACGGTGTCTAAGGATACTAACGAATATTGCCAGACATGTGGAAAGCATCCATAATGCAAGCAGACAAGTATTGCAGGGCAATAAGCTGTTGAGGATTTTTGGAGGATCGAATAGTATTTCGAAGACCATTGTGAAACACATGAACAACTGGGGATGAGCGGATACTTGATAGGGCGAGAAATTTTAATAGGGGTATTCATGTGGTAAAGAACTGCAAGGCAGTAAGCTTAAAGGATTTTCGGAACAACGGAGAGCAATTTAGGGCATCTTGTAATAACAAGAGCAACTGAGGATGAAGGTATGAACGACAATTGTAGGTAGTTATCCATAAGGGTATATCGATGGTAGGTGATTGTAAAGTCGGTTGGCACAAGGGTCTCAGGAAAACCTTGGAGAGTATCTTCGGAATCTTCTGGTGCAGCAAGCGATCATCTGGAGTGAGAGGCTCTCCGGGAGAAAGTCTTTCGAGAACCTAAAGTTAGTCTTTTTAGCAAAATCATTTAACCCAAATAAGGGAGAGATTAGAGTCCCAGAGTAAATATCAAGGAGTAAAAGATCCTAGTACCACCCAATGGCGACGTGGGCCCATGGGCCGCACAGCCATGTTAGTAAAAGAGTTTTGATCGACTAGACTCAACTTCGGCCAAGTAGTGTGGAAGGGGGATTCCTACAGGCAGTCGGCTCTGATACCAACTTCTGACGCCCCCGATTCAATCGTACACTAATCATGCACGCAAACGTGTATGATCAAGATCAGGGACTCACGGGAAGATATCACAACACAACTCTAAAACATAAATAAGTCATACAAGCATCATAATACAAGCCGGGGCCTCGAGGGCTCGAATACAACTGCTCGATCATAGGCGAGTCAGTGGAAGCAACAATATCTGAGTACGGACATAAGTTAAACAAGATTGCCTTAAAAGGCTAGAACAAAATGGGATCTGAGATCGAAGAGAAGCGCAGGCCTCCTGCCTAGGATCCTCCTAACTACTCACAGTCGTCGTCGGCAGGGCTGCACGTAGTAGTAGGCACCTCCGATGTAGTAGGAGTAAGTAAATCGCCGACGGTGGCGTCTGCCTCTGGTTCCGCATCTGGTTGCGACAACCAGGTAGAAGGAAAGGGAAAAGAGGGAGAAAAGCAACTGTGAGCACTCATCCAAAGTACTCGCAAGCAAGGAGCTACACTACTTATGCATGGGTATATGTGTAAAGGACCATATCGGTGGACTGAACTGCAGAATGCGAGAATAAGAGGGGGATAACTAATACTGTCGAAGACTACACTTCTGGCAGCCTCCGTCTTGCAGCATGTAGAAGAGAGTAGACTTAAGTCCTCCAAGTAGCATCGCATAGCATAATCCTACCCGACGATCCCCTCCTCGTCGCCCTATTAGAGAGCGATCACCGGGTTGTATCTAACACTTGGAAGGGTGTGTTTTATTAAGTATCCTATTCTAGTTGTCATAAGGTCAAGGTACAACTCCAAGTCGTCCTGTTACCGAAGATCATGGCTATTCGAATAGATAAACTTCCCTGCAGGGGTGCACCACATAACCCAACACGCTCGATCCCATTTGGCCGGACACACTTTCCTGGGTCACGCCCGGCCTCGGAAGATCAACACGTCGCAGCCCCACCTAGGCACAAGAGAGAGGTCAGCACGCCGATCTAAATCCTATGGCGCAGGGGTCTGGGCCCATCGCCCATTGCACACCTGCAGATTGCGAGGGCGGCCGGAAGCAGACCTAGCCTAGCAGGCGTTCCAGTCCAATCCGGCGCGCGCCGCTCAGTCGCTGACGTCATGAAGGCTTCGGCTGATACCACGAAGTCGAGTGCCCATAACTGTTCCGGCGTAGCTGGTTAGTGCGTATAGGCCAATGGCCAGACTCAAATCAAATACCAAGATCTCGTTAAGCGTGTTAAGTATCCGCGAATGCCGACCAGGGCCAGTCCCACCTCTCTCCTAGGCGGTCTCAACCTGCCCTGTCGCTTCGCCACAAAGTAATAGTCGGGGGCCGTCGGGAACCCATGCCCACCTCTACCGGGATGGAGCCACCTGCCCCTTCAGCCCCCTCATTGGTATCACTTGCGGGTACTCAACAAGCTGACCCGACTTTAGTCACCACATGTGTCATGTATATAAAGTATATAGTATATACCCGTGATCACCTCCCTAGTGATCACGGCCCAGTAGTATAGCATGGTAGACGGACAAGAGTGTAGGGCTACTGATGGAACACTAGCATCCTATTCTAAGCAGTAGGATAGCAGGTAAGGGTAACAACTGTAGCAACAATGACAGGCTATGCAACAGAATAGGATTAACCGAAAGAAGTAACATGCTACACTACTCTAATGCAAGCAGTATAGAGAAGAATAGGCGATATCTGGTGATCAAGGGGGGGGGGGCTTGCCTGGAAGCTCAGCCGAGAAGGAGGGCTCATCAACACCGTAGTCGAACTGGGGGTCGCCGGCAGTCTCGGGGTCTACCGGAAAGAAGTAATGGAGGGGGAACACAATAAATAATAGAGCAATCAAAGAAACACAAGGCATAACATGGAAATACGCGGTACTAGGTGTGCCCTAACGCAGTACTAGGTGATACCAGGAAAGGGGGGAAACATCTGGGAAAGGATTCCCGGTGTTTCGTGTTTTCGGACAAATGAACCGGAGGGGGAAAGTTGCGAGTTCCATAGGTTAGGGATGTGTGGCGGACGAACGGGCTGCATATCCGGATTCGTCTCATCGTTCTGAGCAACTTTCATGTAGAAAGTATTTTCATCTGAGCTACGGTTTATTTGATATGATTTTCTAAGGTATTAAATCGTTTTTAAAATTTATTTTATTGATTTAATTCAACATTATCCAGAACAGTGCATGTTGACGTCAGCAGTCAACAGAGGCGTTGACTGGTCAACTGACGTGTGGGTCCCGCATGTCATTGACTGTTAACTAACTAACCAGGTTAATTAGTTTAGTTAACAGATTAGTTAAGTTAATTAATAGCAGTTAATTAGTTTAATTAGCTATTAGGTTAATTAATCACAATTAATTAAGTTAATTTAATTTAATTAATTAATTAACATATTTATTTATTTTAATTCTAAAACGTTCTAGGGGACGGCCCCACTTGTCATTAGGCCAATGGGGTTAACGGGCGCCGGATCACGAGAGAAAAGCAGCGCGCTGGGCGGTATAGTGCGACAGCGCCCCGGGCGTCGGTCGGGGCGGACGAGGGTGCGGCCGGGGCAGAGGACAGGGGCGGAGCGGGACGGCGGACGGCGAAGGCGAGCACGGTGGAGCGGCATCGCGTGAGCAAGCGGTGGAGGTAGCAGGGCCACGGCAACGGCGGCAGTAAGCGCGACGAAGCCGGAGAAGCGGCACCGATGGCGCGCAAGCGGAGGGCGCGCGGTGGCGCGAGCCACGGCGCGGTGTGGCGGTTAGCGGGAGCAAAACATCAGCGGGTTGCGGGCGGCGCGTGCTCGCACGATGAGGCAGGCGCGAGGCCAGGAGGGCGCAGCGGCACGGTGGCATGCGCAAGCGCGCCATGGCGCAGACGCAGGTGGCATGCACGCTGAACGGCGTGACGCCGCGCGAGCAGCAGCGAAGGAGCGGGTGCACGAGGGGCTGCGCACGTGAACGGCGGGCGCGGGGCGGGGGCTTGAGGAGCACGCCCACGGCAGCGGTCGCGAGCTATGGCGCGGGAGCGGAGAGCCGCGGCGGAGGGCATGCGACAGAGAAGGAGAGGAGAGGTCGGGGCTCACGGCGATAGTGTAGGGCACGGGGCAGCGGGTGTCGAGGAGGTCGGCGGGGACGACAGCGATGGGGAGGCAGTCCGGCATGGAGGTCGGGCAAACGGCGGGGGGCGGGCGGCGTCGGGCGGCGAGATCGGGTCGATCCCGATCTGGATCACGGGAGGGGAGGGTAACGAGCGAGAGAGAGTGGGAGGGGAGTGGGGGACGTGGCTTTAGGTCACGGGGTTTGGGGGGATAAGGTGACGGGGTGGGCTGGCTTGGTGGCTGACTGGGCCGGCCTGTTGGGTCGGTTGGCCTGGGGGTCTTTCTTTTCTCTTTTTTTTGTTTGTTTTCTCTTTTGTATTTTCTTTCTTTTATTTATTTTCTATTCTGTTTTATTGCAATTTAAATTATTTAGGCATTTATAAAAATGTGTTTATTATACCATATTTACATATGCAATTTTTAGTACAAACCGAACATTTTTATTTTAATGTTTGAAAACTTTTATTATTTACCAAACTTTGAATTTGAATTTTGGACCGGTTTTGATCTAGCGCGAGATTAGCAATAGTAACGAAGGTGACATGGCGACATTAATGTGGGATTACTGTAGCCTAATTACCCGGGCGTCACAGAGTGTGAGTACGCCCGGTCCTTGTTGAAGGTTAAAACAACAAACTTGACAAAAAATCGTTGTGGTTTTGATGCGTAGGTAAGAACGGTTCTTGCTAAGCCCATAGCAGCCACGTAAAACTTGCAACATCAAAGTAGAGGACATCTAACTTGTTTTTGCAGGGCATGTTATGATGTGATATGGTCAAGACGTGATTATATAAATTGTTGTGTGAGATGATCATGTTTTTAACACAGTTATCGGCAACTGGCAGGAGCCATATGGTTGTCGCTTTATTGTATGAAATGCAATCGCCATGTAATTGCTTTACTTTATCACTGAGCGGTAGCGATAGTCGTAGAAGCAATAGTTGGCGAGACGACAACGAGGCTTTGATGGAGATCAAGGTGTCAAGCCGGTGACAATGGTGATCATGATGGTGCTTTGGACATGGAGATCAAAGGCACAAGATGATGATGGCCATATCATATCACTTATATTGATTGCATGTGATGTTTATCCTTTATGCATCTTATTTTGCTAAGTACAGCGGTAGCATTATAAGATGATCTCTCACTAAATTTCAAGGTATAAGTGTTCTCCTTGAGTATGCACCATTGCTACAGTTCGTCGCGCCGAGACACCACGTGGTGATCGAGTGTGATAAGCTCTACTTTCACATACAATGGGTGCAAGACAGTTTTGCACACGCAGAATACTCGGGTTAAACTTGACGAGCCTAGCATATGCAGATATGGCCTCGGAACACTGAGACCGAAAGGTCGAACGTGAATCATATAGTAGATATGATCAACATAGTGATGTTCACCATCGAAAACTACTCCATATCACGTGAAGACCGGACCTGGTTTAGTTAATATGGATCACGTGATCACTTAGATGATTAGAGGGATGTCTATCTAAGTGGGAGTTCTTAAGTAATATGATTAACTGAACTTTAATTTATCATGAACTGAGTACCTGATAGTATTTTGCATGTCTATGTTGGTGTAGATAAATGGCCCGTGTTGCTGTTCCATTGAATTTTAATGTGTTCCTAGAGAAAGCTAAGTTGAAAGATGATGGTAGCAATTACATGGACTGGGTCCGTAACTTGAGGATTATCCTCATTCCCTCACAGAAGAATTACGTCCCGGAAGCACCGCTGGGTGCCAAACCCGCTACAGGAGCAACGCCAGATGTTGTGAACACCTGGCAGAGCAAAGCTGATGACTACTCGATAGTTCAGTGTGCCATGCTTTACGACTTAGAACCGCGACTTCAACAACGTTTTGAACGTCATGGAGCATATGAGATATTCCAGGAGTTGAAGTTAATATTTCGAGCAAATGCCCGGATTGAGAGATAGGAAGTCTCCAATAAGTTCAACAGCTGCAAAAGGGAGGAGAATAGTTCTGTCAGTGAGCATATTTTTTAACTCAGAATGTCATAATCACTTGACTCAGCTGGGAGTTAATCTTCCAGTTGATAGTGTCATTGACAGAATTCTTCAATCACTGCCACCAAGCTACAAGAGCTTTGTGATGAACTATAATATGCAAGGGATGGATAAGATGATTCTCGAGCTCTTCGCAATGCTAAAAGCTGCAGAGGTAGAAATCAAGAAGGAGCATCAAGTGTTGATGGTCAAAAAGACCACCAGTTTGAAGAAAAAGGGTAAAGGGAAGAAGGGGAACTTCAAGAAGAACGACAAGCAAGTTGCTGCTCTAGTGAAGAAGCCCAAGTCTGGACCTAAGCCTGAGACTGAGTGCTTCTACTACAAAGGGACTCGTCACTGTAAGCGGAACTTCCCCAAGTATTTGGCAGAGAAGAAGGATGGCAAAATGAAAGGTATATTTGATATACATGTTATTGATGTGTACTTTACTAATGCTCGCAGTAGCGCCGGGGTATTTGATACTGGTTCTGTTGCTAATATTTGCAACTCGAACAGGGGCTACGGATTAAGCAAAGATTGGCTAAGGATGAGGTGATGATGCGCGTGGGAAATGGTTCCAAAGTTGATGTGATCGCTGTCGGCACGCTACCTCTACACCTACCTTCAGGATTAGTTTTAGACCCGAATAATTTTTATTTGGTGCCAGCATTAAGCATGAACATTATATCTGGATCTTGTCCGATGCGAGACGGTTATTCATATAAATCAGAGAATAATGGATGTTCTATTCATATGAAGAATATCTTTTATGGTCGTGCACCCTTGATGATTTGTCTATTTTTACTAAATCTTGATAGTAGTGATACACATGTTCATAGTATTGTAGCCAAAAGATATAAGTTTAATAATGATAGTGCAACTTATTTGTGGCACTACCATTTAGGTCATATTGGTGTAAAACGCATGAAGAAACTCCATTCTGATGGGCTTTTGGAATCACTTGATTATGAATCCTACTTGATGCTTGTGAACCATGCCTCATGGGCAAGATGACTAAGACTCCGTTCTCCGGAACAATGGAGCGAGCAACAGACTTGTTGGAAATAATACATACTAATGTATGTGGTCCGTTGAGTGCTGATGCTCGCGACGGATATCGTTATTTTCTGACCTTCACAGATGATTTGAGCAGATATGGGTATATCTACTTGATGAAACATAAATCTGAAACGTTTGAAAAGTTCAAAGAATTTCAGAGTGAAGTGGAAAATCATCGTAACAAGAAAATAAAGTTTCTATGATCTGATCATGGAGGACAATATTTGAGTTGCGAGTCTGGTCTGCATGTGAAACAATGCGGAATAGTTTCGCAAGTCACGCCACCTAGAACACCACAGCATAATGGTGTGTCCGCAAGTCGTAATCGTACTTTATTAGATATGGTGCGATCTATGATGTCTCTCACTGATTTACCTCTATCGTTTTGGGGTTATGCTTTAGAGATGGCTGCATTCACGTTAAATAGGGCAACATCTAAATCTGTTGAGACGACACCATATGCATTGTGGTTTGGCAAGAAACCCAAGTTATCGTTTCTTAAAGTTTGGGGCTGCGATGCTTATGTGAAAAAGCTTCAACCTGATAAGCTCGAACCCAAATCGGAGAAATGTGTCTTCATAGGATACCCAAAGGAGACTGTTGGGTACACCTTCTATCACAGATCCGAAGGCAAGATATTCGTTGCTAAGAATGGATCCTTTCTAGAGAAGGAGTTTCTCTCGAAAGAAGTGAGTGGGAGGAAAGTAGAACTTGACGAGGTAATTGTACCTACTCCCTTATTGGAAAGTAGTTCATCACAGAAGTCAGCTCCAGTGATTCCTACACCAGTACGTGAGGAAGCTAATGATGATGATCATGAAACTTCTGATCAAGTTACTACCGAACCTCGTAGGTCAACCAAAGTAGGATCTGCACCAGAGTGGTACGGTAATCCTGTTCTGGAAGTCATGTTACTTGACCATGACGAACCTACAAACCATGAGGAAGCGATGATGAGCTCAGGTTCCGCAAAATGGCTTGAGGCCATGAAATCTGAGATGGGATCCATGTATGAGAACAAAGTGTGGACTTTGGTTGACTTGCCCAATGATCGGCAAGCCATAGAGAATAAATGGATCTTCAAGAAGAAGACTGATGCTGATGGTAATGTTACTGTCCACAAAGCTCGACTTGTTGTAAAAGGTTTTCGACAAGTTCAAGGAGTTGACTACGATGAGACCTTCTCACTCGTAGCGATGCTTAAGTCTGCCCGAATCATGTTAGCAATTGCCGCATTTTATGATTATGAAATTTGGCAAATGGATGTCAAAACTGCATTCCTTGATGGATATCTTAAAGAAGAGTTGTATATGATGCAACCGGAAGGTTTTCTCGATCCAAAAGGTGCTAACAAAGTGTGCAAGCTCCATCAATCCATTTATGGACTGGTGCAAGCCTCTCGGAGTTGGAATATACACTTTGATAGTGTGATCAAAGCATATGGTTTTATACAGACTTCTGGAGAAGCCTGTATTTACAAGAAAGTGAGTGGGAGCTCTGTAGCATTTCTGATATTATATGTGGATGACATATTATTGATCGGAAATGATATTGAATTTCTGAATAGCATAAAAGGATACTTGAATAAGATTTTTTTAATGAAATACCTTGGTGAAGCTGGTTATATACTAGGTAACAAGATCTATAGAGATAGATCAAGACGCTTAATTGGACTTTCACAAAGCACATACCTTGATAAAGTTTTGAAGAAGTTCAAAATGGATCAAGCAAAGAAAGGGTTCTTGCATGTGTTACAAGGTGTGAAGTTGAGTCAGACTCAATGCCCGACCACTGCAGAAGATAGAGAGAAAATGAAAGTCATTCCCTATGCTTCAGCCATAGGTTCTATCATGTATGCAATGCTGTATACCAAACCTGATGTGTGCCTTGCTATTAGTTTAGCAGGGAGGTACCAAAGTAATCCAGGAGTGGATCACTGGACAGCGGTCAAGAACATCCTGAAATACCTGAAAAGGATTAAGGATATGTTTCTCGTTTGTGGAGGTGACAAAGAGCTCGTCGTAAACGGTTACGTCGATGCAAGCTTTGACACTGATCCGGATGAATCTAAGTCACAAACAGGATACGTATTTTTATTGAATGGCGGAGCTGTCAGTTGGTGCAATTCCAAGCAGAGCGTCGTGGCGGGATCTACGTGTGAAGCGGAGTACATAACTGCTTCAGAAGCAGCAAATGAAGGAGTTCATATCCGATCTAGGTGTCATACCTAGTGCGTCGGGTCCAATGAAAATCTTTTGTGACAATACTGGTGCAATTGCCTTGGCAAAGGAGAGAATCAAGCACATCAAAATACGCTACAATTCCATCCGCGACCAAGTCAAGGAGGGAGACATAGAGATTTGCAAGATACATACGGATCTGAATGTTGCAGACCCGTTGACTAAGCCTCTCTCATGAGCAAAACATGATCAGCACCAAGACACCATTGGTGTTAGATTCATTACAATGTAATCTAGATTATTGACTCTAGTGCAAGTGGGAGACTGAAGCTAATATGCCCTAGAGGCAATAATAAAGTTGTTATTTATATTTCCTTATATCATGATAAATGTCTATTATTCATTCTAGAATTGTATTAACTAGAAAATTAGTACATGTGTGAATATATAGACAAACAGAGTGTCCCTACTATGCCTCTACTTGACTAGCTCGTTAATCAAAGATGGTTAAGTTTCCTAGCCATGGAAAGAGAGTTGTCATTTGATGAACGGGATCACATCATTAGAGAATGATGTGATTGACTTGACCCATCCGTTAGCTTAGCACTATGATCGTTTAGTTTATTGCTATTGCTTTCTTCATAACTTATACATGTTCCTATGACTATGAGATTATGCAACTCCCGAATACCGGAGGAACACTTTGTGTGCTATCAAACGTTACAATGTAACTGGGTGATTATAAAGATGCTCTGCAGGTGTCTCCGGTGGTGTTTGTTGAGTTGGCATAGATCGAGATTAGGATTTGTCACTCCGATTGCCGGAGAGGTATCTCTGGGCCCTCTCGGTAATAATGATCATCACTATAAGGATTGAAAGAATTGTGACTAATGAGTTAGTTACGGAATGATGCATCGCAGAATGAGTAAAGAGACTTGCCGGTCATGAGATTGAACTAGGTATAGAGATACCGATGATCGAATCTCGGGCAAATAACATACCGATGACAAAGGGAACACCGTATGTTGTTATGCGATTTGACTGATAAAGATCTTCATAGAATATGTAGGAACCAGTATGAGCATCCAGGTACCGTTGTTGGTTATTGACCGGAGATGAGTCTCGGTCATGTCTACATAGTTCTCGAACCCGTAGGGTCCGCACGCTTAACGTTCGGTGGCGATTGGTATTATGAGTTTATGTATTTTGATGTACTGAAGGTAGTTCGGAGTCCCGGATATGATCACAGACATGACGAGGAGTCTCGAAATGGTCGAGACATAAATATCGATATATTGGAAGGCTAGTTTGGACATCGGAAGGGTTTCAAATGAGTTTGGGCATTTATCGGAGTACCCGGGGGTTACAGGAACCCCCTGGGGAGTGGTCCCTAATGGGCTTTAGTGGAGAGAGAGAGAGAGCGGCGGCTAGGGCAGGCCGCTCGCCCCCTCCCCCTTGGGTCCGAATTGGACTAGGGAAGGGGGGCGGCGCCCCCCTTTCCTTCTCCCTCTCTCCTCCTTCCCTCTTATCCTACTCCAACAAGGGAAAAGGGGAATCCTACTCCCACCGGGAGTAGGACTCCCCCCTTGGGATTGCCATAGAGGGCCGTCCCTCCCCCTCCTCCACTCCTTTATATACGGGGGAGGGGGCACCCCATAGACACACAAGTTGACAGTTGTCTTAGCCGTGTGTGGTGCCCCCCTCCACAGATTTCCGCCTCGGTCATATCGTTGTAGAGCTTAGGCAAGGCCCTGCATCAGTAACTTCATCATCACCGTCACCACACTGTCGTGCTGACGAAACTCTCCCTCGGCCTCAACTGGATCAAGAGTATGAGGGACATCACTGAGCTGAACGTGTGCAGATCACGGAGGTGTCGTGCGTTCGGTACTTGGATCGGTTGGATCACAAAGACGTTCGACTACATCAACCGCGTTGTCATAAAGCTTCCGCTTTTGGTCTAAGAGGGTACGTGGACAACACTCTGCCCTCTCGTTGCTATGCATCACCTAGATGGATCTTGCGTGTGCGTAGGAATTTTTTTGAAATTACTGCGTTCACCAACACTAAGTATTGTTGCACACCAATTCATATTTTGTTTTTTGCATTGTAGCTACTGTAATATAACTTTTTCATGGCTTAATCCACTAATAGAATCAATAGTTTCATCAAAACAAGCAAAACAATGCATCAAAAATAGAATCTGTCTTAAACAGGACAGTCTGTTGTAATCTGAACATTCACCATACCTCTGGTACTCCAAAAATTCTGAAAAAAGTAGGGAAAAAACAATTTGTATAGAAAGACAGTGCAAAAAGTTGCAGAACCATTTGACGTTCCAGTAAAAAATGTAAAATTGTGCACTACAGACAAAGTTTCTGTTTTGCACCGCACAGACCAACAAGCAGTGTAAACATCCTAAAGGCAAACCTTGGCACATTATTTTTATAATACAATGGAATTGTACAAGGGGATAATTATTTTTGTTGAAAAGTTTCCATAATTAAGATTCACAAAGTTTCCATGAGTATGAACAAAGTTCAAGGACGTCCCCCACTTTCACAATGCTCGTCTCTCTCACTTTCGCTTCTCTTTTTGTGAAGTTTTAAGTTCCCCTCTATAATTTTTTGTTTTTAAACATTATAAAAACACTCAATAGAAATAGATGACTCTCTAAAACTTCCGGGTTGTCTCCCTGGCAGTGCTTTCTTTAAAGCCATTAAGCTAGGCATAAAGTGCTCAAGTAATGAATCCACCCAGATCCCAAGGTATATCAAAGCCAATTTGAATAAACAATGATTTAGCATTTAGTAGTGAGCACAAAGCAACATATATCAAGAAATGACGAAGTCTAACTCTCTTCCTATGCATCGGCATGTCATACAAGAACAATTCATGAACATCAAGTAAAGGCCAATACATAGCATAAGCAGTTTCTTGCAATTTTTTCATGTTGGAAACATAGAGAGGTGGAGATATAGTTCCTCTCTCATAGTAATTGCAAGTAGGAGCAGCAAGCACATGCATATTATATTCATCAAAATTATTCTGTGCAACGGTAAAAGCCAACCCATCAATTTAATCCTTAATAAGAGCAAACTTCTCTGATATAGTATAGTTGGGAGAATTCAAAAAGATAATAGGACTATCATGTGTGGGTGCAATAGAAATAATTTCATTCTTTACATAAGGCACTATAGAAAGTTCATCTCCATAAGCATAATTTAAATTGGCATCATGGCCACAAGCATAACAAGCATCAAGTTCATCAAAAAGGGATATTTCAAATGAATCAATGGGATCATAGAAATTATCATAGCATTCATCCTTCGGTAAGAACGAAGGGAAATTAAACAATGTATGAGTTGAAGAGTTACTCTCATTAGAAGGTGGGCACGGGTGATCAATCCGCTCTTCCAACTTTTGTTCTTCGCTCTCCTCATCATCTTTTTCATCCAATGAGCTCACAATATCATCGATTTCTTCTTCCATAGACTCCTGCAAAATATTAGTCTCTTCTTGGACAGCGGAGACTTTCTCAATAAATTCATCAATATCGAAATTGAATTTATAATTATCATAGAATATTTAAGGATGGCAAAATTTTCAGGTCTATAAACTGAATCATCAAAATCTTCATACTTTTCAAACAAAGGTTCAATTTCATAAGCACCCTTAAAAGCAACAAATTATTCTATTCGTTCCACATCATAATAATCATATCTACCATTAGCATAAGAAGCCAAGGTTTCATTATCATTAAATTCACATGAAAAGGGAAGATGTGGAGCGCTCATCCTAGAGCAACAAGTATAATCATATCTCAAGCATAGCTCCCAAGCATACCAATGCAGCATATGAATTTGATCCTTTAACAATTTCACTTTATGAGTCAAGCGATAATCCCTAAAGTATTCACGTTGATCCAACGTTACTCCCATCATATAGTTGAATGGGGTTTTCTCAGGATTATCGAAGTAGTGCATAATATCTTTAACATAAGAAGCATCAAGGGTTTTAGGAGGTTCCCCATCTCCATGAGTAGCAAGCACAACTAATTTTTTTGGTGTTTCGTGTTCCATATCCATAACTAAGATAGAGAACAACTTAGAACAGAAAATAAAAACTACTTAGTGATAAAGCAAACAAGCACACATGTGAATATTCACCCCACGCTATTGTTACCCGGCAACGGCGCTTGAAAAAGGTCTTGATTAGCCACAAGTATAGGGGATCAATTGTAGCCTCTTTCGATAAGTAAGAGTGTCGAACTCAACGAGGAGCTAAAGGTAGAACAAATATTCCCTCAAGTTCTATCGACCATCAATACAACTCTACGCACACTTGAAGTTCGCTTTACCGGCAACAAGTATGAAACTATTTGGCAAGAATAAAACTATGAGTACTTTGCGAGAATAAAACTACGAATAAATTGCAAGGTAATAAAAGTGGATAGCTTTTCTCAACAAGAAAGTTATTTGTCCCTAGGCAATCGATAGCAAGTACCGCTAATCATTCTTGTAATTTTGTATGAGGGAGAGGCATGAGCTAACATATGATACATCCATTTTGCATCATGCTTTTATATCGATATTTATTGCATTATGGGCTGTTATTACACGTTATGTCACAATACTTATGCCTATTCTCTCTTATTTTACAAGGTTTACATGAAGAGGGAGCATGCCGGCAGCTGGAATTCTGGGCTAGAAAAGGAGCAAATATTACAGACCTATTCTACACAGCTCCAAAATTCCTGAAACTTCACGGAGGCAGTTTTTGGAATTAATAAAAAATATTGGCGAAAGAATCCACCAGAGGGGGGCACCTGTCGTGGTTCTAAGTCTGACAGTAGAATGGGGGTAGGTATGGAGAGGCAAGTTCCTAGCTATGGAGTAGTTGTATACGCAAGGGATTTACGAGTTCAGGCCCTTCTCGGAGGAAGTAATAGCCCCACGCCTCGGAGCCCGGAGGCGGTCGATGGATTATATGTGTATGTGTTATCGGGTGCGAACCCTTCTACCGTGGGCGGGTGGCTTATATAGAGTGCGCCAGACCCCAGCCAGCCCACGTAGCAGAGGGTTTAAGGTGCGTTAAGGCTAGGCGTTACTGGTAATGCCTTACATAAAGTGTCATAAAGATCATAAAGACTATTTAACTACAGACCGTTTGGGCACCGAGTGGCTATTGGACTCCTGGTGGTCGAGTGAGTCTTCATGGTCGAGTGTCTTTGAATCTGTCGAGTGGAAACCTACCAGGTCGACTGGAAGGCCACTTCTCTTGTGAGTGTCCTTGTGGAGGGTACCTTTGGGCAGGTCTATGACCCTACCCCAGGTACATGACTTCATCATTAGCCCCCGAATGGATCGAGGTTTGAGTGAGGAAGGAGTTGATAATCTTTCCGACCTGTTCTTCGTGTTGCGAGTGTGTCTTACTCTGGATCAACGACCTTTTAGTGATGGCGTCAACTTCTCTTTCAGTCGCCTTGATCCATTCTTCATGTTTTGTCGAGTGAACTCTGTGAACTTGAGGATTTCCGAGCGACAGATCGGAGGAAATCTGCTATCTGACGGGTTGCTCTGCAGTTAGCGGATTTCGCGGGATCTGAATTTTGGGAAGCGCGAGCGAGAAAACTACGGCACTCGGATGGGATAAGACGATGACGCCGATCTTCAGCGCCGCCTTTTTACGCCACGTATCGCGTGTGCGCTGCTATGGATTTGACGGGATTGCTCGGTGTAACACCCCGATTAATAGTCGTGCTACAATAATCTCTATTAATGGCGCCATGTCATCACTTATTCTTCATTGCCAATCTCACGTTGATTCAAAACCAATTCAAATTTAATTTTAAAATAAAGTCAAATAAATTATTCCTCCAAACAGTAAAACAAAAATGTTCGCTGGGTTGAAAATATCCACTGACTAAATGTCATGAGTGATTCAACATCATTTGAGATAGCTAATTTCCCCTGGGAATTAAAACAGTTCCAAATCAGCATTTTTAAATGCTTTTCCAATTGTAAAAAAATCCAAATTATTTCAAACTCCTCCCAAACTTTTTGTGGCTGGTGCCAAATATTGTAATGCATTTATTTGGCCAAGTCCCACATTTTTTAGAACTCCTTTTGGCAACTCAAATATTGCATAACATTTTTTTCTGTAAAAAGACAAGAGCAAAAGAAGGAAAAGGGGAGAGAGAGAGAGAAAAGGCCCCTGACCCCCCTGGGCCTAACCCTCCGGGCTAAGCCCAACAGGCCATGTGGCCCACTACCCCTCCCTTGTCGTGTCCGACCTCCCACTGTTCGACCGACCGGGCGCCTCGGCGCCACCCGACCACCTCGCCGGCCTCGCCGGGAGAGGATAAGGGTGACGCCTGGGGCTCCCTCGCCGGCCTCCCCAGAACCCACGATTGCACATCTGCAGGCTCATTGTGAGCTACACTCCTCCCCCCCCCTCTTTTGCTCCCGTACGCGCCCAGAGCGGCTGGACCCGCCATGGCCGAGCCGAGCTCCGCCGTTGAGCTCATTGTCGTCGCCCTGATGCTCCTCGCGCCGCGCTAACACCACCACCGAGCTCCCGGAACCCCTAGCTTCTCAACGCGCCCCTCCGCCACCCTTGCCGTGCCCTGGACGCTCGAATCCATCGACGTCCGAATTCCGGCGCCGCTTCGGTCGGCGCTGCCGTGGCTCTAGGCCATCCCAGCATGTAGGACCGCCAGCGTTGGATGCATGCGGCTCCCCTCGTTCGAACGCGCGTCACAGCGCTCGTTTTAACCGCCTCGTAGGCTTTTCCCGACACGCTCCAGAAAGCCATCGCCGCCCAACTCATCGCCGGCGCAGTTCCGGTCATCCCTGAGGCCAACCCGTAGCACCGTGCGACGCGCGATGTTGCTAGCTTTCGAACGCGAGTAGCCACGCCCGTTTTGGGCCACCGTGGCGAAATCCCGAGGCTCGCCGGCGCCCTCCGTCGCGTTTTGGTCGCCGGAGCTCTCTCCGGCGCCGACGCCGACGTGGCACAAGGGGCCCCCCTACAGGTTGTTGACCATGGGCGGATGGCCTAGTTGATCGGGTTGACCCGATCAATGCCGACTGAGCTGCCAAATGAGGCCGACGTGTGGGCTTCCCTGTTTAAAACGTTTTAAAAATAAATAAATCTGCTAACAAAAATCATTAATTAATTAGTAATTTAGTTAGTCATCGACACCGGGCCCACCTCTAATTAGTCTTTTAGTTTAGTTAAATTCTGTTAGAACTAACAGAGGTGACATGTGGGTCCCATCGGACCCACAGTCAGGTTTGACCCTGGTCGTGAAGTTCATTGACTGTTGACGCTCATCCCACGCAATGCTGACGTCATGATTCCATTTCTGTAATAATAATAATTCCAGAAAAGGCTTTAAACTTTGAATATTCGTAGAAGATAAACCGTAGCTCGGATGAAAATGTTTTCTATATGAAAGTTGCTCAGAAAAATCCAACGAATCCGAATATGCAGTCCGTTTACCTGTCAAATGCCTCTAGCATGCTGAACATGGAACATTCCCCCGGTCATCTCATCGACACAGTCCGAACCGGAAATACATTCCTGTTGAATTGCCCTTCACCTTTATCGTAGCCTTCGTTAGGTCACACCCGCACCGCATATTGCCACGTTATGCTTTGTGATGCTAAGTTTGCTTTATATTTACTGTTTCTTCCCCCTCTTCTCTCCGGTAGACCCCGAGACCGATGCTGCCCCTGTGATCGACTACGCCGACGATTTACCCCTCCTTGCGAGCAACCGGGCAAGCCCCCTCCCTTTGATCATCCCGATATCGCCCATTCCATTCTCTCATGCTTGCATTAGATTTTTCTACTGTTATTGTATGCTCCTATTCTGATGCATAGCCTACTTTTGTATCTACTGTTGTACCTTACCTGCTTATCCTAAACTACTTAGTATAGGTTGGTTAGTGATCCATCGGTGACCCCACTTTGTCCCGATCGCCTACCGGATTATCGAAGACCCGATCAACGGATCAAGACCAGGCCCGGCACGCACATCACTTTCCCTTAGTTGCTCGACAATACTGGGTTACTATCGAGTACCGAGGGTGAGACCTCATCAGTACTTCTGATGTTAACCCTGTAGTGTAGCTATTCGGTCGTGGTCATCGAGGGTGATTTCCTCTTTAACCACTTCTGATACGACTCTATCGTGCAACCCCTCAAGTGTGGACCTCGAGGGTGAATCCTCTTACGTTCACCTTGATGATTACATCGAGTGGAATTCAACGGGGGTGATTCCTCGGGCTTTCCCCTTGATGTTTAGACACACAGTTACTATGATTACTATGACTTTACACTGAGCCATGTCACTAAAGACGGGTCGACCCTGAGGGGTACTCGCGCGAGCTTAATTGCGAGTGATGTGGAGTCGGGTTGACCTGGAGGGTGCCCGCGAGATAAGTACGAGGCGTGGCCGGGCATTCTTAGCCCTTGCCGCAAGTCCTCGAGACGGGGCAACGGGGTCACATCTTTCGTGAGTCTCTGCTTGTTACCGCGCGTTCCTAATCCACTACGATTTGGATATTTGATCCGAGGGCCTCGGCCGATAGCACTAACCATCACGTGGGCATAGTATGGGCGTTCTGCGTCGTATACATCAGCCGAAGCTTAATAGACATCAGCGACTGAGCGGCGTGCGCCGGGTTGGACTGCGTAAGCACCTGCCTTGTTGAAGGAGGTAGCTAGGTCTGCTCACCGGCCGCGTACGCAATGTGCAGGAGTTTCCGGGGAGATGGCCCATGACCCCTGGGGGCATAGGTTTAGTCTGGCGTGCTGGCCTCCCTATTAAGCCTAGGTCGGGTTGCGGCGTATTGTTTGGCCGAGGACGGGCATGACCCTGGAAATTGTGTCCGGCCGAAGTTAAGCGAGCGTGGTGGGTAAGTTGGTGCACCCCTGCAGGGAAGAAAACATCTATCGATAGCCTGTCTTACGGTAACGGACACTTGGAGTTGTATCCCGATCGATACAACTAGAACTGGATACTTGTGATGAGAATTGGATGGTGATGAGAACTGGATTGTGATGATAACTGGATAGTATGGCTCTGGGTTTTCTTTCTCGCAGGGAGTCGAGAAAGGATCTCTGGCCGAGGTTGATAACACTACTACTACTTTACTTTATGCTACTCTACTCCCACCTGTTTGCTGAAGATGGTGGTTTCCAGAAGATGCTAGTCTTCGATAGGACTAGGACTTCTCTCTATTCTAGCATTTCTGCAGCCCAGTCCACATATACAGCCTTCCTTTGATAATGTTGCATATGTAGTGTAGATCCGTGCTTGCGAGTACTTTGGATGAGTACTCACGGTTGCTTTGCTCCCCCTTTTCCCCCTTTCTTCTTCTTTCCGGTTGATGCAACCAGATGTTGGAGCCCAGAAGTCAGATGCCACCGCCGATGTCTACTACTACGTGGAGGCCGCCGACGACCAGGAGTAGTTAGGAGGCTCCCAGGCAGGAGGCCTTGCCTTTTTGATCGATGTTGCTTTTGTGCTAGCCTTCTTAAGGCAAACTTGTCTAACTTATGTCTCTACTCAGATATTGTTGCTTCCGCTGACTCTTGTGTATTCGAGCTTTTGTATTCGAGCCCTCTAGGCCCCTGGCTTGTAATATAAAGCTTGTATTATTTTAATTTGTGTCTAGAGTTGTGTTGTGATATCTTCCCGTGAGTCCTTCATCTTGATCGTACACATTTGCGTGTATGATTAGTGTACGATTGAATCGAGGCGTCACAAGTTGGTATCGAGCCATTTGCTTGTAGGTAGCCCCCTTTCCAACTCCTTGGCCGAAGTTGAGTCTAGTCACTGAAAAACTTTTACTAACATTGGCTGTGTGTCTTACGGGCCCACGTCGCCATTGGGTGGTATTAGGATCTTTTATTCCTCGTCTATACTCTGGGATTCTGATCTCTCTTCTATTCGGGTTAAATGATTTTGCTAAAATCTAACTTTAGGTTCTCGAAAATACTTTCTCCCGGAGAGCCCCTTTAGTCCTGATGATCGCTTGCTGCACCAGGAGATTTCGAATATACTCTCTGATGTTTCCCCAAAACCCTTGTGCCCTTCGCCGTTTCAATTCCATATCACCGATAAATCCCTATGGATAGCTGCACACACTTGTCGTCGATACCTTCTTTTTCAATTGTTCTTGTTGTTACAAGATACTCTGAAATACTTTGGGATATTACGAGAATCATTTGTTCCTGGTACCTTGCAGCTCTTTTCCGCCTGAATAACCCTACGAATAATTCCTCACAATTATCGGGGATTCGTTCATTCCCAGTTGATCATATGTCTCACAAAATTCTTCGAATGCAATTCGATCTCCCAAAGATCCTCTGCAGCCAACAGCTTCCGAAAGTCTTGTCTACCTGCATTATGGTTAAATCCATATGTCCGGCAATATTCATTAACATCCTTTGTGATTGTCATTCTGTTCCTATGTATTCAGCGTGTTTGCGAATACTCGCAATCATCTATTAATCCTTGGAAATTTTCTTTCTGGCTCAAACATCCTTCCAGATATGAGCTGGTTCTTGCCCAATCAAGATTTGATCGGGTGCACCTCTAAGTCTATTAAACTTACTCATCTTTTGATCAGAGCCTCTACTTCTGATCCTTCGTCTTGAAATCATAACTCCTTTGTACTAAAGCATCGAATTATTCAGACGTTTCTATAAGCCGATGCCTTTGCATCCCCTTCTTCATCTGATTGATTACCGATACTAACATCAGCTCCGTTATGGACCGCTAAATCCTTTGTTGGGATAATATCCGACAATGTCCTTCATATTCAAAGAACCTCGTGGAGTTCTTTCCCAGATACATAATACCTTCGGTAATTGTATCCTATCCTTTTGTCAACCATGCTCTGCTTCCGAGCTTGAGTTAATTACCTCTAAAGTTTTTGCAAATGTTCCTAAGATGCCCCGACGGGTTGAACTAATGCTTTCCCTAATTTGTGTGAACCCGGAAATTTCTATGGGTCATACTCTACTGGTGTTACACCGGATAAAAATTTCTACACTACAACTTTGTCAAAAGCGAGAAGTAAATGAGAGGTTATGCATTGAAGAAGTGGGAGTCGACCTTGAACTTTGTGTTCATGCCCATAGACACGATGTAGATCTTATCATGGAAGCTTCTCTTATAATCAAATGTTCCCTTGGTATAAGCTCATCTTGCATATTTAAATTGATTCTTTGCAATCGTGTTTCCGACCATATTTTCTCCTTGATTCCATTTCCCAGACAAGTTAAAATACTTGTCTTCTGCAGATCATTTCATCTGTCCAACCTCTATTTTGATCTACCTCGAGTATTGCCCCCTGTTATCTCAATGATATTGTGTCATTGCACTACCTCTTGTGAATTCTCATTGGAATGATACTCCATCACATCATTCCTAGCCTGATCAACTATATCATTATCGTACTAATTTTTTTTAACTATGCTACCTGGTCCTTCTTCCCGGAGCACAACTTCCAACGATGAGCTAAGCCTACGTCGATCTTCCTCATCTTATCATTTTACCTCAAGCACTAAGCTTGACTTCGAGCTTGTGTCGAATCCGTGGTTCTCATAGCCTTTCACTTCATCCTTCCTTTTATGCTCGATGGCATCGTCATAGAGTCTCTCGACAAAATCTGTCGTGATCGCCGTCAACACTTTGGCTTCTTCAGAGATGTCAATTGAATTCATGGCTAGAAATACCATCCCCGCCCCTCGATGATTTGTGATATCATCGATGACATCTTGACTTTCTGCCAACACAAACCTGGTTGTGCTTGGTTATTCCTTACGTTCTAAGATATCTTGGGATTGTTTCTAGGTATCTCTTGGGATCTTCGAACCCAATCTTTACTTGACACCATATCATTGCCGCATCAAAGCATGACTGTGGTATTCCGAATATCAACAACAACATTGGAAGCACATTGTCGAATGTTTCTTGATCTATTATCCAGACACCGTTGTATGGGTAATATCATGATTCTTCCCTCGCCCCCTTTATCTAAATGATTTTGAACTTGCTGTCGTATCATGTATATCCTGCTCCGCTTCCCCTTGCGAAGGATATACTCCGAATTCTTGTGTATAAACACATTTTCCTTTCCAATGTTCTGATTAATCTAATGATCACCTTTTCTTTCCATTGTTTTGTTTAAACCTTTCTGGTGGTTTATGAGATCTAAGCAGTAATAGTTCCCGGCTTATGAAAACACCTCGGTATGCAATTTGTCAGTAAGACCTTGTTATTATTGCAGTTGACATCCCGGTAACCACCGATGGACGAGAACTTTGCCTATTGGTCCGCCTCGTTCAACGAGCAGGAAAATAGTTCTCTTCGTCCCTTGCCCTTGGTACCAACGTTGTTGGCACCATAACTGACAGACTACCATCTGACATGCCTTGCTATCGGCCCCCTTTCTACTTTTTAACCCACATGGTGGGCCCATAACCCACAGTTCCACAGGATCGAAACCTGACTCCCCTGTATATCTTTGATTCTGAAATATTCTTGCATTTGGCTTCATATCATGTCACGAGCCACCTTCCGAGAGATGATCTATTCCCGATGCTCTGAACCCCCTTCTCACACTCTGTTCAGGTATAGATCGTTCGTCCATTTTCTTGAAACTTCCTATTGTACCTTCATATTTGCTCTCGATGTTTTCTTAAGTTTCAACTCGAGAGATACTTCTGCCACATTCCCTGAATTGTTCTCCAGATAATTAGCCCTATAAGTGTCAGTTCTTCTGAAGTTGCTCTTTACTTCCCAACCTAAATCTCGGGACGAGATTTCTTATAGTGGAGGAGATTTCTAACACCCCCAGTGTCGTGCTACACTAATCTCTGTTAATGGTGCCATGTCTTCACTGTTACTGTTGCCAATCTCACGTTGATTCAAAACCAATTCAAATTTAATTTTAAAATAAAGTCAAATAAATTATTCCTCCAAACAATAAAACAAAAATGTTCGCTGGGTTGAAAATATCCACTGACTAAATGTCATGAGTGATTCAACATCATTTGAGATAGCTAATTTCCCCTGGGAATTAAAACAGTTCCAAATCAGCATTTTTAAATGCTTTTCCAATTGTAAAAAATCCAAATTATTTCAAACTCCGCCCAAACTTTTTGTGGCAAGTGCCAAATATTGTAATACATTTATTTGGCCAAGTCCCACATTTTTTAGAACTCCTTTTGGCAGCTCAAATATTGCATAACATTTTTTTCTGTAAAAAGAAAAGAGCAAAAGAAGGAAAAGGGGAGAGAGAGAGAAAAGGCCCCTGACCCCCCTGGGCCTAACCCTCCGGGCTAAGCCCAACAGGCCATGTGGCCCACTACCCCTCCCTTGTCGTGTCCGACCTCCCACTGTTCGACCGACCGGGCGCCTCGGCGCCACCCGACCACCTCGCCGGCCTCGCCGGGAGAGGATAAGGGTGACGCCTGGGGCTCCCTCCCCACTCCCCACTCCCGCTTGAGCCTCTCCTCCCCCAGATCCACCCTCCCCTCTCCCTCGCACGCTCACTCCTCCCGAGCGTCACCGTCGCCGCGTCGATCCCGCGGCCACCGTCATCGCCCCGTATCGCCGACATGCCATAGGCGTCCGCCGTCCTCCTCCACGTCGACTGGTGCCCGCCGTTGGAGCCGGAATGCACCACAGCGCCGGATCCACCCCGTCTTCCTCCTCGAGACGCTCGAGCTCGCCGCCGTCGATTCGCTCCGCCGAGCCTCCCCCGAACCCATGATTGCACATCTGCAGGCTCATTGTGAGCTACACTCCTCCCCCTCTCTCTTTTGCTCCCGTACGCGCCCAGAGCGGCTGGACCCGCCATGGCCGAGCCGAGCTCCGCCGTTGAGCTCATTGTCGTCGCCCTGATGCTCCTCGCGCCGCGCTAACACCACCACCGAGCTCCTGGAGCCCCTAGCTTCTCAACGCGCCCCTCCGCCACCCTTGCCGTGCGCTGGACGCTCGAATCCATCGACGTCCGAATTCCGGCGCCGCTTCGGTCGGCGCTGCCGTGGCTCTAGGCCATCCCAGCACGTAGGACCGCCAGCGTTGGATGCGTGCGGCTCCCCTTGTTCGAACGCGCGTCACAGCGCTCGTTTTAACCGCCCCGTAGGCTTTTCCCGACACGCTCCAGAAAGCCACCGCCGCCCCACTCATCGCCGGCGCAGTTCCGGTCATCCCTGAGGCCAACCCGTAGCACCGTGCGACGCACGACGTCGCTAGCTTTCGAACGCGAGTAGCCACGCCCGTTTTGGGCCACCGTGGCGAAATCCCGAGGCTCGCCGGTGCCCTCCGTCACGTTTTGGTCGCCGGAGCTCTCTCCGGCGCCGACGCCGACGTGGCACAGCGGGCCCCGCCCCTGGGTTGCTGACCAGTGGGCCCGGATGGCCTAGTTGACTGGGTTGACCCAGTCAACTGCTGACTGGGCTGCCCAGTGAGACTGACGTGTGGGCCTCCCCTGTTTAAAACGTTTTAAAAATAAATAAATCTGCTAACAAAAATCTGTTAATTAATTAGTAATTTAGTTAGTCACTGACACCTGGGGCCCACCCCTCTAATTAGTCTTTTAGTTTAGTTAAATTACTGTTAGAACTAACAGAGGCTGACATGTGGGTCCCACTAGACCCACAGGTCAGGTTTGACCCTGGTCAGCGAGTCTGTTGACTGCTGACGTCATCCTACGCAATGCGGACGTCATGATTCCATTTCTGTAATAATAATAATTCCAGAAAAGGCTTTAAACTTTGAATATTCGTAGAAGATAAATCGTAGCTCGGATGAAAATATTTTCTATATGAAAGTTGCTCAGAAAAATCCAACGAATCCGAATATGCGGTCTGTTCACCTGTCAAATGCCTCTAGTATGCTGAACATGGAACATTCCCCCTCCGGTCATCTGTCTGACACAGGTCCGGAACCGGAAATACATTCCCGGTTGAATTGCCCCTTCACCTTTATCGTGTAGCCTTACGTTAGGTCACACCCGGCACCGCATATTGCCACATTATGCTTTGTGATGCTAAGTTTTCTTTATATTTACTGTTTCTTCCCCCTCTTCTCTCCGGTAGACCCCGAGACCGATGCTGCCCCTGTGATCGACTACGTCGACGACGACCCCTCCTTGCCAAAGCAACCAAGCAAGCCCCCCCTTTGATCATCCCGATATCGCCCATTCCATTCTCTCATGCTTGCATTAGATTTTTCTACTGTTATTGTTTGCTCCTATTCTGATGCATAGCCTACTTTTGTATCTACTATTGTACCTTACCTGCTTATCCTAAACTGCTTAGTATAGGTTGGTTAGTGATCCATCAGTGACCCCCACTTTGTCCCGACTGCCCCGCTGGATTATCAGAAGACCTGATCAACGGGATCGAAGACCAGGCCCCGGCACCGCACATCACTTTCCCCTTAGTTACTCGACAATACTGGGTTACTATCGAGTACCGAGGGTGAGACCTCATCAGTACTTCTGATGTTAACCCTGTAGTGTAGCTATTCGGTCGTGGTCATCGAGGGTGATTTCCTCTTTAACCACTTCGATACGACTCGTGGTGCAACCCCTCAAGTGTGGACCTCGAGGTGAATCCTCTTACGTTCACCTTGATGATTACATCGAGTGGAATTCACGGGGTGATTCCTCGGGCTTTCCCTTGATGTTTAGACACACGCTTACTATGATTACTATGACTTTACACTGAGCCATGTCACTAAAGACGGGTCGACCCTGAGGGGTACCCGCGCGAGCTTAATTGCGAGTGATGTGGAGTCGGGTTGACCTGGAGGGTGCCCGCGAGATAATTACGAGGCGTGGCCGGGCATTCTTAGGCCTTGCCACAAGTCCTCGAGACGGGGCAACGGGGTCACATCTTTCGTGAGTCTCTGCTTGTTACCGCGTGTTCCTAATCCACTACGATTTGGATATTTGATACAAGGGGCCTCTGGCCTGATAGCACTAACCATCACGTGGGCATAGTATGGGTGTTCTGCATTGTATACATCAGCCGAAGCTTAATAGACGTCAGCGACTGAGCGGCGCGTGCCGGGTTGGACTGCGTAAGAACCTGCCTTGTTGAAGGAGGTAGCTAGGTCTCCTCACCGGCCGCGTACGCAACGTGCAGGAGTTTCCGGGGAGATGGCCCATGACCCCTGGGGACATAGGTTTAGTCCGGCGTGTTGGCCTCTCTATTAAGCCTACGTCGGGTTGCGGCGTATTGTTTGGCCGAGGCCGGGCATGACCCTGGAAAGGGTGTACGGCCGGAGTTAAGCGAGCGTGGTGGGTAAGTTGGTGCACCCCTGCAGGGAAGAAAACATCTATCGATAGCCTGTCCTACGGTAACGGACACTTGGAGTTGTATCCCGATCGATACAACTAGAACTGGATACTTGTGATGAGAATTGGATGGTGATGAGAACTGGATTGTGATGATAACTGGATAGTATGGCTCTGGTTTTCTTTCTCGCAGGGAGTCGAGAAAGGATCTCTGGCCGAGGTTGATAACACTACTACTACTTTACTTTATGCTACTCTACTCCCTCCTGTTTGCTGAAGATGGTGGTTTCCAGAAGATGCTAGTCTTCGATAGGACTAGGCCTTCTCTCTATTCTGGCATTTCTGCAGCCCAGTCCATATATACAGCCTTGCTTTGATAATGTTGCATATGTAGTGTAGATCCGTGCTTGCGAGTACTTTGGATGAGTACTCATGGTTGCTTTGCTCCCCCTTTTCCCCCTTTCTTCTTCTTTCCGGTTGATGCAACCAGATGTTGGAGCCCAGAAGTCAGATGCCACCGCCAATGTCTACTACTACGTGGAGGCCGCCGACGACTAGGAGTGGTTAGGAGGCTCCCAGGCAGGAGGCATTGCCTTTTTTTTATCGATGTTGCTTTTGTGCTAGCCTTCTTAAGGCAAACTTGTCTAACTTATGTCTCTACTCAGATATTGTTGCTTCCGCTGACTCTTGTGTATTCGAGCTTTTGTATTCGAGCCCTCCAGGCCCCTGGCTTGTAATATAAAGCTTGTATTATTTTAATTTGTGTCTAGAGTTGTGTTGTGATATCTTCCCGTGAGTCCTTGATCTTGATTGTACACATTTGCGTGTATGATTAGTGTATGATTGAATCGAGGGCGTCACACTGGGCCTACCGGTCAGCCACTCGGAAGCGGCCCCATATAAAGCGTCGGACAGGGTATTTTGAACAGTGCGACTCCAATCTTCTCCTCCCTCCGCCTCCAAACCTTCTCGCTGCGCTCTTAGCATGTCCAGCGCCGCAGCTCAGTACTTGCTTCACCGGCGACCATGGTGAAGGAGAAGACCGCAGCCCTGGAACGGGTGAAGAAGGCGGCAGCGAAGGCTAAGGGGAGAGCGCCCAGTCGGGGCGGATCCTCTTTGCGGTCCAAACTGCCGCAAGGCTGGGTCCAAGGAGATTGGATCCGCTCGACCATCACCGAGAAGGACCTCACCGATCTGGCCAATGAAGGACTGATCCCCCATGGGTCGGCGAGGCTTCCGGGAACGGAGTGGCAACCGCAGCCTGAAGAGGGTGAGTGCGTTCTCCCAGCCACCCACGAGATCGGGATTTTCTCGCCACGAATCCTTTTTCCCGGGGGTTTCTAAACTTTTTTGGAGCGCAACTCCATCATTTCACTCCCAACTCCATTGTCTACCTTGCTGCTTTCATTTCCTTATGCGAGAACTTCTTGGGTTGTCGACCGCACGAGGGTCTCTTCAAGCACATATTCACCTGTCGCTCTCAGACGGTGAAGAAAACGAACCCGAATGACGAGAGAACCCAAGTAATCCAGATGTGTGGGGGACTCGGGGTCCAGATGAGGGGGAAGAGCGCCTTTCCGGCTATGACTCTCCCTGACTCGGTTAGAGGGTGGCAGTCGACCTGGTTCTACTGCCAAGACCAGCCGACTGGACTCCCTCCTTTCTCCATGAGTCGAGTGAACAAGCCATCTTCCCTGAAGGTGTTACCAGAGGAGAAGGTCCAAGTAAAATTGCTGATGGAGCGCGTAGTCCAGCTCATTCGCGACGGGGTGACCAGCATGGATCTCCTGGAGGTTTTCCTCCGACGGCGTATTCAGCCACTCCAGTACCGAGGTCATCCAATGTGGATGTACTCTGGTACGGATGATACCACTCGGGTCCATCCAGAGGAGGTCGATGACGCCACGCTGGAGAAGTGGATGACTGCCATCAAAGGAAACAAAGATAACGCTCGCGGAGCTAGGAGGATTCCACCACTCGACCAGACTTACGAAGTAGACAAGGTACAACCACTTATCTTCGACTGTGATTCGACTGCATTCATTCGGTTTAGATGCCAATTCGTTGACTGACTTTCGCCTTGTTTTGTTGTCTTCTAGGTCACCACTGAGATGTACTCGATGCCCAACGGGGCGCAGAAACAGTCGAAGAAGAAGAAGGAAGTGGAGGTGAAAGTCAGGAGGAATGGGAGTCCAACGGTGAGGAGGATGAGGGGGATGACAGCTCTGATGAAGAGGCGGAGGAGGAGGAGGAAGAGGAGGAAGACGTCGATCCTCCTCGCTCGGAGGGAAGGTCCAAGTTGACGCATGACCCAGCGGCCGGGTGCGGTAAAGCTGTTGTGCCCACTGGGCAGTCGATGAAGCGACCTAGGACAACTTTCCCTGCGCCGACTGAGAAACCGCCGAAGCAACCTCGAGCAACGTCATCAAAGCCGGCGAAGGCTCTGCCCAAGATGCGGATGGTCATCCCCACCATCTCCGGGTAACCAACAGAACCTTGTATTTCCTTATTCAACATGAGTGAACTTTGGGTGGACTTGATGACTGATCAGCCGATTCTTGAAATCTACAGTGCCGCTACCTCCGAGACTTCAGCCAAGCACGAAGATCAGGAAATGGAGGATGCTGCCACCTCTAACCTTGGTATGATCTTTGAGGTTTCGCTTTCAGTCGATTGGACTTCCATGTTTACTTTTGAATCTTTCTTGTAGTCCCGCCTCACGTCATTGATCTCCCCGATGATGACGAGGAAGCACCATTGAGGAAGAGGAAGAACAAGAGAGTGCCTGCTGGCAAGGTTGCTCCAGTCGCGGCGATTCCTGAGACGCTGATTTCCGAGGGAAGCAACCCCACTCGGGCTTCGTGTCTTTTTCATTGTATCACGACAACTGCCCGACCCACTTCGTCGACTCTGATCCACCATCTCTCTTTGCTATACACCACATCCCGGAAGACCAAGTGAGTGCTGCTAAGGAGGCCATACGCCAGGCAGGGATCATGATGGAGCAAGTGAAAGCGGTCCGAGAGGCTAGCCAAGCGGCCTATGATGCTAGTTCAGCTCTCCAGAGCAATGTCCAAGTAAGTCGATCGTTGCTTGCTTTGTTAGGATATGCTACCTGAAACTACTTCCTTCTGGAAATTTCCATATCTGTACACCCAATAGGTGGGTGTGTCGATTGAATTTTTGTGGGGGCACGCTGAGTGCACCCACTGGGTGTAGTCCCCGAGACTATGGTCGATCGCGTGCGATCGGCTATAGTCTTTGTGCTGTGAACTTCTTCACTCGACCTGGACGGACCAAGTCGAATGGAACCGTAAAACCGGTGGGGGCACGCTAAGTGCACCCACTGGGTGTTGTCCCCGAGAATATGGTCGACTGCGTGCAGTCGACTATAGTCTAAAGAACTGTGTGTTGTCGTTTTTTTTCTCTCGCTGTGACTGACTCACGACACATAACCTTTTGCCTCTTTTGGTCGATGGTCGAACCAAATTGGTAAAACCAAGGAACATGCTGAGTGCACCCGCTGGGTGTAGTCCCCGGGACTACTGTCGAATGTTTCGATTCGACTGTAGTCTTAGAAATGCTACTATTTTTCCTTAATCACTCAGAAGTGATCTGTCTTTGATGTCTTTCGTTGGTTGACTCTTTGTAAAAATCTTGCGAGCTTGTGGCTCGCTATACTGAGTTAGAGAACAAACCGATCTAGCTCAACCTCGATTTGAAGCTTGCTCACAAGAATTTGTAGAAGGCAAAGGATGAAGCAAAAGGTATGGCTGGTGAGAACTTTTGATGACTGCCTTTGTTTTTCTGTTCATTCTCAACTCTGTTCTCATTGTTGCTTTGCAGATAAACTGGAAGAGACTTTGAAGAAGAAGGACCTTGACCTTGCAGAGGCATAGAAGGCGGCTTTGGAGAAAACAAAGCTCGCTGAAGAGAAGCTTGCCTCAGTCGACAAACTTGAAGACGAAAATGCCAACCTGAAAGCCGCTCTTGACGCGGCTAACAAGGAAGTTAGTTGACTGAAGAACGACAAGATTGCTCTGTCTGACAAGGCTGGCCAACTGGCGGGGAAGCGAAATGACCTGGAGATTTATCTTGGAGGGCTCGCCAAGAAGCTGTTTCTCATGCTTGAAGGTAATCTCTTTTACCCGACTGTCTTGCTATCACCGGCTCATCACATGATCGTTATTTTGAATCTGAGCTGTGTTTTCAGAATTCTGTCAAAACTTCGAAGAAGAAACCAGTCGAGTGGAAACCAGTTTGGACCCCATCAACTCTCCTGTGAAGGACGAAGCTGCTATGAATGTGCTCCGACTGGAGTCTCGCGTTGCTAGCGTGGTGGATTATCTTGCTCGACCGAAAGTTGCGATGTCGCGGATCGACTCGACTCTCGCCGATCGACGCCTGAATGACCTTGAATCTCGATGACTCGACTGAATGAGATTCCAAGTCGAGTGCAAGAATGGAAAAGTCTTCGCGGTGTGGTGCTGATGTTGCTCTATCTCTGGTTCGTGTCCACTACAAAGAAGCGCCAAGAGGACAAGCTGGTGTCTCTCAAGGTTGCCAACACCGGAAGCACGACTTCAGATCTTTCATGGAGACTTTCATCGCTGCTCCTACCCGTATTGCCGACGGAATCGACCTCGACCAGTTTTTGCACCTTCCAGGTCCTCCGCGGAGGAGTAAAAACTTCTAAGTCCCACCTTAAATTTGCCTCGGAATGCCGAGTGGTTTTTGTAACCGATAAACTTTAGCAGGCTTAATGCCTGAGCACCTTTGGATCCGTAGGACGTTTATCCGAACTTGATTTATCCTTTAACATGCTTTGTTTGCCTTTGAGAGAACTTTGTTCCTCATTCGGAAGATATTCCGTTAAAACTCCAGTCGACTTGTGCTTCATCTATCCTGCAGGTAGAGATGGAACACAGACTGCGACTGACCTCGTCGTCCTTGCGGATTGGGATGAACCGCACGTTGTACTTGTGGTGAAGCTCCGAAGGAGGAGGTAGCAGTCGACCTGCACCTCGTCGTCCTTGCGGATTGGGATGGACCGCACGTTGTACTTGTGGTGAAGCTCCGAAGGAGAAGGTAACATTCGACCTGCACCTCGTCGTCCTTGGGGATTGGGATGAATTCCTTACTTAGGCGAGCACTGGACCGCAGCTAAGCTCCCGAGTGCGAGGTTTGCTCTCCACTCGGTAGGGTTTTTATTACTTAGGCGAGCACTGGGCTGCAGCTAAGCCTCCGAGTGGGAGGTTTGCTCTCCACTCGGTAGGATTTCTATTACTTAGGCGAGCACTGGGCTGCAGCTAAGCCTCTGAGTGGGAGGTTTGCTCTCCACTCGGTAGGATTTCTATTACTTAGGCGAGCGCTGGGCTGCAGCTAAGCCCCCGAGTGGGAGGTTTGCTCACCACTCGGTAGGATTTCTATTACTTAGGCGAGCACTGGGCTGCAGCTAAGCCCCAGAGTGGGAGGTTTGCTCTCCACTCGGTAGGATTTTTATGGCGTAGCTTTGAAGGAGGAGGTAACAGTCGACCTGCACCTCGTCGTCCTTGCGATTTTCATTATTTTGGATGTTAAGGCGAATCCTTGGGCTGTTGCAAGCCCCCGAGTGGGAGGCTGGCTCACCACTCGGTAGGATTTGAATACTTACGCGAGTACTTGGACTACAGCTAAGCCTCCGAGTGGGAGGCTGGCTCGCCACTCGGTAGGATTTTGAATACTTAGGCGAGTACTTGGACTGCAGCTAAGCCTCCGAGTGGGAGGCTGGCTCGCCACTCGATAGGATTTTGAATACTTAGGCGAGTACTTGGACTGCAGCTAAGCCCCGAGTGGGAGGCTGCTCGCCACTCGGTGGGATTTTGAATACTTAGGCGAGTACTTGGACTGCAGCTAAGCCTCCGAGTGGGAGGCTTGCTCGCCACTCGGTGGGATTTTGAATACTTAGGCGAGTACTTGGACTGCAGCTAAGCCCCGAGTGGGAGACTGGCTCGCCACTCGGTGGGATTTTGAATACTTAGGCGGCGGATTCGCAGCTAGGCCCCGAGTGAGAGACGGCTCGTCACTCGAACGGATTTTTTTACAAACTTAGGCGAACCGGATTCGCAACTAAGCCACCCATCGGGGAAATTTCAACAAAAGTAATAACAATCACTTGGGAAAATTATAACATTCTTGTCTTAGATAAACAAACTACAAAAGTACTTTTATTACATCTCAACCGAGTGAGTATTAAGTGTAAAAGGGGCGGAGCAGCTCCGCGTTCCAAGCTCGAGGCTCGTCGATCTGGCGATCAACGTTGTAGAGATGATACGCTCCATTGTGGAGAACACTTGTGACGATGAAGGGACCTTCCCACGTGGGAGCGAGCTTGTGTGGTTTCTGTTGATCCACTCGGAGGACCAAATCTCCCTCTTGGAAGGCTCGACTCTTCACATTTCTGGCATGGAATCGACGCAAGTCTTGCTGATAGATAGTCGAGCGGATCAGGGCCATTTCTCTCTCCTCTTCCAAGAGGTCGACTGCATCTTGCCGGGCTTGTTCCGCTTCTTCTTCAGAGTATAGTTCGACTCGAGGCGCAATTGTGAAGCAGGTCACTCGGCAGAACTGCTTCAGCTCCATAGACCAGGAAGAATGGAGTTCTCCCAGTCGACCGATTAGGAGTGGTCCTCAATCCCTAGAGAACTGATGGAAGTTCGTCAACCCAAGCTCCTGCTGCGTGTTTGAGATCACGCATCAGCCATGGTTTCAGCCCTTTGAGAATGAGGCCGTTTGCACGTTCTGCTTGTCCATTCGACTGAGGATGAGCCACTGAAGCATAGTCGACCCGCGTGCCTTGAGAGGCGCAGAAGGCTTTGAACTTGTCATTATCGAAGTTTGACCCATTGTCGGTGATGATGCTATGTGGAACTCCATATCTGAATATCAACTCTCTGATGAAACTGATAGCAGTGCATGCATCGAGGTTCTTGATGGGCTTGGCTTTGATCCACTTGGTGAACTTGTCGACTGCTACTAGCAAATGAGTGAAGCCGCTTCTGCCAGTTCTCAACGGTCCAATCATGTCCAATCCCCAAACAGCGAAGGGCCAGACGAATGGAATGGTCTTCAAGGCTGAGGCGGGCTTGTGCGACATGTTGGAATAGAACTGACATCCTTCGCACTTGTCAACTATTTCTTTTCCCATTTCATTTGCTTCCGGCCAGTAAAATCCCGCTCGGCATGCTTTAGCCACAATGGTCCGAGAGGACGCATGATGGCCACAGGTCCCCGAGTGGATATCCTCAAGAATTATCTGACCTTCTTCTAACGTGATACACTTCTGGCCGACTCCAGTCACGCTTTCTGTGAACAACTGTCCCTTGATCACTGTAAAGGCCTTGGATCGTTGGACGATCTGTCGAGCCTCTTCTTCATTCTTTGGGAGCTCTTTCCTTAGGATATATGCGATGTACGGCACCGTCCAGTCGGGAGTGATGACCACAACTTCCATAATTAGGTCGACCACGGCTGGGACCTCAACTTCAGTCGGATCATCGGCACTCTTTTGCTGCAGGGCTTCTTCTGTGAAAGGATCCTCCTACACTGATGGTGCATGAATGTGCTCCAAAAATACATTGCTAGGAATGGCTTCCCTCTTGGATCCTACCTTCGCCAAATCATCTGCAGCTTGATTTTTCAGTTGGGGTATATGATGAAGCTCTAACCCTCGAATTTCTTCTCCAGCTTTCTCATTTGCATTACAATAACCTGTCATAGCTGGGCTTCGACATCCCACTCCTTCATCACTTGATTAACAACCAGATCCGAGTCGCCAGAGACCATAAGGCGATGGACGCCGAGTGAAATGGACATGCGCAACCCATACAGAGTGCTTCATATTCTGCTTCGTTGTTGGAAGAATCAAAGTGAATCTGGAGAACATATTTGAGCCTATCTCCTCGGGGAAACCAATACAACCCCTTTTGCACTGAACCGTTTAGCATCTTGGAACCGTCGAAAAACATAGTCCAAAGGCTCGAGTGAACTTTAGTCGGAAGCTGCTGTTCATCCACTCGGCGAGGAAGTCTGCTATTGCTTGGGACTTGATGGCTTTCTTTGCTTCGAATTTGATATCAAGGGGAAGGAGTTCAATCGCCCATTTTGCTACTTGACCAGTTGCATCTCTGTTATGAAGAATTTCCGACAATGGGGCGTCGCTGACGACTGTAATGGAATGATCGGAGAAATAATGAGCAACCTTCTTTGTGGTCATATAGATCCCATAAACAAGCTTCTGATAGTGAGGGTATCTTTGCTTTGATGGGGTTAGTACTTCAGAAATATAATAAACTGGGCGTTGAACTTTGAAGGCTTTTCCTTCTTCTTCCCGCTCGACCGTAAGTACAGTATTGACGACTTGTCAAGTGGCTGCAATGTAATGCAGTAAAGGCTCTTTGCTGATTGGGGCAGCAAGCACCGGCTGGGAGGAGAGCAGAGCTTTATGCTCTGCAAACGCTGCATCAGCTTCTAGAGTCCACTCGAACTTGTCTGACTTCTTCATCAGTCGGTTAAGAGGCAATGCCTTTTCACTGAGGCGAGAGATGAATCGACTTAAAGCGCCAAGCATCCAATAAGTTTCGGACATCGTGCACGCGCATGCAGGCGCTTCATTCGAGTATGGTGCCAACCTTTTGGGTTAGCATCGATTCCTCGCTCGAAACGAGAAATCGAGTAACTTTCCACCAGGAACTCCAAATGTACACTTTGATGGGTTAAGCTTGATATCATACCTCCTGAGATTGGCAAATGTTTCAGCAAGGTCAGTCAACAGGTCGAAACCCTTTCGTGACTTGACCACTATATCATCCATGTACGCTTCTACATTCCGACTGATTTGAGTGAGCAAACACTTCTGAATCATCCTCTTGAATGTGGCTCCGGCATTCTTGAGACCGAATGGCATGCTGACATAACAGAAGCACCCGAATGGAGTGATGAACACTGTTTTAATCTCATCGGGTCCATATAGACGGATCTGATGGTACCCGGAATAGGCGTCTAAAAAAGACAACCTCTCACATCCCGCGGTTGAGTCGACTATTTGGTCAATGCGAGGAAGAGGGAAATGATCTTTCGGGCAGGCCCGATTGATATGCTTGAAATCGTTGCACATGCGCAACAACTTGTCTTTCTTGGGGACCATGACGACATTGGCGAGCCACTCGGAGTGGTAGATCTCTCGGATGAACTCTGCCGCTAAGAGCCGAGCCACCTCCTCGCCAATGGCTTTTCTCTTCTAGATGGCGGACCGCCGAAGATATTCTTTAACCGGTTTGAATTTTGGGTCAACTCGTAGGCGATGCTCAACCAGCTCCCTGGGAACACCCGGCATGTCAGCAGTCTTCCATGCAAAGATGTCCCAGTTCTCACGGAGGAACTGGATGAGCGCTTCTTCCTATTTTGAGTCGAGTGTTGTTGAGATGTTGGTCGGAGCAGCATTGGGATCAGTCGGGTGAATGTGAACCTGTTTCGTCTCACCAGTCGACTGAAATGCTGACTCCGTAGCAGGCTTCTTAGCTCGCAATAAATCACTCGGATCTGCAGTTTTCTGATACTCTTGTAGCTCTACCACTGCCAACTGAGCATCGGCGATCTTAGAGCCTTTCTGGAAGCACTCTTCCGCCTTCTTCCGATTGCCCGTTACAGTGATCACGCCCTTGGGACCAGGCATCTTCAGTTTAAGATACACGTAACATGGTCGGGCCATGAAACGTGCATAAGCTGGCCTTCCCAGAATAGCATGATAAGCGCTCTGGAAATCCATGACCTCAAAGGTCAACTTTTCTTTCCGGAAATGCTTCGAATCACCAAAAACTACATCAAGAGCAATTTGGCCGAGTGACTCAGCCTTCTTTCCAGGAATGACTCCGTGGAAACTCATGTTACTGGTACTGAGTCTGGACATTGGAATGCCCATTCCTTTCAACATCTCCGCGTACAATATGTTCAGGCCACTACCACCATCCATCAGGACTTTGGTCAGTCGAGTGCCCTCAACAACTGGGTCGACCACCAATGCTTGCCTCCCAGGGGTGGCAATGTGCGTCGGGTGATCGACCGGTCGAATGTGATGGCGGTCTGGGACCATTTCAGATAATTGGGAGTCGTCGAGCAACCAAGTTCACTTCCCGATTGATAACCTTCAATCGACTTTTGCTTTCGACGTCAGCAAAAATCATCGAGTAGAATTGACCAGGGATATCCATCATCACCGCCATCTTTGTCCTCAACTTTGTCTGCTTCCTTATCCTTATCCTTGAGTTGTTTCCCTTGGGCTGCTGAATCAAGAGCCGACATCGTCGAGTGGTATGTTTCGGGTAAATGAGTTTACCCTCTTCATCTTTCTTTGTATGAATATGACATGGCAATCCAACACGTCGTTTCCATCCTGGTCTTTCACCTTCTTGGGGTTCCAAGCACCCTTGGGTTTCCCCTTGAACTTTCCTGGGGTCACAGCCAAGGCCTCTTTGGGAGCGGCTGGCTCGGCTTTATGCTTCGCTTCCATTGGAATTTCCTCCGCCGGCCTCATTGGCGGCCGATTTATATTTACCACTCCGGAGTCGATCCTCTTCTTCACCATTTGCATACTTGGTGGCAATCTCCATCATCCGACTCAGGGTCATATCTCCGGTTCAACCAAATTTCAAACTCAACTCTCTGTTCTTGACACCTTCTTTGAAGGCACAGACTGCCTGGTGATCAGATACATTCTCGACTGTGTGGTGCAAAGTGATCCACCTCTGGATATAATCTCTCAAAGTTTCACTCGACTTTTGCACACACGACTGCAACTCCGTCAATCCTGCTGGTCGTTTGCAAGTTCCTTCAAATGTCCTGACAAACACTCGGGCAATATCTTCCCAAGTGAAAATACTGCTGGGTGCTAACTGATTCAACCACGCACTGGCTAAACCTCCAACATAAGAGGCAAATGTTTCATGGCTACCTCATCGTTGCCACCGCCGATCTGAACAGCCACTCGGTAATCTTCAAGCCAAGTGTCAGGCTTAGATTCACCAGTGAACTTACTGACTCCAGTCGCCAACCTGAAGTTGGGAGGAATCACCGCGGCTCTGATGGCTCTGCTGAAACACTCTGGTCCCGAGACATGAACTCTGCTGCTGGAGGGAACATCTCTATCATGGCCGTCTCGGTGAGCTCGTTCTGTCGACCAAACTTTGAACGATAATAGATCTCGCATCAAAGCCTGGTTCCACAGGGTCGACCGGAACTCTTCGCCCAACACTTGTCTTTGGCGTCATCGTCCTGCTGCCGAGGAGCGTATGATCCACCCCTTGGGGGAGGAGTGGGTACTCGACGTCGATCGTTGCGATCGAATCGGTGCTCATACTGCTCGCGGCCCTTGTACTCATCATCACGCCGGCCCCCACGTTCCTCACGCCTCGGGAGCGATCTCGGACTATGGGCTAACTGGACTGAATTCGCAGCGACGGATCGGCTGTGAATCCTGTTCCGCGACTATGATACAACTGAGTTTTGATCTCCTGCCGCCCGGAGCAGATCTCTGATTTGCAGCAAACCTCTACCCGCCTCCGACTGGGAAGGCTGAATTGACTCTGCTATACGGGCGGCAGCTGCTAAATTCTGAATCAGAGTTCGAGATACCTGAGTTGGCGGTTGAAAGAGCTGACGTCGACTGGATTCTGGAATCCTTGGTCGCGCGCGCTCGTCGAGTACTCGCTGAAGGTTCTCCAGTCGAGTGCGCTCAGCCAGGTTGGCCAAGCGCGCATCCTCCAAGGCACGAGCCTCGGGGGTTTCTCCAACGATAGGAGTGTGAAGTGCATCCATGTTCCGACGGCGAAGCTCCTCTCTCTGGAGCGAAGTGAGGGGCTCGGGCAAGTACTCTTCGTGGGCTTGCTCCGGATCGCCTCCACCGTCACCTCCGTTGGTGCGGGTGAATCCGGGGGGACTGCGTGGCCCATCGACCATCACAACCTCTGCCGCCGGGTCACTGCTATCGCATTCGGACGCAGTCTCTGCGGAGCCAGTCGAACAGGCCGTAGAGAGATTCGTCGGGCTCGATCGCCGTGACTTGGGGTGTGGCCGACTGGCGGGCCATCACATGCATCACCCACCGCTGAAGCCTCGACCGCCCGGAACGCTTGCGCCGGTGGGAGACTGGGAGCGAAGACCGCAGAGGAGCCGACCCATACTGGGTCGACGGTTGCCGCAGGAGGACGCCGCGGACACACGCGCGAAAGTGCGTCGCCCGGCGGACGGGGAGCGCGTCCATGTCGAGTGGAGCCTCCTGTAGCCAAGCGGAGTCGTCGGTGACGAACGTGAGCGCACCGAGACGGATCTCGTGGCCGTCAACCAGAACTCCACTTGAAACCATGATGTAAGAGATCGAAAGAATCCCAACTTCTCCAACAAATCGCTACAACACCGGCCCCACGGTAGGCGCCAACTGTCGTGGTTCTAAGTCCGCGAAAGAGAATGGGGGTAGGTATGGAGAGGCAAGTTCCTAGCTATGGAGTAGTTGTATACGCAAGGGATTTACGAGTTCAGGCCCTTCTCGGAGGAAGTAATAGCCCTACGTCTCGGAGCCCGGAGGCGGTCGACTGGATTATATACGTATGTGTTACAGGGGTGCGAACCCTTCTACCTGTGGAGGGGGGTGGCTTATATAGAGTGCGCCAGGACCCCAACCAGCCCACGTAGCAGAGGATTTAAGGTGCGTTAAGGCTAGGCGTTACTGGTAACGCCTTACATAAAGTGTCATAAAGATCGTAAAGACTATTTAACTACAGACCATTTGGGCACCGAGTGGCTCTTGGACTCCTGGTGGTCGAGTGGGTCTTCATGGTCGAGTGTCTTTGAATCTGTCGAGTGGAAACCTACCAGGTCGACTGGAAGGCCACTTCTCTTGCGAGTGTCCTTGTGGAGGGTACCTTTGGGCAGGTCTATGACCCTACCCCAGGTACATGACTTCATCAGCACCCACCATCCACGAAGGTGGGGGGCGCGCCCCCTGCCTTGTGGGCCCCCTGGCAGGCCTCCGGTGCCCATCTTCTACTATATGAAGTCTTTTACCCTGGGAAAAAATCACAAGAAAGCTTTCGGGACGAAACACCGCCGCCACGAGGCGGAACCTTGGAGGAACCAATCTAGGGCTCTGGTGGAGCTGTTCTGCTGGGGAAACATCCCTCCGGGAGGGGGAAATCATCACCATCGTCATCACCAACGATCCTCTCATCGGGAGGGGGTCAATCTCCATCAACATCTTCACCAGCACCATCTCATCTCAAACCCTAGTTCATCTCTTGTATCCAATCTTTGTCCCAAAACCTCAGATTGGTACTTGTGGGTTGCTAGTAGTGTTGATTACTCCTTGTAGTTGATGCTAGTTGGTTTATTTGGTGGAAGATCATATGTAAAGATCCTTCATGCCTAGTAATACCCCTCTGATTATGAACATGAATATGATTTGTGAGTAGTTATGTTTGTTCCTGGGGACATGGGAGAAGTCTTGCTATAAGTAGTCATATGAATTCGGTATTCGTTCGATATTTTGATGAGATGTATGTTGTCTTTCCTCTAGTGGTGTTATTTGAACGTCAACTACATGACACTTCACCATTATTTGGGCCTAGAGGAAGGAATTGGGCAGTAATAAGTAGATGATGGGTTGCTAGAGTGATAGAAGCTTAAACGCTAGTTTATGAGTTGCTTCGTAAGGGGCTGATTTGGATCCATATGTTTCATGCTACGGTTAGGTTTACCTTAATACTTCTTTTGTAGTTGCGGATGCTTGCAATAGGGGTTAATCATAAGTGGGATGCTTGTTCAAGGAAGGGAAGCACCCAAGCACCGGTCCACCCACATACCAAATTATCAAAGTAACGAACGTGAATCATATGAGCATGATGAAAAATAGCTTGACGATAATTCCCATGTGTCCTCGGGAGCGTTTTCCTTCATATAAGAGTTTGTCCAGGCTTGTCCTTCGCTACAAAAAGGATTGGGACATCTTTCTGCACCTTATTTACTTTCATTACTTGTTACCCGTTACAAATTACCTTATCACAAAACTATCTGTTACCGATAATGTCAGTGCTTACAGAGAATACCTTACTGAAAACCGCTTGTCATTTCCTTCTGCTCCTCGTTGGGTTCGACACTCTTACTTATCGAAAGGACTAAGAAAGATCCCTTATACTTGTGGGTTGTCAAGACTCTTTTCTGGCGTCATTGCCAGGGAGTGAAGCGCCTTTGGTAGGTGGAATTTGGTAAGGAAAAATTTATATAGTGTGCTGAAATTTACTGTCACTTGTTACTATGGAACATAATCCTTTGAGGGGCTTGTTCGGGTATCTTCACCCCGACCAGAGAAACAAGAGTTGCTCCTCAACCTACTGAACCTACTGAAAATGTTTACTTTGAAAATCCTTCGGGTATGATAGAGAAACTGCTAGCTAATCCTTTTACAGGAGATGGAACATTACATCCTGTTTTGCACCTAATCTATGTGGATGAAGTTTGTGGCTTATTTAAGCTTGCAGGTATGCCGAGGATGTTATCAAGAAGAAGGTCTTCCCTTTACCTTTGAAGGGAAAGGCATTGACATGGTTTAGGCTATGTGATGATATGGGATCATGGAACTACAACCGATTGAAATTGGAATTTCATCAGATGTTTTATCCTATGCATCTTGTTCATCGTGATCGTAATTATATATATATATTTTTTGGCCTCGCAAAGGAGAAAGCATCGCTCAAGCTTGGGGGAGGCTTAGGTCAATGTTATATTAATGCCCCAATCATGAGCTCTGAAGAGAAATTATTATTCAAAAAATTTATGCTCGGCTTTCTCTCAATAATCGCTCCATGCTCGATACTTCTTGTACTGGCTCTTTTATGATGAAGACTATTGAATTCAAATGGGATTTATTGGAAATAATTAAACACAACTCTGAAGATTGGGATCTTGACAAAGGTAAGGAGTCAGGTATAACACCCAAGTTTGATTGTGTTAAATCTTTTATGGATATCGATGTTTTCCGTGAATTTAGCACTAAATATTGACTTGACTCTGAGATAGTAGCTTCTTTCTGTGAATCCTTTGCTACTCATGTTGATCTCCCTCAGGAGAAGTGGTCTAAATATAATCCTCCCATTGAAGTAAAAGTAGTTGCACGTATTAAAGTTGAAGAAAAGACTATCACTTATAATATTGATCCTATTGTTCCTACCGCTTATATTGAGAAACAACCTTTCCCTGTTAGAACAAAGTATCATGCTAAAGCTTCAACTGTGGTTCGTAAGAGTAATACTAGAACACCCACACCCCCTGAGCAAATTAAAGTTGAACCTAGTATTGCTATGGTTAAAGATCTCTTGGATGATAATATCGATGGGCATGTTATTTACTTCTGTGATGGGGCTGCTAGAATTGGTAGACCTGATACTAAAAATAAACATAGACCTGTTGTAGGCATGCCTGTTATTTCTGTTAAAATAGGAGATCATTGCTATCATGGCTTATGTGATATGGGTGCTAGTGCAAGTGCAATACCTCATTCCTTATACAAAGAAATTGAGCATGATATTGTACCTGCTGAGATAGAGGAAATTGATGTTACAATTAAGCTTGCCAATAGAGACACTATTTCACCAGTTGGGATTGTTAGAGATGTTGAAGTCTTGTGTGGTAAAGTTAAATATCCTGCTGATTTTTTTGTTCTTGGTTCCCCACAAGATAACTTTTGTCCCATCATATTTGTAGACCCTTCTTGAATACTGCTAATGCTAGGATAGATTGCAAAAAGGACATTGTTAATATTGGTTTGGGAGATAGGTCTCATGAGTTTAATTTTGCTAAATTTCATTAACAACCCCATGATAAAGAATTGCCTAGTAAAGATGAAATTATTGGTCTTGCTTCTATTGTCGTGCCTCCTAATGATCCTTTAGAACAACATTTGCACGACCATGAAAATGATATGTTTATGAATGAAAGAAGGGAAATAGATGAAGTATTCTTTAAACAAGGACCTATTTTGAAACACAACTTGACTGTTGAAATCCTAGGGGATCCTCCTCCACCCTGCTTATCTTGATGAAAAGAAGATATATCCTGTTATTATTAGTGCTAACCTTTCAGAGCATGAAGAAAAGAAATTATTGAAAACTCTGAAGAAGCACCGTGCTGCTATTGGATATACTCCTGATGATCTTAAGGGCATTAGTCCCACTCTGTGCCACCACAAATTAAAATTGGAGAAAGACGCTAAACCGATTGTTGATCACCAACGACGGTTAAATACTCCGATGAAAGAAGTGGTAAGAAAAGAAATACTAAAGCTTCTGGAGGCGGGTATAATTTATCCCGTTGCGGATAGTCAGTGGGTAAGTCCTGTCCATTGTGTCCCTAAGAAGGGAGGTATTACTGTTGTTCCTAATGATAAACATGAATTGATCCCACAAAGAATTATTACAGGTTATAGAATGGTAATTGATTTCCGCAAATTAAATAAAGCTACTAAAAAGGATCATTACCCTCTACCTTTTATTGATCAAATGCTAGAAAGATTATCCAAACACACATATTTTTGCTTTCTAGATGGTTACTCTGGTTTCTCTCAAATACCCGTGTCAAAAGAGGACCAAGAAAAGACCACATTTACTTGCCCTTTCGGTACCTTTTCTTATAGACGTATGCCTTTTGGTTTATGTAGTGCACCTGCTACCTTTCAAAGATGTATGACTGCTATATTCTCTGACTTATGTGAAAAGATTGTTGAGGTTTTCATGGATGATTTCTCCATTTACAGAACTTCTTTTGATGATTGCTTAAGCAACCTTGATCGAGTTTTGCAGAGATGTGAAGAAACTAATCTTGTCTTGAATTGGGAGAAGTGCCACTTTATGGTTAATGAAGGTATTGTCTTGGGGCATAAAATTTCTGAAAGAGGTATTGAAGTTGATAAAGCTAAAGTTGATGCTATTGAAAAGATGCCATGTCCAAAGGACATTAAAGGTATAAGAAGTTTTCTTGGTCATGCCGGTTTTTATAGGAGGTTCATTAAGGACTTCTCTAAAATGTCTAGGCCTCTCACTAATATCTTACAAAAAGATGTTCCTTTTGTCTTTGATGATGATTGTGTAGAAGCATTTGAAATACATAAGAAAGCCTTGATTTCTGCACCTATTGTTCAGCCACCTGATTGAAATTTACACTTTGAAATTATGTGTGATGCTAGTGATTATGTTGTAGGTGTTCTTCTAGGACAAAGAGTTGATAAGAAATTAAGTGTTATCCAATATGCTAGGAAAACTCTAGACAGTTCCCAGAGAAATTACGCTACTACTGAAAAAGAATTTTTAGCAGTTGTATTTGCTTGTGATAAGTTCAGACCATATATTGTTGATTCTAAAGTAACTATTCACACTGATCATGCTGCTACTAAATACCTTATGGAAAAGAAAGATGCTAAACCTAGACTTATTAGATGGTTCTCTTGCTACAAGAATTTGATTTGCATATTGTTGATAGAAAGGGAGCTGAGAACCTCGTTGCAGACAACTTGTCTAGGTTAGAGAATGTTCTTGATGACCCACTACCTATTGATGATAGCTTTCCTGATTAAAAATTAGCTGTCATAAATGCTTCTTGTACTGCTCCATGGTATGCTGATTATGCTAATTACATTGTTGCTAATCTTATACCACCTAGTTTCACATACCAACAAAAGAAAAAGTTTTTCTATGATTTAAGACATTACTTTTGGGGTGACCCACACCTTTATAAAGAAGGAGTAGATGGTGTTATTAAACATTGTGTACCTGAGCATGAACAGGAACAGATCCTACGCAAGTGTCACTCCGAAGCTTATGGATGACACCATGCTAGAGAAAGAACTACGCATAAGGTATTGCAATCCGGTTTTTATTGGCCTACTCTCTTCAAAGATGCCCATAAGTTTGTCTTGTCTTGTGATGAATGTCAAAGAATTGGTAATATTAGTAGACGTCAAGAAATGCCTATGAATTATTCACTTGTTATTGAACCATTTGATGTTTGGGGCTTTGATTATATGGGACCATTTCCTTCCTCTAACGGGTATACACATATTTTAGTTGCTGTTGATTACGTTACTAAGTGGGTAGAAGCTATTCCAACTAGTAGTGCTGATCATATCACCTCTATTAAGATGCTTAAAGAAGTTATTTTTTCGAGGTTTGGACTCCCTAGATATTTAATGACTGATGGTGGTTCACATTTTATTCATGGTGCCTTTCGTAAAATGCTTGCTACGTATGATGTTAATCATAGAATTGCATCTCCATATCACCCACAGTCAAGTGGTCATGTAGAATTGAGTAATAGAGAGATCAAATTAATTTTGCAAAAGACTGTTAAAAGATCTAGAAAGAATAGGTCCAAGAAACTTGATCATGCATTGTGGGCATATAGAACTGCATATAAAAATCCTATGGGTATGTCTCCGTATAAAATGGTTTATGGAAAAGCATGTCACTTACCTCTTGAACTAGAACATAAGGCATATTGGGCCATTAAAGAGCTCAATTATGATTTCAAACTTGCCGGTGAGAAGAGGCTATTTGACCTCACTTGATGAATGGAGAACCCAAGCTTATGAGAATGCCAAACTGTTTAAAGAAAAAGTTATAAGATGGCATGACAAAAAGATACAAAAGTGTGAGTTTAATGTAGGTGAGTACGTATTGCTATTCAACTCTCGTTTAAGATTTTTTGCAAGAAAACTTCTCTCTAAATGGGAAGGTCCTTACGTTATCGAGGAGGTCTATCGTTCCGGTGCCATAAAAATCAACAACTTTGAAGGCACAAATCCGAAGCTGGTGAACGGTCAAAGAATCAAACATTATATCTCACGTAATCCCATAAATGTTGAAACCGATGTTATTGAAACCGTAACCCCGGAGGAATATATAAGGGACACTTTCCAGAACGCTTCAGACTATGAAAAGGAATAGGTATGTGGTACGGTAAGTAAACTGATACGTCCATTTTGCATCATGGTTTTATATCGATATTTATTGCATTATGGGCTGTTATTACACGTTATGTCACAATACTTATGCCTATTCTCTTTTATTTTACAAGGTTTACATGAAGAAGGGAGAATGTCGGCAGCTCGAATTCTGGGCTGGAAAAGGAGCAAATATTAGAGACCTATTCTGCATAGCTCCAAAAGTCCTAAAACTTCATGGAGGCATGTTTTCGAATTAATAAAAAATACTGGAGAAAGAATCAACAAAAGGGTGCCCACACATTGGCTACGAGGGTGGGGGCGCGCCCTACCCCCTGGGCACACCCCCTGCCTCGTGGGCCCCCTGGCAGGCCTCCGGTGCCCATCTTCTGTTATATGAAGTCTTTTACCCTGGAAAAAATCATAAGCAAGATTTTGGGATGAAACACCGCCGCCACGAGGCGGAACCTTGGCGGAACAAATCTAGGGCTCCGGCGGAGCTGTTCTGCCGGGGAAACATCCCTCCGGGAGGGGGAAATCATCACCATCGTCATCACCAACGGTCCTCTCATCGGGAGGGGGTCAATCTTTATCAACATCTTCACCAGCACCATCTCCTCTAAAACCCTAGTTCATCTCTTGTATCCAATCTTTGTCCCAAAACCTTAGATTGGTACGTGTGGGTTGCTAGTAGTGTTGATTACTCCTTGTAGTTGTTGCTAGTTGGTTTATTTGGTGAAAGATCATATGTTCAGATCCTTAATGCATATTAATACCCCTCTGATTATGAACATGAATATGATTTGTGATTAGTTACGTTTGTTCCTGAGGATATGGGAGAAGTCTTGCTATAAGTAGTCATGTGAATTTGGTATTCTTCGATATTTGATGAGATGTATGTTGTCTTTCCTGTAGTGGTGTTATGTGAACGTCGACTACATAAAACTTCACCATTATTTGGGCCTAGAGGAAGGCATTGGTAAGTAATAAGTAGATGATGGGTTGCTAGAGTGACAGAAGCTTAAACCCTAGTTTATGAGTTGCTTCGTAAGGGGCTGATTTGGATCCATATGTTTCATGCTATGGTTAGGTTTACCTTAATAATTCTTTTGTAGTTGCGGACGCTTGGAATAGAGGTTAATCATAAGTGGGATGCTTGTCCAAGGAAGGGCAGCACCCAAGCACCGGTCCACCCACATACTAAATTATCAAAGTAACAAACGTGAATCATATGAGCGTGATGAAAACTATCTTGACGATAATTCCCATGTGTCCTCGGGAGCGTTTTCCTTCATATAAGAGTTTGTCGTGCTTGTACTTTGCTAAAAAAAGGATTGGGCCATATTTCTGCACCTTATTTACTTTCATTACTTGTCACCCATTACAAATTACCTTATCACAGAACTATCTGTTACCGATAATTTCAGTGCTTGCAGAGAATACCTTACTGAAAACTGCTTTTCATTTCCTTCTGCTCCTCGTTGGGTTTGACACTCTTACTTATCGAAAGGACTACGATAGATCCCCTATACTTGTGGGTCATCAAGACTCTTTTCTGGCTCCATTGCCGGGGAGTGAAGCGCCTTTGGTAGGTGGAATTTGGTAAGGAAAAACTTATATAGTGTGCTGAAATTTACAGTCACTTGCTACTATGGAACATAATCCTTTGAGGGGCTTGTTGGAGTTACATTCACCCCGACCAGTAGAGCGGAGAGTTGCTCCTCAACCTAGTGAACCTACTGAAAATGTTTACTTTGAAATTCCTTCGGGTATGATAGAGAAACTGCTAGCTAATCTTTTTACAAGAGATGGAACATAACATCCTGATTTGCACCTAATCTATGTGGATGAAGTTTGTGGATTATTTAAGCTTGCAGGTATGCCCGAGGATGTTATTGAGAAGAAGGTCTTCCCTTTATCTTTGAAGGGAAAGGCATTGACATGGATTAGGCTATGTGATGATATGGGATCATGGAACTACAACCGATTGAAATTGGAATTTCATCAGAAGTTTTATCCTATGCATCTTGTTCATCGTGATCGTAATTATATATATAATTTTTGGCCTCACGAAGGAGAAAGAATCGTTCAAGCTTGGGGGAGGCTTAAGTCAATGTTATATTCATGCCCCAATCATGAGCTCTCAAGAGAAATTATTATTCAAAATTTTTATGCTCGGCTTTCTCTCAATAATCGCTCCATGCTCGATACTTCTTGCACTGGCTCTTTTATGATGAAGACTATTGAATTTAAATGGGATTTATTGGAAGGAATTAAATGCAACTCTGAAGATTGGGACCTCGACGAAGGTAAGGAGTCAGGTATAACACCTAAGTTTGATCCTGTTAAATCTTTTATGGACACCGATTGTTTTCCATGAATTTAGCACTAAATATGGACTTGACTCGGAGATAGTAGCTTCTTTCTGTGAATCCTTTGCTACTCATGTTGATCTCCCTAAGGAGAAGTGGTTTAAATATAATCCTCCCATTGAAGTAAAAATAGTTGCACCTGTTAAAGTTGGAGAAAAGACTATCACTTATAATGTTGATCCTATTGTTCCTACCGCTTATATTGAGAAACCACCTTTCCCTGTTAGAATAAAGGATCATGCTAAAGCTTCAACTGTGGTTCGTAAGAGTAATACTAGAACACCTACACCCCCTAAGCAAATTAAAGTTGAACCTAGTATTGTTATGATTAAAGATCTCTTGTCTGATAATATTGATGGGCATGTTATTTATTTATGTGATGAAGCTGATAGAATTGCTAGACTTGATACTAAAAATAAACATAGACCTGTTGTAGGCATGCCTGTTATTTCTGTTAAAATAGGAGATCATTGATATCATGGCTTATGTGATATGGGTGCTAGTGCAAGTGCAATTCCTCATTCCTTATACAAAGAAATTATGCATGATATTGCGCCTGCTAAGTTAGAGGAAATTGATGTTACAATTAAGCTTGCCAATAGAGACAGTATTTCACCAGTTGGGATTGTTAGAGATGTTGAAGTCTTGTGTGGGAAAGTGAAATATCCTGCTGATTTTCTTGTTCTTGGTTCTCCACAAGATAACTTTTGTCCCATTATATTTGGTTGACCCTTCTTGAATACTGTTAATGCTAGGATAGACTGCAAAAAGGATGTTGTTGCTATTGGTTTGGGGATATGTCTCATGAGTATAATTTTGCTAAATTTTGTAGACAGCTCCATGATAAAGAATTGCCTAGTAAAGATGAAATAATTGGTCTTGCTTCTATTGCCATGCCTCCTAATGATCCTTTAGAACAATATTTGCTAGACCATGAAAATGATATGTTTATAAATGAAAGAAGGGAAATAGATGAAGAATTCTTTAAACAAGGACCTATCTTGAAACACAACTTGCATGTTGAAATCCTAGGGGATCCCCCTCCACCCCAAGGGTGACCCCGTGTTTGAGCTTAAACCATTACCGGATACTCTTAAATATGATTATCTTGATGAAAAGAAGATATATCCTGTTATTATTAGTACTAAACTTTCAGAGCATGAAGAAAAGAAATTATTGAAAACTCTGAAGAAGCACCGTGCTGCTATTGGATATACTCTTGATGATCTTAATGGCATCAGTCCCACTCTACGCGAACACAAAATAAAATTGGAGAAAGACGCTAAACCAGTTGTTGATCACCAACGACGGTTAAATCCTAAGATCAAAGAAGTGGCAAGAAAAGAAATACTAAAGCTTCTGGAAGCAGGTATAATTTATCCCGTTGCTGATAGTCAGTGGGTGAGTTCAGTCCATTGTGTCCCTAAGAAGGGAGGTATTACTTTTGTTCCTAATGATAAAAATGAATTGATCCCACAAAGAATTATTACAGGTTATAGAATGGTAATTGATTTCCGCAAATTAAATAAAGCTACTAAAAAAGATCATTACCCTCTAACTTTTATAGATCAAATTCTAGAAACATTATCTAAACATACACATTTTTGCTTTCTAGATGGTTATTCTGGTTTCTCTCAAATACCTGTGTCAAAAGAGGATCAAGAAAAGACCACTTTTACTTGCCATTTCGGTACCTTTGCTTATAGACGTATGCCTTTTGGTTTATGCAATGCACCTGCTACCTTTCAAAGATGTATGACTGCTATATTCTCTGACTTCTGTGAAAAGATTGTTGAGGTTTTCATGGATGATTTCTCCATTTATGGAACTTCTTTTGATGATTGCTTAAGCAATCTTGATCGAGTTTTGCAGAGATGTGAAGAAACTAATCTTGTCTTGAACTGGGAGAAGTGCCAGTTTATGGTTAATGAAGGTATTGTCTTGGGGCATAAAATTTCTGAAAGAGGTATTGAAGTTGATAAAGCTAAAGTTGATGCTATTGAAAAGATGCCATGTCCCAAGGACATTAAAGGTATAAGAAGTTTCCTTGGTCATGTCGGTTTTTATAGGAGGTTCGTTAAGGACTTCTCAAAAATCTCCAGGCCTCTGACTAATCTCTTAAAAAAAGATATTGCTTTTGTCTTTGATGATGATTGTGTAGAAGCATTTGAAATACTTAAGAAAGCCTTGATTTCCGCACCTATTGTTCAGCTACCTGATTGGAATTTACCCTTTGAAATTATGTGTGATGCTAGTGATTATGCTGTAGGTGCTGTTTTAGGACAAAGAGTTGATAAGAAATTAAATGTTATCCAATATGCTAGTAAAACTCTAGAGAGTGCCCAGAGAAATTATGCTACTACTAAGAAAGAATTTTTAGCAGTTGTATTTGCTTGTGATAAGTTCAGACCTTATATTGTTGATTTTAAAGTAACTGATCACACTGATCATGCTATTATTAAATACATTATGGAAAAGAAAGATGCTAAACCTAGACTTATTAGATGGGTTCTCTTGCTACGAGAATTTGATTTGCATATTATTGATAGAAAGGGAGCTGAGAACCCCGTTGCACACAACTTGTCTAGGTTAGAAAATGTTCTTGATGACCCACTACCTATTGATGATAGCTTTCCTGATGAACAATTAGTTGTCATAAATGCTTCTCGTACTGCTCCATTGTATGTTAATTATGCTAATTACATTGTTGCCAAATTAATACCACCTAGTTTCACATACCAGCAAAAGAAAAAGTTTTTCTACGATTTAAGACATTACTTCTGGGATGACCCACACCTTTATAAAGAAGGAGTAGATGGTGTCATTAGACATTGTCTACCTGAGCATGAACAGGAACAGATCCTACGCAAGTGTCACTCCGAGGCTTATGGAGGACACCACGCTGGAGATAGAACTGCGCATAAGGTATTGCAATCCGGTTTTTATTGGCCTACTCACTTCAAAGATGCATGTAAGTTTGTCTTGTCTTGTGATGAATGTCAAAGAATTGGTAATATTAGTAGACGTCAAGAAATGCCTATGAATTATTCACTTGTTATTGAACCATTTGATGTTTGGGGCTTTGATTATATGGGACCGTTTCCTTCCTCTAATGGGTATACACATATTTTAGTTGTTGTTGATTACGTTACTAAGTGGGCAGAAGCTATTCCAACTAGTAGTGATGATCATAACACCTCTATTAAGATGCTTAAAGAAGTTATTTTACCGAGGTTTGGAGTCCCTAGATATTTAATGACTGATGGTGGTTCACATTTTATTCATGGTGCTTTTCATAAAATGCTTGCTAAGTATGATGTTAATCATAGAATTGCATCTCCATATCACCCGCAGTCTTGTGGTCAAGTAGAATTGAATAGTAGAGAGCTCAAATTAATTTTGCAAAATATTATTAATAGATCTAGAAATAATTGGTCCAAGAAACCTGATGATGCATTATGGGCCTATAGAACTACATCTAAAAATCCTATGGGTATGTCTCCGTATAAAATGGTTTATGGAAAAGCATGTCACTTACCTCTCGAACTAGAACATAAGGCATATTGGGCAATTTAAGAGCTCAATTACGATTTCAAACTTGCTGGTGAGAAGAGGCTATTTGACGTTAGCTCAGTTGATGAATGGAGAACCCAGGCCTATGAGAATGCCAAACTGTTTAAAGAAAAAGTTAAAAGATGGCATGACAAAATAATACAAAAGTGTGAGTTTAATGTAGGTGATTATGTGTTGATATTCAACTCTCGTTTAAGATTTTTTTAGGAAAACTTCACTCTAAATGGGAAGGTCCTTACGTTATCGAGGAGGTTTATCGTTCCGGTGCCATAAAAATCAACAACTTCGAAGGCACAAATCCAAAGGTGGTGAGCGGTCAAAGAATCAAACATTATATCTCAGGTAATCCCATAGATGTTGAAAATTATTGAAATCGTAACCCCGGAGGAATACATAAGGGACACTTTACATAACGTTTCAGACTCCGAAAAGGAATATGTATATGGTATGGTAAGTAAACCGACTCCAAAATAGTTCTAATGGCAATTTTTCTCCGTTTTGGAATATTTAAGACAATAGGAAAATAAGAAGTAGTCCGGGAAGGACACGAGGCGTCCACGATGGTGGAGGGCACGCCCTACCCCCTGGGCGCGCCCCCCTGCCTCGTGGGCACCTCGTGTGTTCTCCGGACTCCATTTTCTTGCACGATACTTCTTTTGGTCGGTAAAAATTCATTATATAATCTCCCGAAGGTTTTGACAACCGGACCACGCAAATATCCTTTGTTCTTGTTTCGAGCTATTTTTCTGACAGATCTAGATCACCATGACGTTTCCAAGTGCCCCCAAGGACAAGTTCTTCGAGAATGTTATCAACCCCTACCTCGCGGAAGTGTTGCAACAGCCTCAAACCATTGAGATGCATGAGGGGGTGCTGCACATCCGCGATGTTGAGGGACCCAGAAGGACCGGAAGCGTGGAGACAAGACTCAAAGCAATGGAGCGGCAAGTTTTCAAGTGCCAAGGGATGGTGGAACACGGACTCGACACCAACCACATGATGATCGCGGAGTTCACCAACAACCACAAGCTGGATGCCAAGAACATTGGGGAGGCCATCTTCAAGCTTCACGAGAAAATCGAGCACCTCCAAGCCCAGATCTATGACCTGCAAAACCAAAACTGTGAGTATGAATATAGAATCAAGAGGATGAGTTTGGCTGCAGATTTGAGGATTCCGGAGACTCGATCATCCTTCTATGATGGTGAGCCTATGCCTTGGAAGATGGATGACAAGCCTACATCATCAACAACTCCATCATCACCACCCTCAAGGAAAGAGATATAATCACATGGGTATGGGCACTCCCCTTGGCAACTGCCAAGCTTGGGGGAGGTGCCCCGGTATCGTATCACCATCACACTCCTATCTTTACCATTTTTCTTAGTTCGATCCCTTTAGTAATATCTTGATCTAGTAGAATAAAGTTTTAGTATGATCTAGTCTTGAGTTTTGCTTTATGTTCCTTCTATGTAATCGAGTCCATGAGCTATATATAATTAAGATTAGTTTTGAGTCAAGGGCTTGATTATCTTACTATGATCTTGAGGGAATAAAAGAAAGAATAAAAATAAATAAAGAGATCTGTAACATCCCAAATTTCCCATTTGGAATGTTTTACAATTATAGCTAAGCATCTATGCATTATTATTTGAATTGAGTGACATTTGAATTATTTCAGAGGCTTTTGAGTTTGTTGGAACTTGAATTCAAATTGGCAGTTGAATTTACTTCAAAACAATGCCTGACAAATACTTGAGAAAAAGTATGAGAGGAGTAAACATGACACTACAAAAATGTCAGAAGAAAAGTTTTGCCAAAAAGTTTGAATTCAAATTTGATTTTATTTGGGATTTCCAGAAAATGTTTTTTTAAGTTTGAGTTTTGCCCCAGGAAAAATGTCCGAGTTGTAGGATAAATTCCCCTGAGAATTTTGATATATATATGTTCTATATAAAAATAATATATATTTTTATATATTCTTTCTTCTCTCTAATTCAAAAAAAAACCCCAAGCGCCAGCCAGGCCAACCGGCCTAGCCAGCGCCGAGCGCAGCCCACCAGTGGGCCAGGCACAGCCCACCAGCGACCGAGCCGGCCTGCCCCAGCGCCCGACGCCCGAACACTTTCCGCCTCGGTCGCCCGCTCGCTCTCCTCTCCCCCTCTCTCACCGACGCGCCGGCCCCACCTCGTCTCTTTCCCCTCGCCCACGTCTCGCCGCGCCAGAGCGCGACCGCCGCCGCCCGTCGCCGCGATCTTCTCGGGATCACGATCCCGCGTTTCCCCCTCGTCCACGACCACGCCCTATATAAAGCCCTGCCCCTACTCCCTCGAACCCCCTAAAACCCTACGCTCCAAACCTACGAGAGCCGCCTCCCTCGCCGAACGCATCTCGCCGCCGCCGCCTCGGTTCGCCGTCGTTTCTACCACCGGTGAGCCACCCCTCGACCTCCAAGCTACTCCACCCGAACCGCCACTTCATCCCGCACCTCCCTGACATCCTCTCTTCGCCCAGGGATCGCCGGAGCCGCCGCCTTGAGCATCACCGCCCGTCGCCGGAGTTGGAGCTCACCAGGAGCTCTATCAAGCTCGTACCACTCGCCACCGTCACCTCGACCGCCGAGACCACCACCGCCTCCGCCTCGCTCTGCAGCAGCCGCCTCGACGTCTCCGCCATCTTCCCCGACCACCGGAGCCACCGCGCCGTCCACGCCCGAGCCGCCGTCGTCCGTCGCCGTCGTCACCACCGCGGTATGTCGCCGGAGCCACCCACCACCGTCCGATCTGAAACCTAGGGCACAGATTAGATCTAGCGAAAGGTTAGGTTTATTTTAGATTAGTTCGGTTTTACTCCGGTTCAGTTGCGGTTTATTTAAATTAGATCGAACCGGTCGGTTTATTTTCGGTTAGCCTCGTGCATGCATTAGTTATATATCGCCTGAGCGTTAGATAGGCCCGTTAGCGCTAGTTTTTCTTTTTAGTTATATTTTTGTTTTTGTTTTTAACAGAATAGTTCCAGTTTTGTAAAATCCGTATCTCTTAGGTTACTTAATATTTTTAGTTGATTCTTTTTTTGTTAGTTTGGAAATTTCCTATAGTTTCTGTAGAAAATAGCTTAGGCCATGTTTAGGTTTTTAAAAGTTGTTTTATTTTAGTTTTATACAGATTAGTTTTCCTGCCATAAATTGAGTTAGGATTTTTTTTAGTGATTCTTTTTGCTACAACTTAGTTTAGTTCACGCCTAGCAGTAGGAACTTGTTGGGTATTTTATATTTAAAAAAAATAGTTTTAGTCGAAATCATGTGTTTCTTGTTTATTTAACTAGCTACTGTTTTCCTATTGTTCTAGTTAGTAAATTATTTTATTTTTACTATGTTATAGTTTATTTTAGATTAGTTTCGTAGTTTTAGAACGTGAACTTTTATTTACAGAAAATAAAAAGTTTATTTTATGTTCTTGTTAGTTGTTGGCTTGGATTTCTTAGAGTTTTCTTTGGTTTTTGGTTCGATTGTTTTGTGTGTTTTATGTTAGCATGCTGTTATGTTAAGTGATTGTATGTTTGTATGCTTATATGATTATTGTTTGCTTCGATAGAATTTCCGGACCGTCAGCCAGGCAAGTCATTTGATCATGTTTTACAATACCTATGATTTTGTTGCATTAGAATTATGCCTCCCCACCATGCATGCAGAGGGAGAATTTTAAGTTATGTTCTTGAGTAGTATCATGAGGTAGGATGAAACCAATTCCCTTGTTACCATTGCCGGGACGATGTAGTTTATTTTGCTATGCTCGTGAGACGGGTTGGTTGAGTGGTTCATAAGGGAGATGTGAGAGTCAAGATGATGACAACCCCATGACTTCAAGCTCAAGATGGACTTCAAAATTCACTACTAGGTGGAGGATTTGTTGACGGGCACCTGGAGAAACCAGGGATGGCGGGATGCATGGAGAAGCACCATGACATCTTGCGAAAGCTTCACCCAGCCACGAAGAGACGGATGGATACCCCATTGACCGAAAGCTTACATGCAGCCGCAAGCCATTATGGGCTCGCTTGGTCGACCCTAGGCGTGACTCGGCCGGACGGTGCTACGAGATGTAGAAGAACGGTAGGATTGGATGGGCACCGGCGGGGCCCAGAGGAACTCTTCGAAGACCTGTTTCGTTCGTCCGTCTTCAACACCAGGCGGTCACGAAGACTTAAAGGAGGGAACGATTCTTGCGGGTAAAGTCGCAAACCTCTGCAGAGTGAAGATCTGATCGGTTAGCCGTGTCCCGATTCACGGACAATTTGAGCCTCTGAACTTGGAGTATTTCGGATATCTCAACACGAACTTAATAAATTAATTGAGGGGTTATTTAATAATTGGGAATGAGACATTGGTTAGCGGAACCATCTCAATAACTACCAACATTTTGTAGTATTTGCAAACAAGTCCTTGTTGTAGGAAAAAGCGGCTTTTTCAAGAAAACAATGAAACTTAGAGCCCCACAGCCAAATTGCATATAGTGTTAGTAATTTTATTGTTGTTCTCTCTTTGACTTGCCGGCATATTCAAAATGCTGACCTACACGGCTGCAACGCCTTATGTTGCGAGGAGTTTTCCGATCAGGAGTGAGACTACGATCCACGCTTGGCGATTGCCCTATGGAGTCGGATGGACTCGCTATTCGCTCACGCTCCGCAGCTTTATTTAGTTTGTTTCTCATGAGTTGGCCTTGGCGAATTTATTATCTTGTAATAAAGACTCGATATGAGAATCGTGTAATAAATTCAGGTGTGATTGAACTTTGAATCTTTGCATCAATGTACTGTGTGTGCCAGCATGATCTTGGGATGGTACAGCTACACAGAGACTTGACCATTTTCGGGTGGGTCGCTACAAGATCGTATTGATCTTATGGAGAGTAATGACTTCACATATAAAGAGTATGATGAATAAAAGTTATTGAGAGTTGACAAACATAGTTTTGGTCATCGTTGCAAGTAATAGGAAGTAATAAAGAAAGAGAGGTTTTCACATATAAATACACTATCTTGGACATCTTTTATGATTGTGAGCACTCATTAAAATATGACATGCTAAAGAGTTGATGTTGGACAAGGAAGACAATGTAATGAGTTATGTTCTCTTATATCCAAAATAAAGTATATTGTCATGGATCATCCAAGATGTTGAGCTTGCCTTTCCCCCTCATGCTAGCCAAATTCTTTGCACCAAGTAGAGATACTACTTGTGCTTCCAAGTATCCTTGAACCTGGTTTTGCCATGAGAGTCCACCATACCTACCTATGGATTGAGTAATCCTTCAAGTAAGTTGTCATTGTTGTATGCAATAAAAATTGCTCTCTAATTATGTATGACTTATTAGTGTGGAGAAAATAAACTTTATACGATCTTGTGATATGGAAGCAATAAAAGCGACGGACTAGATAATAAAGGTCCATATCACAAGTGGTAATATAAAGTGATGTTCTCTTGCATTAAGATTTCGTGCATCCAACCACAAAAACATATGACAACCTCTGCTTCCCTCTGTGAAGGGCCTATCTTTTATTCTTGTCTTTAATATATATATATATATATATATATATATATATATATATATATATATATATATATATATATATATATATACATCAGGCTATTACATACGCTGTAATGTAATATTATTCTATTACCCTCTCTGTCTCGACGTGGTTCATAGTTTGACCGACGTGTTTTCAACAAGAACTGATCTTCCTGCATGCACGACGGACGGAAACAGGGGATGCAACGTGGAGCTTCCGGTCGTTCCCCGGCGCGATGATGCGGGCCATTCCTTGCTAGAGGAGACATGTAAGGGGTTCCGCGTCCAGCCTCAGCTGGATGAGTTTTATGATCTGTAGTCACCGGAGGTGACGGCGTGGCATTTTGGCGGCGGACGTGATTTTGGGCGTCAGTGTTTACTGTGGTGTTCGTGGGCCTCAATTTACGTCGTGTTTGTCGTTTTTGATGTGAGAATTATCGGTATGTTATAGTTTTTTGAGATTTTTTCATCTGTAATTTATGATTACAAGTTTTTGTGTTCTTGGTCGTTCCACGCCCGCCATGGAAATTTGTTCTTCTTTTTCTGTTGTTTTACTTTCGAATTGGTGTTGCAGGGAGAGAGATAAGGATTGTATGAAAAGATTTGCGTTGTCAATTTTTCTTTTTTGAGTTGTTTCTACCCCGGATTCCCATGTTGTTTTGTCGTTGGTGGAGGTTGTGTATGGCGGCTGACTGTAAGCTGCGATTTCGGGTAATCTGGTCAAACTTTGTAATTAAGTTGCGTGTTTTTCAGTGTTGTTTTGAATTGATGCCCGTATGTGTAGTTGGACTGCTGTCGTGTCAAAGTTTTGTTACTGTGTGCTGACATTGGAGCCGCACCAATGGCTCTGCACTTCGATTATAAAGCCCGAGCCCTCTATCAGTTTCATTCTACGAGCTGCAACCAAAGAAAAGGGAGATGGATCCTGAGCTGGGAGAGGTTACAGAGGAGGAGGGGGACGCCATAGATGTGAGGGCTGCAGTAGCGGAGCAGAGGAGGAGGAGGCGCAGCGCAGCAGAGATGGCGCGACGTCTTTGCCGAGGAGGAACTGGAGGCGAGTTCAATGATTTACTTGCGCGTGAGGTGATGGATACTTGCAACTCCAATGAATTGGAGCTTCTTTTCCCAGAGGGCAGGGGAAGGAACCATATTCAGATCATTAGTTGGGCTAGGGCGAGAGCAGCCATGGCTCCACATCCATCTACCAGGGCAAAATGGCGTCGTTTCTTTGATCGTTATGATCAAGTAGTGAATATTATGTTTTTAAGATTTTTGTTGTGAGGGAGCGGATGTTGAATGACTAAATGAATTCAACTTTGTTTTTGTCTCTGAATGTGTTGTTTTGTCTCGCATATGTTCGACATGTGCACCTTTGAACTGCTTGGTATTCGAAGTTGAACTGATTTGCGGTCAAATGTTGGATGGCTTGTGTAATAACTATTTCCTACCAGCTGGCTGCCCATCCGCCTATTTATTATTTTTATAATCTGCAGTGTCCCGACTATAAACGTTATCCATCTATGTGTGGTGTGTGGCCAAGTCTTCCCCTCCCTTTTATTCATTCTTCCAGAATCAGATCTAGGTTCCTCTCTCTTCTCTTCATTGCCTTTTTCTTTGTTCCTGTGTGTACGATGGAGGATTGTTCATGCGGATGCTGGTAAAGATGGTGCGATAGTCGACGGTTGTGTGTGTCTGAGTCTGGTTTGGAGCTCACTCAGACTCAGCGGTGTGGGCAACTTTATTGTTTGCTGTACGGCAACCATGGGTTTCGTACACCCTATGTTTGTCGCCTGACGGATGTTGACTAGAAGGAATCATGGGTATGTGTTTCTATTTGTTTTGTTTTCTACTTTCTTGTTGGTTTCTGTTCGAAACCCATGGACTGGATCTGCAGTTTTGTCTTATGAATAGCTTGTCTATATTTTTTTAATTAGGTTTTGTTGGATTTTAACAGCATGGATTTCTGTGTGCATTTGTTCATTACTTAACAGTATTTAAACCATTTTTTGTATAATCCCTGATCTGTTTATGAATAGATGTTTTTACTATAGGTGTATTGATATGTATATTTTTTAGTTTAGTCAGTTCACATGTCTAGTTAGTTTTGTGTTATTGTTTTGGTTCAAATTTTTTCCATTTTAGTTTGTTATGCAAATCGTTCCTATATCTGTGTAAAAATTCAGTTATGTCAGGTGTTCATTTTGTTTTGTACTCACATGTCCATTTGCGAAAAATGTCACCCGGATCGGGATTGTTGCTCCTAGTTCCGTGTTACAAGATGGAGACTTGAGACAAGAATGGGTATCAGTTGATGGATGTTGCCTACCACATCGACTTTGATGGTTGCATCAACCTAACTACTGGGTGGAAGGAGTTTGCGGCTGAGTCTGGATTTGAGGATGGTGATGTGGTTATGGTTATGTCCTTGAGAGAAGACGACTCTCTGACGTTCAGAATTTATGTGCTGTAGGTTTAAATGTGGCAAATGACGCCAGCTTTGAGATTTGTGTATGGTTGATTATTTTGTAGTATTTTTTCTTTTAAAACATTTGCATGTGAGATGGTTGAATTGTATTGTTTTATCAGAATGGTATGGCACTAGTTATGTAATGTTTTTCCTATTGTTCTGCTCAATTATAAGTGTTTTATTTATACATTCTTTATATTAGTACTGGAACAATTTCTATAGTTGAACAATCTCTCGCGCGGCTGTGCAGCACAGCGTGCGCATGAGCTATGTGTTTAGTCCCACCTCGCTAGTCGAGGGGGCTCTAGACTTGTTTATAAGCGCAGCCGACGCTCACCAGTCGAACTCCTCTGAACACTTACCAGAGCGCTAATACACGGCGCTCGCTCTCTCTCTCTCTCTCTCTCTCTCTCTCTTGACCTGTGGGCCCTAGAGGGCAGGCCCTGCGGGTGTGCGGATTACTAGGGATTCGCCCACGGGCTCGAGTTCAAGTATCTAGCATTGTCAGGGCCTGCGCCTGTCCTTGGGCGGTCAAAAAAAAAATTTTGGACCTAGTACTTGACTACACCAGTAACTTGGACTGGTACTTTTTTGTCCTTGTGTTGTCATTTTTTTTTGTTTTTCTTTTTCTTGTTTGTTTGAATATAATATTGTGGCATGACTTGCCCCCGCACCGAACCGTACCGAGGGGCATATTTGTACTGACACATCTTCCTTGTATGGACTTTGCCCCATTATCTATCTTTTTTAGGGGTGTGGGTGTGTGGGGTGGGGTGGGGAAACAGAATAACCGCATTGCGCTTTGTCAAGCAGCGCCTTTGCAGCGTTAGCGAGGCCGAGCCGGGGGGGGTGGGACCCCCCCCCCCATCCCGGCGAGGCCGAGCCAGGAACGAGCCGTAGCAGGCGACGACGCGGCGTGTCGCGGCGTCGCATGCGGAGGCGAGTCCGTAACATGACTTGCCCCATTATCTTATCTTAGGGGTGTGGGTGCGTGGGGAAACAGAAGAACCGCGTTTACTATCTTTAGGGGTGTGGGTGCGTGGGGGAAACATAACTTGCCCCCGCACCGAACCGTACCGAGGGGCATAGTTGTACTGACACATCTTCCTTGTATGGACTTTGCCCCATTATCTATCTTTTTTAGGGGTGTGGGTGCGTGGGGTGGGGGGAAACAGAATAACCGCATTGCGCTGTCAAGCGAGCACACTTTGCCACGTTAGCGAGGCCGAGCTGGGGAGAGGGGTGAGGGACCCCCTCCCCATCCGGCGAGGCCGAGCCAGAACGAGCCGTGTGCGATGACGCTGGCGTGCAGCAAGGTCGCATGCGGAGGCGAGTCCGTAACATGACTTGCCCCATTATCTTATCTTAGGGGTGTGGGTGCGTGAGGAAACAGAATAACCACGTTTTCTATCTTTAGGGGTGTGGGTGCGTGGGGGAAACATGAATTTCCTCCGCACCGAACCGTACCGAGGGGCATAGTTGTACTGACACATCTTCCTTGTATGGACTCTGCCCCATTATCTAACTTAGGGGTGTGGGTGCGTGGGGTGGGGGAAACAGAATAACCGCCTGCGCTTTGTCAAACGAGCGCCTTTGCCGCGTTAGCGAGGTCGAGCTGGGGGATGGGGTCGACCCCACTCCCATCCCGGCGAGGCCGAGCCAAGAACGAGCCGTAGCAGGCGAAGACGCGGCGTGCCGCGGCGTCGCATGAGGAGGCGAGTCCGTAATATGACTTGCCCCATTATCTTATCTTAGAGGTGTGGGTGTGTAACGCCCCAAGACCGATGCTTCAGAAGACTTCCATATATTTCGGGTTTCGCCGTGTGTTTCTTTTGTGCCTGCTATTTTATTTTTGCATTGCATCATGTCATCATGCCATCATATCATTAATTTTTTAAAACTCTTCTAAATAAACTGCATAGATCTTTTGATCTATTTAAATCGAGGGATATTCACAATGGTGATTTCTCTTTAGAACATATACTCCCAATATTATTAGGGAGCTATAATAAATATTCCATTAACTGGAAATCACCCATAACACATTTGCATTATTTGTCAACTCTACTTTTATCCGACTCAACTCTCTATCCTTCCTTTTCGACCTTTTAGTAAAATTGAGTTGCAATTTTACTTCTCCATAAATGCTCCAAATCTGCCCATAAATCACATCTGGTGTGTAGGGTCACCCCCTATAATTTCAACCCATTTGGAGTTCATTCGAATGGGGTTCGAAATTCAAACTTGTCTGAGTTAAATTCAACATGTGTGGATTTTACATTCTCTAAAAATCCTCGGGCCATTTTTGTTAAATTCCTCATATTTTTGTGAGCCCGGGAAAATTATCCGTGTGACCAAATTCTTTCCCTAACCCTCTCTTTCTTTTTGTCTCTCTTTAATTGTTTTCTGCTAAGAAAATATAAGAGAGAGAGAAGAGGGCCGCTTCCCCGCAGCCCATTTGACCCAAGGCTAGGCCGGCCCAAGGCCCAGCCGCCCCCCACTGTAACCCTGCCCGATCCCCATCTCTCGATCCCTCCCTCTCGTTCCCCAATCCGCCACCACTCGTCCCGATCGATCGATCCCCGCCTCCGCTCCTTCCTCCTTGCAGCGCCCGAACCCTACCATCGAGCCACACCCATCGTCCGATCCGCATCTCCCTCTTGTCTCCTCCCTCGCGCTGACTCCCGCAGAGAAAGAGAGAGGAACAGAGCCTCGCGCCCGACCCCCTCGCTCGCCATCGAGCCGCGCTACCACCGGAGCGGCCAACTCCGGCGGCCCTGGAGCGCCGCGCCCTACCTCCTCCTCGTCGCCCCTCCGGTCGCTGCGGCCAGGCGCGCAGCCGCCCCGTGGCCCCTCCGTTCCTCGACCTCGCCGCCAGCAGCAGCTGCTGCACCCCCTCACCGACTGCCCCGCCGGTCGCCTCTGCCTCGACCCCGCGTCCTCGCCTCCGGCGACCGTCGCCGCTCCGTGCACCCCGGCCCCCTCCTGCCTCAAGGAGCAGGTCCCCGCGCCCCACGACTTCGTCTGCGCCGTCTCCTGCTCCTCGCCTCGAGCACCGACGCTCCAAGGCCGGCCTCCTGCAGTTCGTCGTTGCCGGAGCTCCCCACCACAGCAAGCAGCCGACCTCGCCGCCCGTCGCCATCAACCCCTCCACCTGCGTCCTGCACACCGCTGCCCCGAGCGCCCCTGTCCTCGAGCACCTGTTGACTTCGGTTTGTGTCAAGCGCTCTGACCCGTTGCTGCCATGGCCTTACATCCATCTGGCCCTGTTGTGTTCATGGAGCCACTGTACCATGGCCAAGACCGAGACCCCGTGAACGTCAAGTTCTTCCACGACGCCCGAACGATTACAGGACCGGAACGCCAAGTACCCCTATGCGCGAAGACACCAAGTCTGTTTCGGGATTCATCAAGTACCGCTATCGATGACCGAACATCCACGAAACGTGTACCACTACTGTCGCGAGTACCTCTACCGTCGTCAAGACCGGACGGACAAGTACCACGACAACATGTGTTCCACTACCGTTGACCCTCGAAGACTGCATGGACGTCAAGTTCCTTGTCGTGACCCCGGACATCTACGAACGTGTACAACTACTTCCACTACCCCGCGAGAACGTCTACTTCCACTACCGTCGCGAGAACGACTACTTCCACTACGGCCCGTGTACCACTACTTCCTTCGACGAACTTGACCCGTTCCGAAAATGCACGCTTCGAAGGTATACCACCGAGACGACACCCGCGAACGAATGCATGTTGTATGAGATACTCATGTTCAAACCGTGTCCGAGTTGTTCCTTGCGCGTTCCTCCTCGGTTGCCATTCCGTCGACCCATGGGAATCCGGTAATCCGGGAGCACCCCACCATCCTTGCATGACATGCTCACGCCCACTTCTTTTGCACCGGTATCTCCGTTAGCTACCGGAACCGATATGTTGCCGTGGCATCATTTTCGGATTCGCCGTCGTGGCACCCCTTTCGTTCCGCCATGGTGAAAAATGCTTCATAACATGCTCATGTCAACTTTTCATAAAAATTGCATATAACTTACATATGTCATCCGCATCATGATAACAACATTTAAATGTTAAAAATTGTGGTTGCATTAAATTGCTAAATGCTTATGGGGATTTACCGGATTTGTTGTTTTTATATCCGACCCCATTTAAATTGTTTAGATGGTATAGTTTTGTTATGCTTCACCTCTTGCCATGTTATTTAACATTTAATAATGTTGAGTACCTAACCGAGAGAGAACTAAATAATTGATGTGGTGTTTCGTCAATATGCAACTCGTTGCATATTGGGCTCCATTTAACTTGTAGTTTCGTTTGCGCATATTGCCATGCCATGCCTCCTTAAACCGGACATGCATCATACTTGGTTGTGCATCATGCCTTGTTTGTGCTGTTGGTTTACCATGTTGTTGTTTGTTTCCGGGTTGCTTCTCTTGTTAACTTCGGTTTCGTTCCGGAGTTGTGAAGATTCGTTCGACTACGTCCGTTTGTCTTGTTCATGGACTCGTTCTTCTTCCTTGCGGGATTTCAGGCAAGATGACCATACCCTCGAAATCACTTCTATCTTTGCTTGCTAGATGCTCGCTCTTTTGCTATGCCTATGCTACGATGCCTACCACTTGCTATATCATGCCTCCCATATTGCCATGTCAAGCCCCTAACCATCCTTTCCTAGCAAACCGTTGTTTGGCTATGTTACCGCTTTGCTCAGCCCCTCTTATAGCGTTGTTAGTTGCAGGTGAAGTTGAAGTTTGTTCCTTGTTGGAACATGGAGATGTTGTTCCCTGTTGGAACATGTTTACTTGTTGGGATATCACAATATATCTTATTTAATTAATGCATCTATATACTTGGTAAAGGGTGGAAGGCTCGGCCTTATGCCCGTGTTTTGTTCCACTCTTGCCGCCCTAGTTTCCGTCATACCGGTGTTATGTTCCCGGATTTTGCGTTCCTTACGGTTGGGTGATTTATGGGACCCCTTGACAGTTCGCTTTGAATAAGACTCCTCCAAAAAGGCCCAACATTGGTTTTACCATTTGCCACCTAAGCCTTTTTCCCTTGGGTTCTGCAGACTCAAGGGTCATCTTTATTTTAACCCCGGACAAGTGCTCCTTCGAGTGCTGGCCCAAACCGAAGCGATGTCCGCGCCCCACAGGCAATCAGGGTCTATGCCAACCCGACGTCTGGCTCATCCGGTGTGCCCCGAGACCGAGATATGTGCAGCTCCTATCAGGATTTTTCGGCACATCCGGGCGGCTTTGCTGGTCTTGTTTTATTGCTGTCGAAATGTCTTGTAGTCCGGGATTCCGAGACTGATCGGGCCTTCCCGGTAGAAGGAATATCCTTCGTTGACCGTGAGAGCTTATAATGGGCTAAGTTGGGACACCCCTGCAGGCTATTATCTTTCGAAAGCCGTGCCCGCGGTTATGAGGCAGATGGGAATTTGTTAGTGTCCGGTTGTAGAAAACCCGAAGTTGATCTTTTTTAAAATACATCAACCGCGTGTGTAACCGTGATGGTCTCTTCTCGGCGGAGTCCGGGAAGTGAACACGGTGTTGGAGTTATGTTTGACGTAGGTTGTTCTAGGATCACTTCTTGATCATAGTTGTTCGACCGTGCTTTTGCCTTCTCTTCTCGCTCCCATTTGCGTATGTTAGACACCAGATATGCTAGTCGCTTGCTGCAGCTCCACCTCACTACCTTCTCCTACCCATAAGCTTAAATAGTCTTGATCTCGCGGGTGTGAGATTGCTGAGTCCCCGTGACTCACAGATACTTCCAAACCAGTTTGCGGTGCCGATGAAACCGTGCAGTGGCCTTTTGAGCTCAAGGAGGAGCTCGATGAAGATCTTGTTCATTGTGTTGTTTCGTTTCAATTGATCGAGAGTGGAGCCCAGTTAGCGATCGGGGATCTGTGTAGCATTTGGGGTAGTCTTCTTTTATTTTGGTTCCGTAGTCGGACCTTGATTGTATCTGTATGATGTAATGCTTTACTCATGTATTGCGTGAAGTGGCGATTGTAAGCCAACTATGTATCTCTTTCCTTATGTATTACATGGGTTGTGTGAAGATTACCTCACTTGCGACATTGCTTTCAATGCGGTTATGCCTCTAAGTCGTGCTTCGACACGTGGGAGATATAGCCGCATCGAGGGCGCAAGTTGGTAATCGAGCCATCCCGACTTAGGAGCCCCCGCTTGATTGAATCGCTGACTTTGTTGAGTCTAGAAAAAAAATGTTTTGAGTCTTAGGATTATATATATCGAGAGTAGGATTCTTTTACTCCTCGGTCCTTAAATCGCTCTGGTGAGGTCTCCTGACGTAGAGTTTTGACTCTTCCTCTTCTCAAATTTCACTAAATTTTTTTTTTAGGATCACGCGGGTATCTTGGAATCGTTCCGATGGTTTTGTGACGAGAACATTGTTCTTGGTGCCTCCTGACATTTAGGGGTTGTGGCAGTGTCCCGGGGAGTTGAGCTCCGAGGTGTTGTCGTCACAATTTTATCGTTGCAGTTCTGGAATACCTGAGTTTTGCCGATATCGAAAATCTCTTTTATGCAGTTGTTGGTGAGATAACCTCGATAACCCAGTACTGGGGCGAGCTCGAGAGTATTGCCATAACTCGTATAACGGATGTTTTTTCGAAGGTCGAGGTAAACAATTTCCGAAGGTTTCTTGGTTATGTGTTGAAGGATGGATACAGCTGGATCTAGGTATTGTTAGTTTGGGTGATATATTTTGTGTCCCTCAGATCCCCAACACCAGATTGCATAACCAGAAAGTTTCGGAGTTTATAGGTGGGAATTCAAGTATCTCGTAAGATATCTTTCCAACACACACATGATACGATATGGGATCTATCATATGTTTGTTTCCGCTTATTCATAAGCCAAATCCTTTGTTTTTGTTCCGTTTTGTGGTATTCAAGTTGCTTCAATGCCAAGTGTTGATTCCATACCTTATTCTAAACGGTGTCCTCATATTTCTATGTGGATGCTAATCCTTCTTGATCACTGAGCTTGTCATGTTAATTCTTTTCCCAACCGGTGTGCTTCTCTTCAAGTGGATCCGATCATTTTCAACATCTGTGAGATCAATTCTAAGTTTTCTCAACGGTGCTTGCTTCATCCGTCCTAGGTTGTCTTTGTTTTCCCCGTCCTCCCACCCTTTTCGTCAAGGACTCATATATCCCTAACCAAGTACCCATTTTATTGCTGTGAAGTCTCTTCATTCTTTTCCTCAGTGTTTTATCCGGTGATTTCTCATGAAGACGCTAAGGAAGCTTCAACCTTATCGTTGTTCCATTCTAATTTTCTTCTCCGGTGGATTCAATTCAAGCTTTGTCGATCATATCATTTTCCCCGTTTCAAATGTTTTCCCATGCCGGTGTATCTCCTAATCATTCACTTCTCGCTATTCATTTGGTTGGGAGTGATGAAGATATCTCAGAAGATTCGTGTTCCCATTCTTAATCCGTTCAAGTTATTTCGAGATTGTTATCTCATTCAAGCCATTCAATTCAACCGGTGCAATCTCTCTATTCAAACAATCGTTCAACGGTGGTTCTTTTGAGTGGGCCCTAACCCACATGTCTTTTCCCAGGATCTTACCTGACTCTTCTAATTTTTCCGGAGCTTCTAAAAATTCTTTTCTAAGTTTGACGTAAGAATGAATTTTCATCAGTCAAGGCTTTCTCCAAGATCTTTCAAATTCTTTTCATCTTTGGTTCAACCTTTCTAATTTTCATTCGGGAGTGCCTCAACAATTCATGGTGGTGTTTCTCATCGTCATTCTCAACATTTGAAGACTGAAGAAGGATTTCTCCTAAATCTTGCTCCATTCTCTTCAAGATTCATGGTTCTAACTTGATGCCATCCTCTCATAATTATTTTCGATTGTGAGAATTCTTTCAACCCACCCGGAGCATTTCAGGAGTCTTTTCAGTTTGATTCTCCGGAGCCCATCATCTTAGAATTATTCATTCAAGTTTTCAACTCTTGTTTTCCAAATCTCACCGGTGCATCGTCGAAATATCCTCTAATCAGTTCATGATCTCTTTGTTCTAATGTATCTAAATTCTGTCAAGCATCTTTATTCGTTTTCCAATTCTTCACGGTGAATTGTGCCTTTGCTACTTTCATTTTCAATTCTTACGGTGGTTCGTTCAAGATTTCACTTCCTTCGTTATCATATAGATTCATTCGTTCTTTCCAATCCTACCGGTGGTTCGTTGAAGACCTTCCCAAGTTTACGCTATATCTATCTTAATCCTTTCTACGAGAATAACTAGTATGACAAATCCATTGCTTGTCATCAATTCAATTGGTGAAGGATGAGCATAATGTAATTCTTATTCTTGTTTCATCGAGTAAATTCAATTCCTTATTTTGGAGGTTCATCAAAATTCTTTATTTCATTTGTTCATCTTTCTTTCCGGAGTTCCAAGTTTTCTCGGCTATATCATTTCAAAGCTTCATCTTATCACTGCAAGGTTTCACCTTGTATTTGCAACTTCTCTTTCTTTTATCATCCTTTTCTTATCGGAGTTCTTCATGGAGGCTCTACATGATGGTTCGTCAAGGATTCTTTTCATTCTTCAATTGTTCTTCAAGATTTTTCTCTCGGAGTTAAGATCCGCCAAGCTATACTCTAAAATAAGCATGGTGTTCAACACATGTTTTGTTTTGAGGAGCTCAAGTATTCTTCATCTTGCATTCCAAAGTGCAATTCTTTGTACCTTATCTCTTGAGATGGTGTTATGTCATTCTTGACAATTTTCCTTCTTGCTTCATGATTCACATGTTGTCAAGAATGAGGTATTTTAAATCCATCAATCTCTTCATTGGAGTTATCTTGGGCTATATTTCACCTAAAGCTTTCCCTAAGGATTGTTGCTAATTATGGTGCTTATAAATGACCCAAGTTCTTCATTTGTCCTCCCGGTGAAATAAGTTTCTCGTCTCCTTGTTGATATCAGTCCAATCATTTGTTTCCGTTGGTGGCAGAAGCTCACCTCAAAATTTCGAGGTCTTTTCCATAAGCCCACTACAAGCTTATCTTTTCGTTGTTGGTTTTCCAACAACTCCGTTTTAACCTTCTTGGAAGGGTGCTCTCCAAGCTCATTTGTGGCAGAAGTTGTCATTTTCTACTCCATTATGTTATTCCAATGATCTATCTTCTATTCTTTCTTCCGGAGGCATGGTGATGTTGTTCTCTTCACTCATCATCTCGGATTGTGAGGATCGTGTTCTTTTCATGCTTATCCATTTAACCGGAGTGTTGTGTCATCTCTTCAAGTTCTTTTCATCTTATCAAGTATGGCTTCTCTTTTCAACCGGAGTGTTGTGGCTATCATTCCTCTTTTAACCAGAGTCTCATCCAGGTGCTTTCATTTTGCCAAGTTCATAATTCTAATTCCTTCCATTTTTTCAGTCGGAGTGCTGCCCAAATTATATCATTCTTAATCCTACTCTATCTTGTTTCAACCGGAGTGGTTTCGAATTCTATCTTGTCCCTTAAACTCTTGATTCATGTCTTTGCAACCTTCAAGTTCCCGTAATGTTCCGTGTTCCTCTTTTCTAACAGACTGTTCGCAATCTCGTTCATTCCATTGTATTCTTTCTTTCAATTTGCTCAACCTCTCAAGGTTCGTGGTTTCACTCGTTTGTCAAAGAAGCAACTTTGTTTTACCTCTTCCTCTTCCGTTTTTTTTCCGGTGCCATCCTAGATCTCGGGACGAGATACTCTTGTAGTGGTGGAGTGTTGTAACGCCCCAAGACCGATGCTTCAGAAGACTTCCATATATTCCGGGTTTCGCCGTGTGTTTCTTTTGTGCCTGCTATTTTATTTTTGCATTGCATCATGCCATCATGCCATCATATCATTAATTTTTTAAAACTCTTCTAAATAAACTGCATAGATCTTTTGATCTATTTAAATCGAGGGATATTCACAATGGTGATTTCTCTTTAGAACATATACTCCCAATATTATTAGGGAGCTATAATAAATATTCCATTAACTGGAAATCACCCATAACACATTTGCATTATTTGTCAACTCTACTTTTATCCGACTCAACTCTCTATCCTTCCTTTTCGACCTTTTAGTAAAATTGAGTTGCAATTTTACTTCTCCATAAATGCTCCAAATCTGCCCATAAATCACATCTGTGTGTAGGGTCACCCCTATAATTTCAACCCATTTGGAGTTCATTGAATGGGGTTCGAAATTCAAACTTGTCTGAGTTAAATTCAACATGTGTGGATTTTACATTCTCTAAAAATCCTCGGGCCATTTTTGTTAAATTCCTCATATTTTTGTGAGCCCGGGAAAATTATCCGTGTGTCCAAATTCTTTCCCTAACCCTCTCTTTCTTTTTGTCTCTCTTTAATTGTTTTCTGCTAAGAAAATATAAGAGAGAGAGAAGAGGGCCGCTTCCCCGCAGCCCATTTGACCCAAGGCTAAGCCGGCCCAAGGCCCAGCCGCCCCCCACTGTAACCCTGCCCGATCCCCATCTCTCGATCCCTCCCTCTCGTTCCCCAATCCGCCGCCAGCCACTCGTCCCGATCGGGATCGATCCCCTCGCCTCCGCTCCTTCCTCCTTGCAGCGCCCGAACCCTACCATCGAGCCACACCCATCGTCCGATCCGCATCTCCCTCTTGTCTCCTCCCTCGCGCTGCCTCCCGCAGAGAAAGAGAGAGGAACAGAGCCTCGCGCCCGACCCCCTCGCTCGCCATCGAGCCGCGCTACCACCGGAGCGGCCAACTCCGGCGGCCCTGGAGCGCCGCGCCCTACCTCCTCCTCGTCGCCCCTCCGGTCGCTACGGCCAAGCGCGCAGCCGCCCCGTGGCCCATCCGTTCCTCGACCTCGCCGCCAGCAGCAGCTGCTGCACCCCCCTCACCGACTACCCCGCCGGTCGCCTCTGCCTCGACCCCGCGTCCTCGCCTCCGGCGACCGTCGCCGCTCCGTGCACCCCGGGCCCCTCCTGCCTCAAGGAGCAGGTCCCCGCGCCCCACGACTTCGTCTGCGCCGTCTCCTGCTCCTCGCCTCGAGCACCGACGCTCCAAGGCCGGCCTCCTGCAGTTCGTCGTTGCCGGAGCTCCCCACCACAGCAAGCAGCCGACCTCGCCGCCCGTCGCCATCAACCCCTCCACCTGCGTCCTGCACACCGCTGCCCCGAGCGCCCCTGTCCTCGAGCACCTGTTGACTTCGGTTTCTGTCAAGCGCTCTGACCCGTTGCTGACATGGCCTTACATCCATCTGGCCATGTTGTGTTCATGGAGCCACTGTACCATGGCCAAGACCGAGACCCCGTGAACGTCAAGTTCTTCCACGACGCCCGAACGATTACAGGACCGGAACGCCAAGTACCCCTACGCGCGAAGACGCCAAGTCCGTTTCGGGATTCATCAAGTACAGCTATCGATGACCGAACATCCACGAAACGTGTACCACTACTGTCGCGAGTACCTCTACCGTCGTCAAGACCGGACGGACAAGTACCACGACAACATGTGTTCCACTACCGTCGACCCTCGAAGACTGCATGGACGTCAAGTTCCTTGTCGTGACCCCGAACATCTACGAACGTGTACAACTACTTCCACTACCCCGCGAGAACGTCTACTTCCACTACCGTCGCGAGAATGACTACTTCCACTATGGCCCGTGTACCACTACTTCCTTCGACGAACTTGACCCGTTCTGAAAATTCACGCTTCGAAGGTATACCACCGAGACGACACCCGCGAACGAATGCATGTTGTATGAGATACTCATGTTCAAACCGTGTCCGAGTTGTTCCTTGCGCGTTCCTCCTCGGTTGCCATGCCGTCGACCCATGGGAATCCGGTAATCCGGGAGCACCCCACCATCCTTGCATGACACGCTCACGCCCACTTCTTTCGCACCGGTATCTCCGTTAGCTACCGGAACCGATATGTTGCCGTGGCATCATTTCGGATTCGCCGCCGTGGCACCCCTTTCGTTCCGCCATGGTGAAAAATGCTTCATAACATGCTCATGTCAACTTTTCATAAAAATTGCATATAACTTACATATGTCATCCGCATCATGATAACAACATTTAAATGTTAAAAATTGTGGTTGCATTAAATTGCTAAATGCTTATGGGGATTTACGGTTTGTTGTTTTATATCCGACCCCATTTAAATTGTTTAGATGGTATAGTTTTGTTATGCTTCACCTCTTGCCATGTTATTTAACATTTAATAATGTTGAGTACCTAACCGAGAGAGAACTAAATAATTGATGTGGTGTTTCGTCAATATGCAACTCGTTGCATATTGGGCTCCATTTAACTTGTAGTTTCGTTTGCGCATATTGCCATGCCATGCCTCCTTAAACCGGACATGCATCATACTTGGTTGTGCATCATGCCTTGTTTGTGCTGTTGGTTTACCATGTTGTTGTTTGTTTCCGGGTTGCTTCTCTTGTTAGCTTCGGTTTCGTTCCGGAGTTGTGAGGATTCGTTCGACTACGTCCGTTTGTCTTGTTCATGGACTCGTTCTTCTTCCTTGCGGGATTTCAGGCAAGATGACCATACCCTCGAAATCACTTCTATCTTTGCTTGCTAGATGCTCGCTCTTTTGCTATGCCTATGCTACGATGCCTACCACTTGCTATATCATGCCTCCCATATTGCCATGTCAAGCCCCTAACCATCCTTTCCTAGCAAACCGTTGTTTGGCTATGTTACCGCTTTGCTCAGCCCCTCTTATAGCGTTGTTAGTTGCAGGTGAAGTTGAAGTTTGTTCCTTGTTGGAACATGGAGATGTTGTTCCCTGTTGGAACATGTTTACTTGTTGGGATATCACAATATATCTTATTTAATTAATGCATCTATATACTTGGTAAAGGGTGGAAGGCTCGGCCTTATGCCTGTGTTTTGTTCCACTCTTGCCGCCCTAGTTTCCGTCATACCGTGTTATGTTCCCGGATTTTATGTTCCTTACGGTTGGGTGATTTATGGGACCCCTTGACAGTTCGCTTTGAATAAGACTCCTCCAGCAAGGCCTAACATTGGTTTTACCATTTGTCACCTAAGCCTTTTTCCCTTGGGTTCTGCAGACTCAAGGGTCATCTTTATTTTAACCCCCGGACCAGTGCTCCTTCGAGTGCTGGCCCAAACCGAGCGATGTCCGGCGCCCCCTGGGAAATCAGGGTCTATGCCAACCCGACGTCTGGCTCATCCGGTGTGCCCTGAGACCGAGATATGTGCAGCTCCTATCAGGATTTGTCGGCACATCCGGGCGGCTTTGCTGGTCTTGTTTTATTGCTGTCGAAATGTCTTGTAGTCCGGATTCGAGACTGATCGGGCCTTCCGGTAGAAGGAATATCCTTCGTTGACCGTGAGAGCTTATAATGGGCAAAGTTGGGACATCCTGTAGGGTATTATCTTTGAAAGCCGTGCCCGCGTTATGAGGCGATGGGAATTTGTTAATGTCCGGTTGTAGAAAACCGAAGTTGATCTTTTTAAAATACATCAACGCGTGTGTAACCGTGATGGTCTCTTCTCGGGAGTCCGGGAAGTGAACACGGTGTTGGAGTTATGTTTGGCGTAGGTTGTTCTAGGATCACTTCTTGATCATAGTTGTTCGACCGTGCTTTTGCCTTCTCTTCTCGCTCCCATTTATGTATGTTAGACACCGATATGCTAGTCACTTGCTGCAGCTCCACCTCACTACCTTCTCCTACCCATAAGCTTAAATAGTCTTGATCTCGCGGGTGTGAGATTGCTGAGTCCCGTGACTCACAAATACTTCCAAAACCAGTTTGCGGTGCCGATGAAACCGTGCAGGTGGCCTTTTGAGCTCAAGGAGGAGCTCGATGAAGATCTTGTTCATTGTGTTGTTTCATTTCAATTGATCAGTAGTGGAGCCCAGTTGGGACGATCGGGCATCTGTGTAGCATTTGGGGTAGTCTTCTTTTATTTTGGTTCCGTAGTCGGACCTTGATTGTATCTGTATGATGTAATGCTTTACTCATGTATTGCGTGAAGTGGCGATTGTAAGCCAACTATGTATCTCTTTCCCTTATGTATTACATGGGTTGTGTGAAGATTACCTCACTTGCAACATTGCTTTCAATGCGGTTATGCCTCTAAGTCGTGCTTCGACACGTGGGAGATATAGCCGCATCGAGGGCGTTACAGGGTGCATGGGGAAACAGAATAACCGAGTTTTCTATATTTAGGGGTGTGGGTGCGTGGGGGAAACATGACTTGCCCCCGAGGGGCATAGTTGTACTAACACATCTTCCTTGTATGGACTTTGCCCCATTATCTATCTTCGGGGTGTGGGTGCGTGGGGTGGGGGGGAACAGAATAACCGCTGCTTTGTCAAGCAGCGCCTTGCGACGTTAAGCGCAAGGCCGAGCCAGGGGGGGGTTGGGACCCCCCCTCCCCCATCCCTGCGAGGCCGAGCCAGGAACGAGCCGTAGCAGGCGATGACGCGGCATGCCGCGGCGTCGCATGCGGAGGCGAGTCCGTAACATGACTTGCCCCATTATCTTATCTTTATTTTTTAGGGGAAAACATGACCGTTATGAATTATTTTTTTCATTTGTACTTGTTTGATATTATTTTTGTACTGTTGTGAGTTATTATTTGTACTTTAGCCGTTTGTTTTCACCATCTATATTAATTTTTTTATTTGTATTCGATTTTTGGTATTATCTTTTGTAACTGGCTAGAGATAGTGGGCTTCGCCACGGTTGTGGGCTTTAGCCGTCCGTTTTCTCCCAGTTATCTTTTAACCCTCCCACTCACCTTTTAACCTCCGATCTTCCGCGTTCCGCTCCTCTCCCGTCCCCAAGTCGATTCAGTCTTCGTTCCCCTCTTCTTCTCTTCTCGGAGGGGGAGTTGTTACTCCTGTATCGCCGCGGGAGCGTCGGCCGGAGGGCTCAACCCCAGGGGTCGAGGTCCGGGTGTTCTGTTTTGTTCTTTTTGCTCTGCCATTGAATTTTCTTGCGTCCTCTTATGTTCAGATTTTCTCTCTATTTCTAATCTCTTGCTCTCTTTGCTGTCCCAGGCTACACTCGCTAGGGTTCCTTTGCTGTTGAACGAGCGTTTGGCGGCAGTGATACTGGATTGCACGTGCAATAAAGGTAGGCTCTGGTCTTAAACTTGGGGCCTTCCCTGACAGCAAAACCAGCGTGCTTCGCATATACGTTGTAGAAGTTCTTAGTTTCTTCGAAAGTTTCAAACCTCATCTCCGGCCTTGGCAGAACATAAGCTTCAATGTCAGGTGGCTGCACACAACAGTAACAAAACAAAAATGTTAGATGGGGTGGTCACAGCACCATGGTATGGACTGTGCTTGTATTTTTTTTTCTATATGGATACCTACATGTGTATAGCTCTGCGCTGCCTCTGGTGTTTGTTGTTCTCCCTGGTTTATGGGCGCCGGTGGTGTCACCCTTGGCACATGCAGCAATGCATCTCTTGGAGGGAGCAATGATGATGAAGATCTCCGTCTCTCGTTGTACGGACGTCTCTCCTCGGATTCATTGTGATGTTGCTCCTGTGTATATGGCTCATATCTTGTACTTTTGAACCTGCTAGAGTGGCCAAAATTTCTGTCTTTTTGCCCTGGTCTTCCCGTCGCAACTGCTTTTGCAGCACAGATGATTGATGTTGATGGAGCGACTGGTGGAAGCCTTCTTGCAACCCATCCACGGCTTCCTGTCCTTGGCTTTTTGCATGCGCTGGGGAAGGAAAACGTTTGTTGTTGGTGATATTGTTGGCCTAGTTGCAACCCAGTAGCGGCAAAGCTTGCATTCTCAGACATTGTTGTTTGCTATATAGAAGGACCTGTCCGTGCTTCTGATGATTGCGGTGTATCTTCAAATCTGCCTGTACTATTGAAATATCCATGCGGTATTTCTGGTGTTACCCAACCAGGTGGTGCCCCATATCTGTTTTGCTCATGAAATGCTTGCTGCGTGCGCCTCCTTGCATGCTTCTGCAAACAACATTCAAAAGTTTTTGTGATTAATCTGGTTTCGTTTTCAGTCGAACTGATGAACGTTCATGTTCAAAACACGGATGTACTGATGCTCTTTTTTTAGCACTGTTTTTGTAAACTGGACATTGAACTCATGCATGACTTCTCCTCTGTTCTTCTGTAACTTATGCAACTACACTAGAAGTACTCCTAGTTTATGTATCATTGAACTTACTGTGTAACTGTGGCACTCTCTCGTCACTATCTACCTGGACTGACGCTGATGTTTAATTTTTTTAACTTGAACTGAAGATAGCATATTAGATGCACTGACAGTAACCTCGACATCCTAATCGTGCATCAATGCATATACATTACAAGTACTGCTAGCTTATGTATCACTTAACTTATTGTGTAGCAATTTTATATATTTTTTTGGTAACAGTTTTGTTACTCGTTCGAACTGACGCAATTACATGACTTGTACTCTTAGGCATAACAACATAAAACTCTCAGCGGTAGCTGAACCTTGTCACTATACCGGTAGACGATATGTTTAATTTTTTAAACTTGAATCGACGCAATGCATATTAGACGACCGACAAGAACCTCGACATCCTAATCGTGCATCAAGTGGCGGGGTGTCAATGAACTGATGCTAGCATTTGCAATGTACCATTGGGTTCTTCTTCATAGCAGGATCGATTTAATCGATGGAGTGACACAAGCGTGGGGAGCAGACATTACCTCCGATGTCTCGCCTTCTTCTTCTACCTCTCGTGGGTGTCTTCTTGGCATGTTCTTGCGGGCGGCACCATTGACGCAGCACCTGCTTGTGGTGGACGTCTGGCGAAGTGGTTCATTGAGGAAGCACCTTGCGGGGATAACTGCCCCGGAGAAGGAGACCCGGCGACGGAGGGAGGCAGGAGGCGGGGATGACGGCTCCGACGATGGATCCGGCGACAGAGAGAGGCAGGAGGCGGGGATCACGGCCCTGTCGATGGATCCTGCGGCGGAGCGAGACAGGAGGCGGGGATCAGGACCCCGACGATGGATTATTATTGTCCGTATTTTATTTTATCGACACCTCCATCTCTAAACATGTGCACATATTTTTTGTTATCGGCTTCCGCTTGAGGACAAGCGAGGTCTAAGCTTGGGGGGAGTTGATACGTCCATTTTGCATCATGCTTTTATATCAATATTTATTGCATTATGGGCTGTTATTACACGTTATGTCACAATACTTATGCATATCCTCTATTATTTTACAAGGTTTACATGAAGAAGGGAGAATACCGGCAGCTGGAATTTTGGGCTGGAAAAGGAGAAAATATTAGAGACCTATTCTGCACAGCTCCAAAAGTCCTGAAACTTCACGGAGGCACTTTTTGGAGTTAATAAAAAAATACTGGGGAAAGAATCAACCAGAGGGGGCCCACACCCTGGCCACGAGGGTGGGGGCGCGCCCTACCCCTCTGGGCGCGCCCCCTGCCTCGTGGGCCCCCTGGAAGGCCTCCGGTGCCCATATTCTACTATATGAAGTCTTTTACCATGGAAAAAATCATAAGCAAGCTTTCGGGACGAAACACCGCCGCCACGAGGTGGAACCAATCTAGGGCTCTCGCGGAGCTGTTCTGCCGGGGAAACATCCCTCCGGGAGGGGAAAATCATCACCATTGTCATCACCAACGGTCCTCTCATCGGAAGGAGGTCAATCTTAATCAACATCTTCACCAGCACCATCTCCTCTAAAACCCTAGTTCATCTCTTGTATCCAATCTTTGTCCCAAAACATCAGAATGGTACCTATGGGTTGCTAGTAGTGTTGATTACTCCTTGTAGTTGATGCTAGTTGGTTTATTTGGTGAAAGATCATATGTTCAGATCCTTAATGCATATTAATACCCCTCTGATTATGAACATGAATATGATTTTTGAGTAGTTACGTTTGTTCCTGAGGACATGGGAGAAGTCTTGCTATAAGTAGTCATGTGAATTTTGTATTCGTTCGATATTTTGATGAGATGTATGTTGTCTTTCCTCTAGTGGTGTTATGTGAACGTCGACTACATGACACTTCACCATTATTTGGGCCTAGAGGAAGGCATTGGGAAGTAATAAGTAGATGATGGGTTGCCAGAGTGACAGAAGCTTGAACTCTAGTTTATGAGTTGCTTCGTAAGGGGCTGATTTGGATCCATATGTTTCATGCTATGGTTAGGTTTACCTTAATACTATCTGTTACCGATAATTTCAGTGCTTGCAGAGAATACCTTACTGAAAACTGCTTGTCATTTCCTTCTGCTCCTCGTTGGGTTCGACACTCTTACTTATCAAAAGGACTACGATAGATCCCTATACTTGTGGGTCATCATAAACCGACTCCAAAATTGTTCTAATGGCAAATTTTCTCTGTTTTGGAATATTTGAGAAAATAGGAAAATAAGAAGTAGTCCGAAAGGGACACGAGGCACCCACGAGGGTGGAGGGCGCGCCCCCTGCCTCGTGGGCACCTCGTGTGCCCTCCGGACTCCGTTTTCTTGCAGGATACTTCTTTTGGTCGGTAAAAATTCATTATATAATCTCCCGAAGGTTTTGACCACCATACCACGCAAATATCTTCTGTTTTTGTTTCAAGCTATTTCTGCTGCAGATTAGAGCAAGTTGTCTTCTCAAGAGTCAGTCAGGGAGAGCCGGGTGTCTAATCCGACACCGGGACCAAGAGCAGACAGTGATGCTGACCACTTTGGGCCATCAACGGATGAATAGATGGAGGCCGACTTGAAAAGGATAGATGCCATGGAGGAGGATCAAGAAGTTACTTCCCGTTTCCGAGCCGGATTCACGATGGGTGAACTACAGAGCTCAGCTATTCCAAACTCGGTCATCCCCTCCAATGTTAAATTTCTCTCTTATGAAAATATGAAAAAGAGTGTTACTTGTTCTCCCGCAGCTACGCAACATCCATGGTTGAAAGGAGCTTTAGCCGTCACGAGTAAGCTCCGTAAGGAAATAATGGACCTCAAGCAACAAGTCAATAAGCTCGAGGAAGAGAATCGTATCAAGAGGGGCATCATCGCCAAGAATATCACATCACCACCTCCAAAGAAAGAGACATAATCACATGGGTATGGGCACTCTCCTTGGCAACTGCCAAGCTTAGGGGAGGTGCCCCGGTATCGTATCACCATCACACTCCTATCCTTATCTTTTTCTTAGTTCGATCCTTTTGGTAATATCTTGATCTAGTAGAATAAAATTTTAGTATGATTTAGTTTTGAGTTTTTGCTTTATGATCCTTGTACGTAATCGAGTAGGTGAGCTATATATAATAAAGATTAGTGTTGAGTCAAGGGCTTGATTATCTTACCATGATCTTGAGGGAATAAAAGAAAGAATAAAAAGAATAAAGAGATCATATTGATCTTATGGAGAGTAATGACTTCACATATAAAGAGTATGATGAATAAAAGTTGTTGAGAGTTGACAAACATAGTTTTGGTCATCGTTGCAATTAATAGGAAGTAATAAAAAAAGAGAGGTTTTCACATATAAATATACTATCTTGGACATCTTTTATGATTGTGGGCACTCATTAAGATATGACATGCTAAAAAGTTGATGTTGGAAAAGGAAGACAACGCAATGGGTTATGTTTTCTTATATCTGAAATAAAGTATATTGTCATGGATCATCCAACATGCTGAGCTTGCCTTTCCCTCTCATGCTAGCCAAATTCGTTGCACCAAGTAGAGATACTACTTGTGCTTCCAAATATCCTTAAACCCGGTTTTGCCATGAGAGTCCACCATACCTACCAATGGTTTGATTAAGATCCTTCAAGTAAGTTGTCATTGTTGTATGCAATAAACATTTCTCTCTAAATATGTATGATTTATTAATGTGGAGAAAATAAGCTTTTACGATCTTGTGATATGGAAGCAATAAAAGTGACGGACTGCATAATAAAGGTCCATATCACAAGTGGCAATATAAAGTGACGTTCTTTCGCATTAAGACTTTGTGCATCCAACCACAAAAACCCATGACAACTTCTGCTTCCCTCTGCGAAGGGCCTATCTTTTATTCTTGTCATATACCTTATGCAAGAGTCATGGTGATCTTCACCTTTCGTTTTTACATTTTATCCTTTGGCGAGCACATTGTGTTGGAAAGATCCTAATATATATATCCAATTGGATGTAAGTTAGCATGAATTATTATTGTTGACATTACCCTTGAGGTAAAAGGTTGGGAGGCAACACTATAAGCCCCTATCCTTCTCTGTGTCCGATTAAAACTCCATAACCATAAGTATTGCGTGAGTGTTAGCAATTGTGAAAGACTAAATGATAGTTGAGTATGTGGACTTGCTGAAAAGCTCTTATATTGACTCTTTATGATGTTATGATAAATTGCAATTGCTTCAATGACCGAGATGATAGTTTGTTAGTTCTCAATGAAGTTTCTGATTCATACTTGACATTGTGAATAGATTATTACTTGAGCATAAGAAATCATATGACAATATGTGTGTGTGTGTGTGTGTGTTGCTGTTATAAGAATGATCATGATGCCCTCATGTCCGTATTTTATTTTATCGACACCTCTATCTCTAAACATGTGGACATATTTTTCGTTATCAGCTTCCGCTTGAGGACAAGCGAGGTCTAAGCTTGGGGGAGTTGGTACGTCCATTTTGCATCATGCTTTTATATCGATATTTATTGCATTATGGGTTGTTATTACACGTCATGTCACAATACTTATGCCTATTCTCTCTTATTTTACAAGGTTTACATGAAGAGCGAGAATGCCAGCAGCTGGAATTCTGGGCTAGAAAAGGAGCAAATATTAGAGACCTATTCTTCACAACTCCAAAAGTCCTGAAACATCACGGAGGCAGTTTTTGGAATTAATAAAAAATACTGGCGAAAGAATCCACTAGAGGGGGGCCACCCACTATCCACGAGGGTGGGGGCGCGCCCTACCCCCCTGGGCGTGCCCCTCTGCCTCGTGGCCCCCCTGGCAGGCCTCCGGGGCCCATCTTCTGCTATATGAAGTATTTTACCCTGTAAAAAATCACAAGCAGGCTTTCAGGACGAAACACCGCCACCACTAGGCGGAACCTTGCCGGAACCAATCTAGGGCTCCGGCGGAGCTGTTCTGCCGGGGAAACATCCCTCCAGGAGGGGGAAATCATCACCAATGATCCTCTCATTGGGAGGGGGTCAATATCCATCAACATCTTCACCAGCACCATCTCATCTCAAACCCTAGTTCATCTCTTGTATCCAATCTTTGTCCCAAAACCTCAGATAGGTACCTGTGGGTTGCTAGTAGTGTTGATTACTCCTTGTAGTTGATGCTAGTTGGTTTATCTGGTGGAAGATCATATGTTCAGATCCTTTATGCATATTAATACCCTCTGGTTATGAACATCAATATGATTTGTGAGTAGTTACGTTTGTTCCTGAGGACATGGGAGAAGTCTTGCTATAAGTAGTCATGTGAATTTGGTATTTGTTTGATATTTTGATGAGATGTATGATGTCTTTCCTCTAGTGGTGTTATGTGAATGTCGACTACATGACACTTTACCATTATTTGGGCCTAGAGGAAGGCATTGGGAAGTAATAAGTAGATGATGGGTTGCTAGAGTGACAGAAGCTTAAACCCTAGTTTATGAGTTGCTTCGTAAGGGGCTGATTTGGATCCATATGTTTCATGCTATGGTTAACTTTACCTTAATACTTATTTTGTACTTGCAGATGCTTGCAATAGGGGTTAATAATAAGTGGGATGCTTGTCCAAGGAAGGGCAGCACCCAAGCGCCGGTCCACCCACATACCAAATTATCAAAGTAATGAACGCGAATCATATGAGCGTGATGAAAACTAGCTTAACGATAATTCCCATGCGTCCTCGGGAGCGTTTTCCTTCATATAAGAGTTTCTCCAGGCTTGTCCTTTGCTACAAAAAGGATTGGGCCATCTTGCTGCACCTTATTTACTTTCGTTACTTGTTACCCATTACAAATTGCCTTATCACAAAACTATCTGTTACCGATAATTTCAGTGCTTGCAGAGAATACCTTACTGAAAACCGCTTGTCATTTCCTTCTGATCCTCGTTGGGTTCGACAATCTTAATTAACGAAAGGACAACGATAGATCCCCTATACTTGTGGGTTGTCAACACACTTTCTCTACTTTGATCATATGCACTTAGGATTGGAACTCTAACAAGCATCCGCTGAAGGAAATATGCCCTAGAGGCAATAATAGAGTTATTATTTATTTCCTTATATCATGATAAATGTTTATTATTCATGCTAGAATTGTATTAACCGGAAACATAATACAAGTGTGAATACTTAGACAAACAGAATGTCACTAGTATGCCTCTACTTGACTAGCTCGTTGATCAAAGATGGTTATGTTTTCTAACCATATACATGAGTTGTCATTTGATTAACAGGATCACATCATTAGGAGAATGATGTGATTGACTTGACCCATTCCGTTAGCTTAGCACTCAATCGTTTAGTATGTTGCTATTGCTTTCTTCATGACTTATACATGTACCTATGACTATGAGATTATGCAACTCCCGTTTACCGGAGGAACACTTTGTGTGCTGCCAAACGTCACAACGTAACTGGGTGATTATAAAGGTGCTCTACAGGTGTCTCCGAAGGTACATGTTGGGTTGGCGTATTACGAGATTAGGATTTGTCACTCCGATTGTCGGAGAGGTATCTCTGGGCCCTCTCGGTAATGCACATCACTTAAGCCTTGCAAGCAATGCAACTAATGAGTTAGTTGCGGGATGATGTATTACGGAACGAGTAAAGAGACTTTCCGGTAACGAGATTGAACTAGGTATTGAGATACCGAAGATCGAATCTCGGGCAAGTAACATACCGATGACAAAGGGAACAACGTATGTTATTATGCGGTCTGACCGATAAAGATCTTCGTAGAATATGTGGGAGCCAATATGAGCATCCAGGTTCCGCTATTGGTTATTGACCGGAGACGTGTCTCGGTCATGTCTACATAGTTCTCGAACCCGTAGGGACCGCACACTTAACGTTACGATGATAGTTTTATTATGAGTTTATATGTTTTGTTGGACCGAAGGTTATTCAGAGTCCCGGATGTGATCACGGACATGATGAGGAGTCTCGAAATGGTCGAGACATGAAGATTGATATATTGGAAGCCTATGTTTGGACATCGGAAGTGTTCCGGGTGAAATCGGGATTTTACCGGAGTACCGAGAGGTTACTGGAACCCCCCGGGAGGTAAATGGGCCTTAGTTGGCCTTTACAGAGAAGAGGAGAGGCGGCCAGGGCTGGGCCGTGGGCCCCTCCCTTCCTAGTCCGAATAGGACAAGGAGAGGGGGGCGGCGCCCCCCTTCCTTCTCTCCCTCCTCTTTCCCCCTCCCGAATCCTATTCCAACTAGGAAAGGGGGGAGTCCTACTCCCGGTGGGAGTAGGACTCCTCCTGGCGCGCCCTCTCCCTGGCCGGCCGCACCCCCCATTTTCTCCTTTATATACGGGGGCAGGGGGCACCTCTAGACACAACAGTTGATCATTGATCTCTTAGCTGTGTGCGGTGCCCCCCTCCACCATAGTCCACCTCGATAATACTGTAGCGGTGCTTAGGTGAAGCCCTGCGTCGGTAGAACATCAACATCGTCACCACGCTGTCGTGCTGATGAAACTCTCCCTCAACACTCGGCTGGATCGGAGTTCGAGGGACGTCATCGGGTTGAACGTGTGCTGAAATCGGAGGTGTCGTGCGTTCGGTACTTGATCGGTCGGATCATGAAGACGTACGACTACATCAACCGCGTTGTGCTAACGCTTCCGCTTTCGGTCTACGAGGATGCGTGGACAACACTCTCCCCTCTCGTTGCTATGCATCACCACGATCTTGCGTGTGCGTAGGAAATTTTTTGAAATTACTACGTTCCCCAACAGTGGCATCCGAGCCTGGTTTTATGTGTTGATGTTATATGCACGAGTAGAACACAAGTGAGTTGTGGGCGATATAAGTCATACTACTTACCAGCATGTCATACTTTGGTTCGGCGGTATTGTTGGATGAAGCGGCCCGGACCGACATTACGCGTACGCTTACACGAGACCGGTTCTCCCGACGTGCTTTGCACAGAGGTGGCTAGCGGGTGTCAGTTTCTCCAACTTTAGTTGAACCGAGTGTGGCTACGCCCGACCCTTGCGAAGGTTAAAACAACACCAACTTGACAAACTATCATTGTGGTTATGATGCGTAGGTAAGAACGGTACTTGCTAAGCCCGTAGCAGCCACGTAAAATTTGTAACAACAAAGTAGAGGACGTCTAACTTCTTTTTGCAGGGCATGTTGTGATGTGATATGGTCAAGACGTGATGCTATATTTTATTGTATGAGATGATCATGTTTTGTAACCGAGTTTTCGGCAACTAGCAGGAGCCATATGGTTGTCGCTTTCTTGTATGCAATGCAATTGCCCTGTAATGCTTTACTTTATCACTAAGCGGTAGCGATAGTCGTAGAAGCATAAGATTGGCGAGACGACAACGATGCTACGATGGAGATCATGGTGTCGCGCCGGTGACGATGGTGATCATGACGGTGCTTCGGAGATGGAGATCACAAGCACAAGATGATGATGATGGCCCTATCATATCACTTATATTGATTGAATGTGATGTTTATCTTTTTATGCATCTTATCTTGCTTTGATTGACGGCAGCATTATAAGATGATCCCTCACTAAATTATCAAAGTATAAGTGTTCTCCCTGAGTATGCACCGTTGCGAAAGTTCTTCGTGCTGAGACACCACGTGATGATCGGGTGTGATAGGCTCTACGTTCAAATACAACAGGTACAAAATAGTTGCACACGCAGAATACTCAGGTTAAACTTGACGAGCCTAGCATATAATAGATATGGCCTCGGAACACGGAGACCGAAAGGTCGAGCATGAATCATATAGTAGATATGATCAACATAGTGATGTTCACCGTTGAAACTACTCCATCTCACGTGATGATCGGACATGGTTTAGTTGATATGGATCACGTGATCACTTAGAGGATTAGAGGGATGTCTATCTAAGTGGGAGTTCTTAAGTAATATGATTAACTGAATTTTAATTTATCATGAACTTAGTCCTGGTAGTATTATCATATCTATGTTGTAGATCAATAGCTCGCGTTTAGCTCCCCTGTTTTATTTTGATATGTTCCTAGAGTAATCTGGTTGAAAGATGTTAGTAGCAATGATGCGGATTGGATCCGTGATCTGAGGATTTTCCTCATTGCTGCACAGAAGAATTATGTCCTTGATGCACCGCTAGGTGACAGACCTATTGCAGGAGCAGATGCAAACGTTATGAATGTTTCACAAAAGCTCTGTATGATAACTACTTGATAGTCTAGTGCACCATGCTTTACGGCTTAGAACCGGGAATTCAAAAATGTTTTGGACACCACGGAGCATATGAGATGTTCCAAGAGTTGAAATTGGTATTTCATACTCATGCCCATGCCCATGTCGAGAGGCATGAGACCTCTGACAGTACTTTTCCTACAAGATGGAGGAGAATTGATCAGCTAGTGAGCATGTGCTCAGAATGTCTGAGTACTACAATCACTTGATTCAAGTGGGAGTTAATCTTCCAGATAAGATAGTGATTGTCAGAGTTCTCTAGTCACTATCACTAAGTTACTAGAACTTCGTGATGAACTATAATATGCAAGGGATAACGGAAACGATTCCCAAGCTCTTCGTGATGCTGAAATCGACGAAGGTAGAAATCAAGAAAAACATCAAGTGTTGATGGTTGACAAGACCACTAGTTTCAAGAAAAGGGCAAAGGGAAGAAGGGGAACTTCAAGAAGAACGGCAAGCGAGTTGTTGCTCAAGTGAAGAAGCCCAAGTCTGGACCTAAGCACGGGGTGAGTGCTTCTCTTGCAAAGGAACTGGTCCTTTGAAGCGGAACTGCCCCAAGTATTTGGTGGATAAGAAGGATGGAAAAGTGAACAAAGGTATATTTGATATACATGTTATTGATGTGTACTTTACTAGTGTTTATAGCAACCCCTAAGTATTTGATACTAGTTCAGTTGCTATGATTAGTAACTCAAAACGATAGTTGCAGAATAAACAGAGACTAGTTAAGGGTGAAGTGATGATGTGTGTTGGAAGTGGTTCCAAGATTGATATGATCATCATCGCAGACTCCCTATACTTTCGGGATTAGTGTTGAACCTAAATAAGTGTTATTTGGTGTTTGCGTTGAGCATGAATATGATTTGATCATGTTTATTGCAATATGGTTATTCATTTAAGTTAGAGAACAATTGTTGTTCTATTTACATGAATAAAACCTTCTATGGTCATACACACCAACGAAAATGGTTTGTTGGATCTCGATCGTAGCGATACAAATATTCATAATATTGAAGCCAAAAGATGCAAAGTTAATAATGATAGTGCAACTTGTTTGTGGCACTGCCGTTGAGGTCATATTGGTGTAAAGCGCATGAAGAAACTCCATGCTGATGGGATTTTGGAATCACTTGATTATGAATCACTTGATGCTTGCGAACCATGCCTTATGGGCAAGATGACTAAAACTCCGTTCTCTGGAACAATGGAGCAAGCAACTGTCTCATTGGAAATAATACATACTGATGTATGCGATCCAATGAGTGTTGAGGCTCGCGGCGGGTATCATTATTTTCTGATTTTCACAGATGATTTGAGTAGATATGGGTATATCTACTTGATGAAACATAAGTCTGAAACATTTGAACAGTTCAAAGAATTTCAGAGTGAAGTGGAAAATCATCGTCACAAGAAAATAAGGTTGCTACGATCTGATCGCGGAGAAGAATATTTGAGTTACGATTTTGGTCTTCAATTAAAACAATGTGGAATAGTTTCACAAATTCGTGCCACCTGGAACACCACAGCATAATGGTGTGTCCGAATGTCATAACCGTACTTTATTGGATATAGTGCAATCTATGATGTCTCTTACCGATTTACCACTATCGTTTTGGGGTTATGCATTAGAGACAGCTGCATTCACGTTAAATAGGGCATCATATAAATCCATTGAGACGACATCTTCTGAACTATGGTTTAGCAAGAAACCTAAGCTGTCGTTTCTTAAAGTTTGGGGCGGCGATGCTTATGTGAAAAAGTTTCAAAATGATAAGCTCGAACCCAAATCGGAGAAGTGCATCTTCATAGGATACCCAAACGAAATTGTTGGGTACACCTTCTATCACAGATCCGAAGGCAAATTTGTTGCTAAATTCGGAGTTTTTCTAGAGAAGGAGTTTCTCTCGAAAGAAGTGAGTGGGAGGAAAGTAGAACTTGATGAGGTAACTGTACCTGCTCCCTTATTGGACAGTAGTTCATCACAGAAATTTGTTCATGTGACTCCTACACCAATTAGTGAGGAAGCTAATGATGATGATCATGTAACTTCAGATCAAGTTACTACCGAACCTCGTAGGTCAACCAGAGTGAGAACCGCACAAGATTGATACGGTAATCCTATACTGGAAGTCATGTTACTAGACCATGATAAACCTACGAACTATGAGGAAGCGATGATGAGCCCAGATTCCGCGAAATGGCTAGAGGCCATGAAATCCGAGATATGATCCATGTATGAGAACAAAGTATGGACTTTGATTGACTTACCCGATGATTGGTGGGCCATTGAGATTAAATGGATCTTCAAGAGGAAGACGGACGCTGATAATAGTGTTACTATCTACAAAGCTAGAATTGTCGCAAAAGGTTTTCAACAACTTCAAGGTGTTGACTACGATGAGAGTTTCTCACTCGTATCTATGCTTAAGTCTGTCCGAATCATGTTAGCAATTGCCGCATTTTATGAAATCCGGCAAATGGATAAACAAAACTGCATTCCTTAATGGATTTATTAAAGAAGAGTTGTATATGTCCAGGTGATACTTCTCCCCGACAGATCTTCGTGTTCGGCGTTTTGCATCAAGCGGCCAATTCGCATTATGGCCACGGAGCAGATCGAAGTACGCCCGCCATCGGTCAGATTTGAAGTTTGAATTATACGGCCGATATCCGCGGACTTGATCTTCGACGGATTCGAGCACACCGAAAGCCGTGCACCGCCTCGAGGGCATGATCTAACTCGCAAGGACAGTGCCTCGAGGCCGCACTCTGGCCGCCCCGACCCTTAATCCGGAGCCGGATTCCCGATCGAGGACGAGTGGTTGGACACCGTGGGCTTTAATCTCTACGGCGATCGATCAACTCCATCCTGTCCTTATGGAAGACTCGACTGCGGTGTCGGACTCTCTCCGGACCAACCTCCGCGCTCTTGCTAATCGAATCGATTGCCGTCATGGAGTTCATCGCCATGACATCTTTTCAAAGACTCGCCTTTGGCGACATCCTGAACTCACTAAAATCTCTCTTTATCCGGAGAGCCCTGGCCGGGTTACGGTCAGAAGGTTGGGATGCGACGACGAGGAAATTCAACGCCCACCCACCACCCACTTTGTAGTCCGCCGACGATCTAACCGACATGTTAGACTACGACCAAGACATCGACGGTAGGGACGCATTCTATGCCGGAGATTTACCAAGACCCAGCGCCATCTAGGCACCGAAGGCCACCTCGCCATACGACATATACATGGTGGACATCCCAAAAGATGGGAACGGGCGATGGAACAACGGAGGATGACCCTACAAGAAGCAATCAAGGTTACCAAGGCCAGCGACGCCGCCTAAATCCCGCCACAAGAAGAATGAAGATTCCGCACCGAGATAATAATACACCGGAATGTGTCAAGACAATCCACTCCAAAGAAGATCTAGCGCAGAAGATGGAGACGCCAGCCTCACGAGAGCCGCGTAAGAAGAGGTAGAGGATTATATGCCTCCTCCGAGACGAAGCAAGCCTCGACGACGATGAATTCGCCGTGCCTGAGAATCCTCTTTAACAAGAGCGTGCTTAGACGCAGGCTTATGGCCACGGGCGAACAGCCTCAAAGAAAAGCAGCAACAGCTTAGAGCTGATCAGATCTCATAGCCGATGATGGATCAAGTCCTCGCGTCAAGAGCATGAGCTCGAACGCCTCCAAAGCTACCCTAAACGCAAGCTGCTCCCCGATTAGAGGAGGAGGCTTACGAACCCGCATCACTGTGAGACAATACGGCCGACCACCACCTGCTGAAGCGACAGAGAGGCCTCTAGGCCCTTCACTAGAACCGCACTCCCAAGATCGCTTCAAAAGCACACGGCCAAAGGGGAATGCTCCGACCAGTAGATATATTGAGGACAAGGCAAGACAATCAAGATCGATCTATGGATCGCGGGCTCCACGGACGCGGATTTGACACCGCCACGGACACAAGAAGTCCGCCGGCCAACAAAATGTACCAAGCTTTTTGAGCTGGCCGCGGATATCGCCAAGATGTAGGCGCCAGACACCCACTATGCTTCACGATCGAAGTAATGGATCATCAACTCTCAAGGGTTTAAACCCGCAATATTGAACTTATGACGGCACAACAGACTTCACCGTTTGGATCAAGACTATCTCCTTCACATCCACATGGCCCAGGTGACAATCTCCACGCCCATCAAATACCTCCCCAAGTTTAAAGGACCAGCCCGCATTGGCTCAACAGCTTGCCGCAGAGTCAATTGAGTGAGGACCTCGAAGCCGATTCCTCGATAACTTCCGTGGCACTTATGCGACCACCGACGCCGATGACCTAAGCCACATATTCAGCAGCTGACGAATCGCCGTACATTCGACACGGTTCTAACCAAGAAAACCAAATCGCCGACCGTCCGGATAGGAGGCCCTCGCAGCCTTCAAGCATAACATCCGCGATGAGTGGCTTGTCCCGCACCTAGGACAGAAAAGTCAAATCCATGGCAGCCCTCACATCACTCATGACCCGCTTCGCTGGTGAGGACAGCGGCTAGCACGCAGCAACAACCTCAAAAAATTCGCAGTCCGACTTCAAGGACCAAATGGCAGGCCGCCATGTGAATATAAACAAACGCCGCATTAACGGCGATAATATTGAGGATACGCAGTCAATGCCGGATTCAGAGGCTCTAAACCCGTCAGCGAAAAGCCATTCAAAAGAATACTCGTCCGCCCAATTTGGACCGAATACTCGACCGCCAGCGACAATAGCACTCAAAAGCGTTAACCACACCAACAGGACTGTTGGGTATTCAAGCAGCAGGTTAATTGTCGAAAGCAATGACAAGGGGCTGATAGCGATGAGAGGATGAGACCCAACCACGAACAATAGAGGATGAAGAGCTTCCCACAAAAGGGATGGTGAACATGATATACGCAACGCACATACCCAAAAGGAGCGGAAGCGCACTCAGGATGTCTCACGCGATGGAGCCAGTTGCCAAGTTCAATCCATGGTCCTCCGCCGATCACTTTTGATCCGGGACACTCCAAAGATCCTCCACGGTGGATTCGCCAGACGGTCTTAGACCCAATTCGATGGATTTCACTCAACCGTAGTCCCGATGGATCGGCAAGAGAGCCTCGAACCGCTTTACTGTGATACAGGCGCAAAATGGGCATAGACCCTCAAGGATTAAACCTACGAAAACGACCTTTTAAAGGCGCCATACCAGGTCTAGAAGCCAATTGTACGCTCAATTACACCGAAGTGGTCTTCGGATCCCTGATAACTTCCAAGCGAGGAGTTAATCTTCGACATAGTCCCGCTCCGCAGCGGCTATCATGCCTTGCTCTGGACGTAACGCGCTTGCAAGTTCAACGCGTGCCGCACTACGCATACCTCAAGCTCAAGATGCCAGCCCTCGAGGAGTCATCACGGCCAACGGAAACACCGAACGCTCTTCCACACGGAGGAACATACAGCTCTGCGCGGTGATGCAGCTCTAAGGCATTCCCGAGTCCGCCGCGTTTAACGGACACGCTAAGCGCCGCCGAGTAACTTAAAACAAGACCACCGGCACGCTCCAAGCATCGCCAGAGAAGGCGCCCCAACCCCACGCTAAACGCCAGCAGTCCTTCAGACACCATTACGCTCAAGATACCATGGGCATGGGGAGAGGGCACACCACGATAAACCCAGATCATGGCTCAACCACACCAGGCCTCAAGTGTGTCGCCTTTTCTTTTCTTTTTACCTTTACTTTTACCCACAGACTGCTTAAAGGCTCCGTCCGGCAGCAGCTGACCAACTCACGATGCAACAGCCAGGGAAGGATAAAGGCTACAACGATTATATGTGGTCTCCATTACGGCATTTTCATACACCAATTGCAGCCTACCCCTCGAGGGGGACATGTTTAATAATCTCATACCTTGCTTATCGTGACTATTTGTATCGCTCGATTTGTAGCAGCACTTATTGAATAAAACAATGCAGCACCTTTTGTTTATAATTGCATTTCTTTTTCATACATATGTTCATTCACGACATGTTGCATCCGACACTTTGGTACGCTAATATACACCTGGGGCTTATGTTTCCCAGATTATGGTATAATGAGTCCAACACTTTCACAATGTGGCACCCCAACTTATAGCACTATATGCATCAGCTCTGAATCATGTCTTGGGTCAATAGTTGGTTTGCCTGCCCCGTGTTTTGGTACTTACGCCCGCTATATCGCTAAGGTAGCACCGGAGAACCATCGGATTCCGCCTCACTCGGCTGGGTTAACGCCAAGGAGAAAGCTAAACTGACCGCATGATGAGGGAGAGACGGTCGCTGTTCGAGAGGTTTTTAAGTCCTAAAGACTTATGCCGCTTAGAGCGAGGAACCGGATACTGTCCGCCAAGGCGTGGATAGCGCCTCAAATTCGCCTTCCGAAGACTAGGGGCTTCACCAAATTTAAAATTATAGAATTCTATGGCTAAGTGAGAGTGTTCAAGCATTATAAGTCCGTGTCTTGTTCGTTGTGTTGAGCGCCCCAGATGGACCCAAAATGGGAACAAGAGCGCCAAGTTTATCCCAACACCCCAAAGACTGTGGCATGGGGATGAAGCCGAACTTGCCATCTCTCGATTTGATAAACAAATGCATTGTAAGGTAATATTTTAAATTAACAAGCATTGCTTAGCGATATGAACTAAGTTTTCAGCACAGATAACAAAATACGAGTCTACTCAAATATTACATCTTGGAGCACTCACCGCAATAGTGCGAGGCTCTTCAAGACACTCTTATAATACATCTCGGGCGATGCTCCTTGCCCTCCGTGGTGGGTCCGCACAAGCTTCGGGCATCCATCTTGCCCCAAAGGCACCTTTTGCGCTGGCAAGGCCCGACGGCACCTCAATACAAGCGAATGCTTGATCACTTCAACCCACGGGCACGCATCCATCACCGCCACACCGGCAAGTAGCCCTGTGCATGGCCTCCTTAGGCCAACCAACTATGATTTCTGTCAAATTACCTTATGAATCTATCATGCGAGCTACTTATGAATTGAGTGCCAAAGATGGCACTACTTAGATCTATCTTCTTTTATGCCTAGCTAAGGGCGTTAACGATAGCGCTAGTTGGGAGGCAACCCAATTTTATTTGTGTTTTTGTTTTCTTTCTTTTAGTAATAAATTTTGCATCTACCTTCTGTTTAGATGTGTTTTATATTTTAATTAGTGTTTGTGCCAAGTAGAACCTATAGGATAACCTATGATGATAGTTGATTTGATTCTGCTGAAAAACAGGAACTTTGCATACGAAATTAGTTTTGTTAAATCACAGAAACGTGCTTTTCGTTGATTCTTTTTGCTTCTGATCAATAGACAAATTGTCCAGAACTTCCTATTTTGGTAGGAGTTTTAGAGTTCCAGAAGTTTGCGTTAGTTATAGATTTCTACAGACTGTTATGTTTTGACAGATTCTGCCTTTAGAGTGTGTTGTTTGCTTATTTTGATGCATCTATGGCTAGTAAAATAGTTTATAAACCATAGAAGTTGGAATACAGTGGGTTTAACACCAAAATAAATAAAGAATGAGTTCATTACAGTACCTTATGTGGTGGTTTGTTTTCTTTCACTAACAGAGCTTATGAGATTTCCTGTTGAGTTTTGTGTTGTGAAGTTTTCAAGTTTGGGTAAAGATTTGATGTACTATGAAATAAGGGTGGCAAAGCCTAAGCTTGGGGATGCCATGCACCCAGTATAAAGAGTATCCAAAAGCATAAGCTTGGGGATGCCCGAAACATCCATCTTTCATTCGTTCATTGTAACTTTACTTGGAGCTATATTTTTATTCGCCACATGATATGTATTTTTCTTGAGCGCCGTAGTATGATATTAGTATTTGCTTTTAGTTTTCCACAATCATCCTTGCTTTACACACCTTTGGGAGAAGCTTCACTTGATTGAAAATTTACTAGAATACTCTATGTGTTTCACTTATATCTTTTGAGCTAGATAGTTGTTGCTCTAGTGCTTCACTTATATCTTTTATAAACCTGTGGTGGTTTAATTTTGTAGAAATTGCTAGATACTCATGCTTCACTTATATTATTTTGAGAGTCTCTTAGAACAGCATGGTATTTGCTATGGTTATAAAATTGGTCCTAGAATGGTAGGCATCCAAGTTAAGTATAAAAAAACTATCATAGGAAGTGAATTGTATACAGATCAATTTGATACTTGATAATTGTTTTGAGATATATGGAGGTAGTGATATTAAAGTCATGCTAGTTGGGTGATTATGAATTTAAAGAATGTTTCAGTTGAAGTTAGCAAGTCCTGTAGCATGCAATGCATGGTTAAAGTTGTGTAAACAAATTTGAAACATGAAGTGTACTTGGATTAGGCATCCTTATGACTCCATGGTCGGGGAATGAGGATGGTCTTTTCCTACAAATCTGTCCCTCTAGGAGCATGCGCAGTAGTGCTTGGTTTTTGATGACTTCTAAATTTTTTGTAATAAGTATATATGAGTTCTTTTCGACTAATGTTGAGTCCATGGATTATACGTGACTTTTACTCTTCCATCATTGCTATCTTCTTCGGTACATGCATTGCCCTTTCTCACCTTGGAAGCTAGTGCAAACTTCACGGTGCATCCAAACTCCCGTGGATACGATACACCCTATCACACATAAACCTCATTATATCTTCCTCAAAACAGCCAATATACCTACCTATTATGGCATTTCCATAGCTATTCCGAGATATATTGCCATGCAACTTTCCACTGCTCCATTTATTATCATGAAATACATTACATTTGTCATATTGCCATTGTATGATCATGTAGTTGATATAGTATTTGTGGCAAAGCCACCATTGCATAATTTTTCATACATGTCACTCTTGATTCATTGCATCATCCCGGTACACCACCGGAGGCATTCATATAGAGTCCATATTTTGTTCTAGCTTCGAGTTGTAATTTCTATGAGTTGTAATCAATAAAGTATGATGATCATCATTATTAGAGCATTGTCCCAAAGAAAGGCCAAAGGAAGGCCAAAAGAAAGAAAAAAGGCCAAAGAGAAAAAAAAGAAAGAAAAAAGAAAAAAGAAGAGAATAAGAAAATAAAAAGAATTTGATATTACTCTCTCTTTTCCTACGTATTAGCTAAAGTAACACCATATTCTTCATATCCTGAGTCTCACATATTGTGCTTCAAAGTAGCACCATATTCTTCATATAGAGAGTCTCTTATGTTGTCACTTTCTCATATATAATTAGAATTTTCATTATATAGAACTTGGCTTGTATATCCCATGATGGGCCTCTCATATGCCCTAGGTCTTCGTGAGCAAGCAAGTTGGATACACATCCACACTTAGTGTCTTTTGATGATCTTTCATACATTTATAACTCTAGTGCATCCGTGGGATGGCAATCCTTACCCCTCATGTTGACATCAATTGATGGGCATCTCCATAGCCCGCTGATTATCCTCGTCAATGTGAGACTTTTCCTTTTTGTGTAGGGATGAAGTTTCTTTAGCCAAGTTATTTTGAGAAGACATGATTGCTTTGATTAGTATGCTTGAAGTGTTACTATTTCTTATGTCAATATGAACTTTTATTTTGAATCATTTGGATCTGAACATTCATGCCACAATAAAGAAAATTACATTGAGAATTATGCTAGGTAGCATTCCACATCAAAAATTCTGTTTTTATCATTTACCTACTCGAGGACGAGCAAGAATTAAGCTTGGGGATGCTTGATACGTCTCCAACGTATCTATAATTTTTGATTGTTCCATGCTATTATATTACCCCTTTTGGATGTTTATTGGCTTTATTTTACACATTTATATCATTTTTAGGACTAACCTACTAACCGGAGGCCCAACCCGTATTGCTGTTTTTTTGCCTATTTCAGTATTTCGAAGAAAGGAATATCAAACGGAGTCCAAACGAATGAAACCTTTGGGAGCGTGATTTTGGAACGAACGTGATCCAGAGGGCTTAGAGTGCAAGTCAAGAAGCAATCGAGGCGGCCAGGAGATAGGAGGGCGCTACCACCTCCCGGGCGCGCCTGTCTCCCCGGCCCTCAAGTGCCACCGACCTACTTCTTCCTCCTATATATACCCACGCACTCAAAACATCCAGGAGCCAACGAAAACAATTTCCACCTCCATAACCTTCAGATTCATCAGATCCCATCTTGAGCCTTCGCCGCGCCTCCACGGAGGGGGAATCGACCACGGAGGGCTTCTACATCAACACCATAGCCCTCCGATGAGTTGTGAGTAGTTTACCACAGACCTTCGGGTCCATAGTTATTAGCTAGATGGCTTCTTTTCTTTTGGATCTCAATAGCATGTTCTCCCCTCTTGTGGAGATCTATTCGATGTAAACTCTTTTTATGTGTGTTTGTCGAGATCCGATGAATTGTGGGTTTATGATCAAGTTTATCTATGAGAAATATTTGAATCTCCTCTAAATTCTTTTATGTGTGATTAAGTTATCTTTGCAAGTCTCTTCAATTATCAGTTTGGTTTAGCTTACTAGATTGATCTTTCTTGCCATGGGAGAAGTGCTTAGCTTTGGGTTCAATCTTATGTGTCCTTACCAAAGGATGTAAAGGGTTGCAAGGCACGTATTGTATTGTTGCCATCGAGGATAAAAAGATGGGGTTTATATCATATTGCTTGAGTTTATCCCTCTACATCATGTCATCTTTCTTAATGTGTTACTCTGTTCTTATGAACTAAATACTCTAGATGCATGCTGGATAGCGGTCGATGTGTGGATTAATAGTAGTAGATGCAAAGGGAGTCAGTCTAGTTGTCACGGACATGATGCCTATATACATGATCATGCCTAGATAATCTCATAATTATTCGCTTTTCTATCAATTGCTCGACAGTAATTTATTCACCCACCGTAATACTTATGCTATCTTGAGAGAAGCCTCTAGTGAAACCTATGACCTCGGTCTATCTTTTATCATATAAGCTTTCAATCTACTTTTATTTGCATCTTTACTTTTTGCATCTATATTATAAAATACCAAAATATATTTATCTTATCATACTATCTCTACCAGATCTCACTTTCGAAGTGGCAGTGAAGGGATTGACAACCCCTTTATTGCGTTGGTTAAGTAGTTCTTTGTTTGTTTGTGTAGGTGTGGGACTTCGTGGAGCCTCCTACTGGATTGATACCTTGTTTCTCAAAAACTGAGGAAAATACTTACGCTACTATTGTTGCATCACCCTTCCTCTTCAAGGAAAACCAACACAAGCTCAAGAAGTAGCACTCTCCTCTTCGCTCGCCTTCATGTCGCGGGTCCAGGTCATCTCTAGGATCCAGTCCCATGAAGAAATTTTTCTACCTCCTCTTATCTCAGATTATTTAGATCGCCTCCAACCATCGGCGAGCTTGGCGGCGGTGCAGAAGGAGAGTGACGGCACGCCGCACTAGAGGACGATCGGCCTGGGGTGGTGTGCCCCTATCCCGCCCCTTGCTGCGATCTTGAGAGCCACCATGCCGCCGGGCGCCCATCGCGAACAATTAGGGCCTCTGTTGGGGTAGTGGTTGCAGAGGCTGGTGAAGAGCCTCAGCCATGACAAGGATGATGTCGCATGGCGAGGGAGGAGCGGGGCACAGGAGGGTTCCAAGGAGCCGCTGGCCAGAGCGGTCGCCAAGGGGTACGCTGGGCGGAGCGCGAGCACGGGTACGGTTCCGAGAGCCGCCGGCTGCCCACGAAGACATCGTGGCGGTGCTCCATGGTGCGAACGATCTCAATGAGGCCGTGGCAGTCCGCCATGGATGATGTGAGGGCGTGGTATGTGGATGGATTTTGGGGATCTAGCTGCTGATAATTGGTTCATCGACTAATTAAAACTGATTATAGTTTCTCTCTGGTTTGTGTTTCTCTGTGGTACACTCATGTTGCAATTGGCAGGACCAAATCGGCAGCGACGGCACGAGCTACCAACCTTCTCTGCTCTCCTGGTACAACACGGTACCAAATTGAAGTTGTCACCGCGACCCCAATCCCTCTCACGGCAGTATGATGGACACCACAAGGCTGAGAAGTCAGCGCAATGAGCTTATGCAAAGCGGACGCTAATGCGCATTCAAGAGAAGATGACTGGTACACTGTGGCTCATCTTATTTGTGCAATTGATTATTTTGTTAATTTTTCCCCATGCAAACCGTAATAGAGGTACTATGGCCAACATAGTCCATGCTGCTAAGGCCATGGTGGAGAACGCCAGACCACAGTGCTGTTGTGCACTTGTGTTGCCCATAAGAGACTACGCCTCCTTCACGACATCTCTGTTGCATGATATTGACTGAATTCATAGGCAATTCTTCACCAATCCCACTGCATGTTTGTCATATATCTAGATTCAGTTGATTGATGCCGACAGACACGCTTCATAGGCAACTCGACCAAATCGAATCGGTTATCACAACACCGCTTCTTTGATTTATTTTCATTGTTCAATCCTCTTGACTTGCTATCAGGTCCTAATTTCTAAAAGATGACTCTATTTTAGTTATGTCTTGTATTGTACTATCAAAATAAACAAGTTTATTTATGGCTTATGGTGAAGGTGAGAAGATATGCAGGGAACAATGACTCTGAATATTCTTTCGGTTATGGTAATTGCAAAATAGAGGAGTTGCATATAGAAGAGTCGAATCAGTTTCTTATTTTACCTTTACTGTGGACCGTTAAAGAGCACAGGTTTCTTATTTAGGTCGTGCACCTTAACCCTGAATGTGATGGGAATAATGTTGAAATTACCCAACTGAATTGCAATAATGTTTTTGCTTTCATGCAGGCTGATGCAGTGCTGATGGGAGGTACATGACCACAGTGGAGATGGTGGAGGGGAGCAGAAAATGCGTGGTAAACTTGCTCCATTGTGCTTGCACTCAAGGGGCATCTATGCCAATAGCGGTACGCGTGTCTAAAAAAGCAGGGGGCTGGGGGAAACCAATCAACAGGTGAGTTAGATCCTTTTTAGTTCCAGACCACCATTTTACGGCAGAGAAGAGTAGCAGAACTCGTGGTATTGTTGTTGTTAACTGAAACATGCATTTTTTTTTTGTTAATATTTGTACGCACTAACGATTGCATGGATTTTTTTTGTGTGCAGTCCTAATGTAAGAATTGAAGCAATAGCCCCTTTCATGTTCTATTTTTTTCGTTTTCAAATATCACATTTTCTATCAGCATACATATATGCAAAGTGTGGTTATTACACTTATTACAGGTTGTTTGGTTATTAGCTAGCAATCTGTGGTAATAATTGCACTTCTGCCAAGTACAGGGTAATGAGTAGAACAAGCACCAATTGTGTAAATTATTGACAATCTTGCCTGGTCATAGGGTTTCTAATCGACATTATCAGGTATCTTATTCTGTCACCTTTGCTTACTTTCACCCTAAGCGAGAAGACTTTTTAAAATTTGTTCCAGTATTGTAGAGCTTCTTATATTTTTTCTTCCTTTGGGCATAGGCAAGCATTTACAATGAATACTATTATAAGGAGTACATGTCTATAGTTAGCATGGATCATCTGGTTACTAGACAAAATTTCAGGTTTCAGTGTTAATTTCTAAGTGTATCATCATTATCGATGATTGGTTACCAAAGGGCACCCCACTCTTGTACTAACAGGATTATCTTAATACAGAGAATTTATTTTTCTTCAAATGAGCCACAGAGCCAAATGAAAATTCCATGAACGAATTGAGGTTGGAAAATGGCAACCTTATTTCTCCGGGGGATGGAGTGGAGATTGAGAAACATAGCTAGATGGGAGAAATGGGAAAACTTTGATAAATTGTTGTATGGAAACATAGCTAGATGTACATACATTTACCCCGTGGACAATTGAGGAACATAGCTAGATGGGAGAAACGATGATAAGTATATCGTATGGAAAAAGAAAACATAAGCCAATATTTTATGGGATGGTGCTCTAAGTAGAGAGGTTGTTAGGGCTACGGGAGGGCGACGACCCTCCTTGAACTGATGATGAGGGAGAGCAAGGCTGATTGTGCATTCAACAATGATGGTGAGACATCTTGCAAGGTTGAGTCGGCGGTGGAGATCAATGATGATGGTGAACGGGACGTAGGTTTGTTGTCCCGTGGCAACGCGCGGGCACTCAACTAGTATAAACTAGATTGTGAGCCTCATGCAATAATAGTTGGTTAATAGACTTCAAAGCTTCAGGCACACTTCACTAGAGTAATTAAATGGTAAGGCCTTTAATTATGTCAACTAATAGTTATACAAGTACCCAACATCAGGCATCATTGTTTGAGCATCTCACTAATCGAGGACAAATAAAGCAATTGAAAAGAGCAACTTAACTATGCCTGAAACAAACAAGCAATTGAACTGTTGAGTTGGCAGCATGATAACATGCACGCCTCAATAACATCCATGGCCTAGCTACATTTACTATATAAAGGAGCAAGTAATGTAATATTGTTTGCCCACTATGAAGTATCTCGATTAGTACGTAATCAATATCCTAGTAATGATAGGGAGGCTAATGATGTGAATATGTGTTCGGTTATGACATTTATGACATCGATAACTCTACCATGGCAGGAAGCAGTTTCACAGCGGATTTGGACACCCATATTAACTCCCGTGATACTCACGAAGTTCTCGGTCTAACATTTGTTTACTTAATACAATTCCCTTTGACCCGTGATACATTTACAAAACTCGAGGTGTGATTATAGATATCCCTGTGATCAACTCCTCAATCACTATACCGATTATCCTTGTTACCGGTTTTGTTCTCTTTACTCGTATTCGCCAGACGATAATAACAACATAACACCGAGTGGGCCCAAACAGTATCTCTTTATCATGAGAGGAGCAAATCCTAGTCTTGAACTATTGATATCAAGACATACCTTTCCAGTATACCCGTTAGGTACTTTTATTTAAGTCCAGTTACAAAAGTGATATTCGGTAACCCCAAAGTAACCATTTGGTATGTTGATATACAATATTTTCATGGGCCAAGGAACTATACAATCGCACAAGTGATATGAAATACGGATAACATAACAATGAAGTCATCTCCCAATAATTCATAAGTTGTGTCTATCCAACTCCTTTGTTAGCATGACACCACTGTTCTCATATATTGATAGCATACCACAATGCTCATGATTAGGAAAACAAGATCAACATCAATACATGAGCCAGTCTTAGAGGCATGACTAGATATCAATTAGTGTTTACATTTCCACATATGTATTTGGGTTTTCCACCAAACCTCATATTCAAGAACCAATACATTTGTACAACAGAAATATAAACTTAATAATGAACATGGAAATAACACAATAACAATTTATTATTGCCTCTAGGGCATATTTCAAACTGTTACAAATTTATACAAAAGCATAGTTGTTTCTTCAATCATAATCATTACAATTGTATAGCAATTACAAATTTAGCCTTAAAGATAGACATATATCATAACATCACAACACAAGCGCTTAGAAAATACTGAAAATAGAACATGACATAAATACTATTCAGAATAAATCAACAAAATCCGAATGATAATGGAAAATGTACGTCGATCTCGTGTTATCCAGTATAGAAGATAGCATGCATGTTTGGAAAGGATAGCCAATAAAATGTATGATTCATAAGGATAGCAGATAGCATGTATGTTTCCCGAGGTGATCAAGTTACTTGAAAAGAAAGCAACTATTTTGGATCACAGAAAAATCATGCCGAAATGTGCTAAAGCAAATCAAATGCAACTGACCCTTAAATAGATGGGTTCATGTGTTTACACCTTCGTGTGATTTAATTACTGGTTACAAAATAAAATAACATAAAATAATCTTATAAAAATAATGTCGAGCTGTTAGATGAATCGACTGAATTGAGGATCGAGTATTCAGTAAGAAATCATATATTTTCATTTTCATTCATGTTTTGTGGTTATGGAAACAAACCCACTCGTGTCTGGAAGTAATATTGTCGCATCTTAGGACATCTTCAACGGCAACCGGAAAATTTCTTCCCACACCCGTCCACGGATTGGGGGACCAGTCCACGGATATGGATGCGGGAGGCAGCCATCCAAGCATAGCCACATACATTTTCACAACAACTCGAATCAACCAGAAAAAATTCTTGCAAATTGGGAGAATTTTGATATAAAACACGGCGGATTTTATTGAAACGAGGATAATTTGTACATAATACCTGATGATATTTCGTCAGGTGAACTGGAAACCTTAAAACAAAACCGTAAACTAGCCTATAGTTCACGGTGACCATGTAGGGCATGCTGGGCTGGCCGGCGGCTCTCCTCCGCCTTCGCGCCTTGTCTTCGGCGCCGATCCGCATCATTGTCGTTGTCGCCCTCGGCTTCGAGCGGCAGAAGGTGTTGGCGTCGCGGCAGGGCTTCCCGCGCCAACTGCCGCCGTGAATGATCCTTCGCTTCCTCCCGCGCTTATGCAGCGGCCGCGGCCACTGAGGACATGAGCTGGGGGAGAGGGCGGCGGTCGTTGGAGGAGGCGGTGTTGGTGGCATCGATCTTGGCGAGGGACCATTCCTCGCTGTACCTGGCCATCTCCCCGCTGAGACATCGAAGACGACGCTTAGCCGTCTCTGACGTCGTGATGGAGCGGTCCAGGCCCAAGGCATACGCTAGGTCCGAGTCCGCCGCGAGACGGTTGAGTCTGCGATTGATCCGCTGTATGGCATTACACTTGTCCGACCAGCACTACTCCCACTTGGTGTACCATTGCACCATCATGGCGGTCCGCGACGAGGAGCAGCTGCCACCGTCCCGCTGCTCCTAAGGTAGTGGAGAAGGCGATCGCGCACCTTGGGCAGGGCGCGCGCGCGCGGGCCAGCCTTGATGACGCGCCGGGTGGTGGGAAGCGGTGCTCCTCCTGACGGTGCACCAGGGCGGCGGCGACAACCTCTCCTACTTCACACGACGCCTGATTTGGACGCCAGGCTGCGCTGGAGGAGAGTGTCATGGGAGGAACCCTCCCTCGGGTGGCGGAGCCGGGCCGAGATGTGTATGACGGAGCGATGGAGCATCAACTCCACAAGATCGCCGAACTTGGCGCCGGTGGTGGCATAGACTTGGCCAGGCACCGCCGGCGGGACTGCTATCGTGGCGTTGCTAGTCCCCTCATCGCCAAGGAGATAACGATTCCACCTTCATCGAGGAGCCACCCACCGATGAGGACAATGACCCCGGAGTTTGAGGGCGGCGGCGCCACGATCTGCCGGATCCCACCCTGGAACCGCTTGCCAGCGCCAATGCCCGGTACTTGCCCATCACCGAAGATCTAGAGGGAGAGGGGAGGAGGAGGAGGATGCGATGTGGACGGCATCAGAGCGCGACTTATATAGCTGCGGCCAAGCCATGCGAAGGGCCGGCAAGCTGCTTCAATGCGGCACAATGGCCGGAATTGGTTCCTTGGGAACATGCGTCCGCATTAAAGCGGAGACAGCCGAGTGGTCGCGCCGATCAGCGCCATCCTCCGCCCCTCCGGCCATGTCGCGACATCAATGTGGGCCTCTGCATGCTCGGGGCAACATAAACGCAGCGCAGTTAAGCGTGCGCGACGTAAGGAAAGCGCGGAGGGGCGGGGATGGTTTCTTGGTGACCAGGGCGGTCGAAGCAGGCTTGTGATAAGTCCGACTCCGTAAAGCTCCCCATGTTTATCTCCAGTTTGGGGGGAAAGAGCGTTGATTACCCGCTGGACCGATACAGGTCCGCTGAATGGCTTTCGCTGTCCGGACAGCGCGTCCAGACGCATGCTGTAGGTTTGCGGGTCGGTGTTGAGATGCCCTTAATAGTTAAATAAAACTTATAATTTAAAAATATGCTCTAAGATAGAGGCTGTTTGATGGTAGCCAACACCCACCCTACAAATTATTTGGTCATGGCCAAAACTTTGTTATTGTATGGATGGTTGATAACATTTTGGCTTGCCATTGCCTCTTTGGTAACTCTAGTTCATTTCTATTTCCACATTGGTCAACTCATGGGCAGGCAAAACCTGACCATAATTGGTGAAACCAAACCTGAAGGAAATTATTACATAATTTTTGGCAAAACAAAATTGAATAGCTAAATAATATGTTCACCATATCATGGGCATCATACATTGTCAAATAGCACATTATTAGCACATTATCTTCACCCTTGATCTGGAACAACACTACATTAACAGGATCCTTCAAAACCACTTCCCCCAATCGGGGGTATAGGATACTATGACAGACATGTACCCAATTGGCGCTTTAAACCAAACAGAGAACACCTGCAAACAATCAGAAATGAGAAATAAGATAATTCATAAGAGCAAGCACCTTGTGTACCCAAGCCTCTTTGATGCCAAAAAAGTTTCTTTTAAAAAAAATTCGCTATTTTTTGAATATACTATTCACCAACATATACATTTATTGTTTTTTTCTTTTTCACGAGGTCCTGGACTGTCGAAACACCAAGAAATTTTGCACACGTCTTGCGCACACGAATTTCTTTGACAAGCTATTCATGTCGGATGAAACCGTTCGAGGGACTAAACTTATCCGGTTTTGAAAGTTGAGGGACTAAGTTTTCATTGTTTGGGAGTTGAGAGACGATTTCTAATCTTCTGGGAGAGTTGAGGGATGAAAAATATACGTATCCCAAAAAAGGGCACTTCCCCTATAGGCTCTTTTTACCGTTATAACCCATACAACATGTCGATGTGTCGTACCAGACTTAGAAGACACCATGAGGTTGTAGGTGGAGCGCAGGTGGAGAGCAACCATGCGTCCCGATGATGGTACAATGACCTGCTCATGTACCGCCTCTATGGGATCAAAATTTGAGAGATGAGGATACACAATCCAGATCGACATCGAGAGAGACTACACATAGGCGAAGGCAGCCTCGCCCATCTGTCATCACGATCGAAGACAGCCAATTGGAAGCCCTAGTAGCGAAGAGCACTCTTGTCACCGTTGAAGTAGATGTAGGAAATATTCCATAGAGGCAATAATATTTGTATTATTATATTTTGTATTCATAATTAAGTGTTTATACTTTATGCTATAACTGCTATGATCCTGAATATGCAATTTAATGGAAAACTCATATGCACGTATGAAATGATAAACGGATAATATAAAGGTTCCTAGTCTCGCCTAAGACTAGCTCCAGTGTTGTTGGTGATCACGCTTTCCGGATCCTAGGATATCGTTATGCAGTGATAGACCTATAATAACATTGAGGTTATGACGCTGGAAGAACGATCATATTGAATCAACCCAAACTTGTTTTTGAGACAGCTTCCACTCATGTCAAGTGGTATCGACCCAAACTTGTTTGTTATGAATTGAGATAAAATCGCTCTGTATTCAATTGTAATAACACGGTGTTAACATGCGATTTTGCTCCTTAGACCGTGAGAGCATTGTATAGACACTTCACCGCATAGTGGGCTTTGAAGTTTCTCAAACGCCACCTGTAACACGATAATCACAATGACAACTTACAGGTTCATCGGAAAGTTTGACAAGGTACTAGATAGCTCGAGAGTGGGATTTGCTTCTCCGACGATGGAGAGATATTCTTAGAGACCTCTCTGTGACAGAATCAATCATCGCCTGGCATACACAGGTGTCTTCGCCACGAGGATGCCGGAACACGATAAAGAGAAAGAAGAACAAAACCGATAACAAGGATTTTGGTATAGTGAGCATGGTGATGACTCAGGAGGATAATTATACATCCCGGATTTTGTGAAGTATCACGGCTTAAGGAAACATCACATGATAACCAAAGGTTCACTCGAGCATCATTCGTGTGCTCATAGGGACCGATATGGACGCCCATGGTCCCAAGAGCCGGTCATTCAATGAACAGTTTCGCTCATGTCTATGGATTACCGAACCCACGGGTCACAAGCTTAAGGCAATCACGATTTGCTGAGTGTTAGTAGGACGAGAGTCATTAGAATATATTTGTGAAATTATTTCATGAATATTTGGAATGGTTCCAGAGAATCCGAAGCATTTCGTGGTCACCAAGGTTTCAATCAGGTAATACCGGTATAATCGGCAAGTTAAAATATATAACAAATGGTCTGAAAGTATTGAGAACATTTTATATTTAATTCAAATATCAACATGGCTAAAAGGCCAAGAGGTGGAAGGAAACTTGGGCCACAAAGTCCCAAGTAGGAAGGCCCCTTGTGGAGATAGGGGATTGGACAAGGAGGAGTCCAACACCTCTGTAGGCCGGCACCCCAAGGAAACTTCCTCCTTGGTGGCTGCCCTCTCCTCCTCCTCCCCAACCTATATATAATAGGGTTTTTGCTCCATTGGACACACAAATTTTGAAGCCTCATCTAGTTCTTCTAGTTCTAGTTCTAGTTGGTCCTAGTTGACTAATTAGAGCTAGGATAATCCTCTTGTGCTTATAATTAGAGGCCCTATGTGTCTAATCTTCCCCTAATTCTCCAACGCATTTATTAGTTCTGGGCAGTGAAGCGCAGCGGATCGTGAGACCGCATTCTGTCTTCTGTTCGAGAGATTGTTCGTGGGCGTACCAGGAATCGCTTATCGCCTGTTTGAGGGACTCTAAGTACTATCTACAACGACATCGCTCTTCTTCCACCGTAAATCGATGACGGTAACAATCATGATCACAGCCTGTTATGCATCTTCACATTGATCTTGGGTGATAATAGGCGCAAATTTTCTTGTTTTCTATTACGCTTCCCAATAGTAGACGCCATGAATAAGGAGTTGGGTGGCAGCCTAGTGGGGAAGGGAAAACGACGGTTCCGGCGATGTCGTGCCCTCGGTTTGAAACTGCTACCGCACCGACATAGCCGCTGGATCTACCACGACGGTGGCTGCAAACCGAGGTGGAGGGTGGGTTGTGCTGCGCCGTCTGTCGCTGCATGGCGATCGCGCCATTTGAGGAGAGAAAATAATGGGTGACAGCTAGACAACTTATAACGATGGAGGATTCCACAGACTAAGGATGTTCGCCGCTTCGCTTCTATGCGTGGAGGAAGGAGGAGTCAACGCAGGGCAAAGCACGGGATGGGGATCAAGTCTTTGACCTGCAAACCGAGCCATCTGTGATCAATCAAACGGCTAAAATGATTTCTGATGACGTGGTCGCATGAGAATGCAGAAAATCTGTAGTGGGGGCCTGGGGCTTCTATTTATTAGATTAGACAAATGACCAAGGCTTCAAGCGGTACCTATATAAACTAAAACTGCACTGGACTAATCAATCTAGATAGTGTTTTTATGATTCTCCTCTAGCAAGAAAAAATTGGTTACCAATATTTTAAAAATGAGTAAATGAGAATGTCATTGTATAAGTGCAATGGTTCGCTTCAGGAGCCTCCCTAGGAAGTCCCCAGCCCGCAGCAGGGCCGTGCAAAATTACATGGAACATTTAAAAATAGTAACCAAGCATTTGAAAATGTTAAATGTATACAGAGAAAACATTTCATGTATATAAAAATTTATACAGAAACATTATTTAAAGTATATGAAAAAGTTGATCATATATTTAAAATATTTGAATAAATCATTTGAAACACGTTAAAGGTTTTATGGGAAAATATATATACAAAATATACAGTGTTTATGCAAAATGTTAATCATGTACTTCAAAAATATTAATTCTGTATAAAGTAAATGATTCTTATTTATATGAAAATGTAGTACATGTACCAAAAAGTGAACATAAAAATATCAAAAATAAAAATTGATCGCTTATCAAAAATATAATCATATATTAAAAAAATTAAACATGTATAAAAAATGTTCTTGATATATACGCAAAATGTAACATGTCTATGAAAAAGTAGATGTCAGACAAATGTTTTCAAAATATGTTAGTCATCAATACCATAAAAAGGTTAAATAATACTGATATATACGAAAATTTGGAACGCAGTATTTAAAAAAATGAACATTTACACATATATTTAAAATGTTCCTGAGGTATACCAAAATATTCAATTTGTATGAATTTTTTTTAAAATATTAATCATGTATTTTAATTCCTGATATACACGGAGTTTACAAATGTTTATGGAAAATGTATACATGTGTTGAAGAAAAAAAGCAAAAAAAGAAATAAACTGTTGAAAGCCAAAATATGGAAGAAAGAAACAAAGAAAAACAAAGAATACCGATAAAAACCAAAAAGAAACAAAGAAAAGGAAAGAAAGAAAGAAACGAAAGAAAGTAAACCTAGTGGAAAACAGAGAAAGAACAAAGAAAAAAACGAAAGAAAGGAAAATCCGTGAAAACCATGAAAAAACGAAGAAAATTTGTGAAAAAAACAGAGAACGTGATATGAAAACGAAGAAAACCGAAAATTAAATGCTTTGGCGAGACGGAAGATGTACTTGCTCTAAGCGAGATATAATCTTCGCCTCTGCTAAATAATTTGAAGATAATCAGTGTTAGTGTTATTCTTGGGCCTAAACAAGAAAGAAAAAAGTCAAATTAACACTACTTAGATCTATCTTCGCTTTTATGCCTAGCTAAGGGCGTTAAACGATAGCGCTAGTTGGGAGGCAACCCAATTTTATTTGTGTTTTTTGTTTTTCTTTCTTTTTAGTAATAAATTTTGCATCTACCTTCTGTTTAGATGTGTTTTTATATTTTAATTAGTGTTTGTGCCAAGTAGAACCTATAGGATAACCTATGATGATAGTTGATTTGATTCTGCTGAAAAACAGGAACTTTGCACGCACGAAATTAGTTTTGTTAAATCACAGAAACGTGCTTTTGCGTTGATTCTTTTTGCTTCTGATCAATAGACAAATTGTCCAGAACTTCCTATTTTGGTAGGAGTTTTAGAGTTCCAGAAGTTTGCGTTAGTTATAGATTTCTACAGACTGTTATGTTTTTGACAGATTCTGCCTTTCGTGTGTTGTTTGCTTATTTTGATGCATCTATGGCTAGTAAAATAGTTTATAAACCATAGAGAAGTTGGAATACAGTAGGTTTAACACCAAAATAAATAAAGAATGAGTTCATTACAGTACCTTATGTGGTGGTTTTGTTTTCTTTCACTAACAGAGCTTATGAGATTTCCTGTTGAGTTTTGTGTTGTGAAGTTTTCAAGTTTTGGGTAAATATTTGATGGACTATGAAATAAGGAGTGGCAAAAGCCTAAGCTTGGGGATGCCCATGGCACCCCAGTATATTCAAGAGTATCCAAAAGCCTAAGCTTGGGGATGCCCCGGGAAGGCATCCCATCTTTCGTCTTCGTTCATTGGTAACTTTACTTGGAGCTATATTTTTATTCGCCACATGATATGTGTTTTACTTGGAGCGTCGTGTATGATATTAGTATTTGCTTTTTAGTTTTCCACAATCATCCTTGCTGTACACACCTTTTGGGAGAAGCCTACTTGATTAGAATTTATTAGAATATGCTATGTGCTTCACTTATATCTTTTGAGCTAGATAGTTTTTGCTCTAGTGCTTCACTTATATCTTTTAGAGCACGGCGGTGGCTTAATTTTGTAGAAATTTCTAGTTACTCATGCTTCACTTACATTATTTTGAGAGTCTCTTAGAACAGCATGGTATTTGCTTTGGTTATAAAATTGGTCCTAGAATGGTAGGCATCCAAGTTGGGTATAATAAAAACTATCATAGGAAGTACTTGATAATTGTTTTGAGATATGGACGTAGTGATATTAAAGTCATGCTAGTTGGGTGATTATGAATTTAAAGAATGCTTGCGTTGAAGTTAGCAAGTCCCGTAGCATGCACGTATGGTTAAAGTTGTGTTACAAATTTGAAACATGAAGTGTACTTGGATTGGGAATCCTTATGAGTGGCGGTCGGGGACGAGCGATGGTCTTTTCCTACCAATCTATCCCTCTAGGAGCATGCGTGTAGTGCTTGGTTTTTGATGACTTCTCAATTTTTGCAATAAGTATATGAGTTCTTATGACTAATGTTGAGTCCATGGATTATACGCACTTTTACCTTTCCACCATTGCTAGCCTCTTCGGTACCGTGCATTGCCCTTTCTCAACTTGATAGTTGGTGCAAACTTCGCCGGTGCATCCAAACCCCGTGATATGATACACTCTATCACACATAAACCTCCTTATATCTTCCTCAAAACAGCCACCATACCTACCTATTATGGCATTTCCATAGCCATTCCGAGATATATTGCCATGCAACTTTCCACCGTTCCATTTATCATCATGACATACATTACTTTTGTCATCTTGCCATTGCATGATCATGTAGTTGACATCGTATTTGTGGCAAAGCCACCATGCATAATTTTTCATACATGTCACTCTTTATTGATTGCATCATCCCGGTACACCGCCGGAGGCATTCATATAGAGTCATATCTTGTTCTAGTTTCGATTTGTAATTTCTATTGTTGTAATCAATAAAAGTGTGATGATCATCATTATTAGAGCATTGTCCCAAATAAAAAAAAGGAAGGCCAAAAGAAAAGAAAAAGGCCAAAAGAAAAAAAAGAAAGGCCAAAGAAAAAAAAGAAAAAAAATAAATAAAAAGGGGCAATGTTACTATCTCTTTTTCCACACGTGTGCTTCAAAGTAGCACCATGTTCTTCATATAGTGAGTCTCATATATTGTGCTTCAAAGTAGCACCATGTTTTTCATATAGAGAGTCTCATATGTTGTCACTTTCATATACTAGTGGGAATTTTTCATTATAGAACTTGGCTTGTATATTCCTACGATGGGCTTCCTCAAATGCCCTAGGTCTTCATGAGCAAGCAAGTTGGATGCACACCCACTAGTTTTCTTTTGTTGAGCTTTCATTCATTTATAGCTCTAGTGCATCTGTTGCATGGCAATCCCTACTCCTCATGTTGACATCAATTGATGGGCATCTCCATAGTCCGTTGATTATCCTCGTCAATATGGGACTTTCTCCTTTTTTGTCTTCTCCACACAATCCCCATCATCATATTCTATTCCACCTATAGTGCTATATCCATGGCTAACGCTCATGTATTGCGTGAAAGTTGAAAAAGTTTGAGATTATTTAAGTACGAAACAATTGCTTGGCTTGTCATCGGGGGTGTAGAATTTGGGAACATTTTTGTGTGACGAAAATGAAGCATAGCCTAACTATATGATTTTGTAGGGATGAAGTTTCTTTAGCCAAGTTATTTTGAGAAGACATGATTGCTTTGATTAGTATGCTTGAAGTGTTACTATTTCTTATGTCAATATGAACTTTTATTTTGAATCATTTGGACCTGAACATTCATGCCACAATAAAGAAAATTACATTGAGAATTATGCTAGGTAGCATTCCACATCAAAAATTCTGTTTTTATCATTTACCTACTCGAGGACGAGCAAGAATTAAGTTTGGGGATGCTTGATACGTCTCCAACGTATCTATAATTTTTGATTGTTCCATGCTATTATATTACCCCTTTTGGATGTTTATTGGCTTTATTTTACACATTTATATCATTTTTAGGACTAACCTACTAACCGGAGGCCCAGCCCGTATTGCTGTTTTTTTGCCTATTTCAGTATTTCGAAGAAAGGAATATCAAACGGAGTCCAAACGGAATGAAACCTTTGGGAGCGTGATTTCTGGAACGAACGTGATCCAGAGGACTTGGAGTGCAAGTCAAGAAGCAATCGAGGCGGCCAGGAGATAGGAGGGCGCGCCCACCCCTCCCGAGTGCGCCCCGTGTCGCCTGGGCCCTCGGGCGGCCACCGACCTACTTCTTCCTCCTATATATACCCACGTACCCCGAAAACAACCAGGGAGCCAACGAAAAACAATTTCCACCTCCATAACCTTCTGTATCTGCGAGATCCCATCTTGGAGCCTTCGCCAGCGCTCCACCGGAGGGGGAATCGACCACGGAGGGCTTCTACATCAACACCATAGCCCCTCCGATGAGTTGTGAGTAGTTTAACACAGACCTTCGGGTCCATAGTTATTAGCTAGATGGCTTCTTTTCTCTTTTTGGATCTCAATAGCATGTTCTCCCCCTCTCTTGTGGAGATCTATTCGATGTAAACTCTTTTTTGCGGTGTGTTTGTCGAGATCCGATGAATTGTGGGTTTATGATCAAGTTTATCTATGAGAAATATTTGAATCTCCTCTGAATTCTTTTATGTGTGATTAAGTTATCTTTGCAAGTCTCTTCGAATTATCAGTTTGGTTTAGCCTACTAGATTGATCTTTCTTGCCATGGGAGAAGTGCTTAGCTTTGGGTTCAATCTTGCGGTGTCCTTACCCAGTGACAGAAAGGGTTGCAAGGCACATATTGTATTGTTGCCATCGAGGATAAAAAGATGGGGTTTATATCATATTGCTTGAGTTTATCCCTCTACATCATGTCATCTTTCTTAATGCGTTACTCTATTCTTATGAACTTAATACTCTAGATGCATGCTGGATAGCGGTCGATGTGTGGATTTACAGTAGTAGATGCAGGCAGGAGTCGGTCTAGTTGTCACGGACATGATGCCTATACATGATCATGCCTAGATAATCTCATAATTATTCGCTTTTCTATCAATTGCTCGACAGTAATTTATTCACCCACCGTAATACTTATGCTATCTTGAGAGAAGCCTCTAGTGAAACCTATGGCCCTCGGGTCTATCTTTTATCATATAAGCTTTCAATCTACTTTTATTTGCATCTTTACTTTTTGCATCTATATTATAAAATACCAAAAATATATTTATCTTATCATACTATCTCTACCAGATCTCACTTTCGCAAGTGGCAGTGAAGGGATTGACAACCCCTTTATTGCGTTGGTTGCGAGTTCTTTGTTTGTTTGTGTAGGTGCGTGGGACTTCTGTGGAGCCTCCTACTGGATTGATACCTTGGTTCTTAAAAACTGAGGAAAATACTTACGCTACTATTGCTGCATCACCCTTTCCTCTTCAAGGAAAACCAACACAAGCTCAAGAAGTAGCACTCTCCCCTCTTCGTTCGCCCCGCGGTCGCGGTCCAGGTCATCTCCCTAGGATCCAGTCCCATGAAGAAATTTTCTACTCCTCCCTCTTATCTGTACCACTCTAGATCGCCTCCAACCATCGGCGAGCTTGGCGGCGGTGCAGAAGGAGAGTGACGGTACGTCGGCACTAGAGGACGTACTGGGCCTGGGGTGGTGTGCCCCTATCCCGGCCCCTTGCTGCGATCTTGAGAGCCACCATGCCGTCGGCGCCCATCGCGAACAATTAGGGCTCCTCTGTTGGGGTAGTGGTGGCAGAGGCTGGTGAAGAGCCTCAGCCATGACAAGGATGATGTCGCATGGCGGGGGAGGGAGCGGGGGCACAGGGAGGGTTCCAAGGAGCCGCTGGCCAGGAGCGGTCGCCCAAGGGGTCACGCGCGGGGCGGGAGCGCGAGCACGGGTACGGTTCCGAGAGCAGCCGGCTGCCCACGAAGACATCGTGGCGGTGCTCCATGGTGCGAACGATCTCAATGAGGCCGTGGCAGTCCGCCATGGATGATGTGAGGGCGTGGTATGTGGATGGATTTTGGGCATCTAGCTGCTGATAATTGGTTCATCGACTAATTAAAACTGATTATAGTTTCTCTCTGGTTTGTGTTTCTCTGTGGTACACTCATGTTGCAATTGGCAGGACCAAATCGGCAGCGACGAAGCACGAGCTACCAACCTTCTCTGCTCTCCTGGTACAACAAGGTACCAAATTGAAGTTGTCACCGCGACCCCAATCCCCTCTCACGTGCAGTATGATGGACACCACAAGGCTGAGAAGTCAGCGCAACAGAGCTTATGCAGGCGGACGCTAATGCGCATTCAAGAGATACTATGGCTCATCTTATTTGTGTAATTGATTATTTTGTTAATTTTTCCCCATGCAAACCGTAATAGAGGTACTATGGCCAACATAGTCCATGCTGCTAAGGCCATGGTGGAGAACGTCAGCACCGTTGTGCCTGTTGTGCACTTGTGCTGCCCATAAGAGACTACGTCTCCCTTCGCTGACATCTCTGTTGCATGATATTGACTGAATTCATAGGCAATTCTTCACCAATCCCACTGCATGTTTGTCATATATCTAGATTCAGTTGATTGATGCTGACAGACACGTTTCATAGGCAACTCGACCAAATCGAATCGGTTATCACAACACCGCTCTTTGATTTATTTTCATTGTTCAATCCTCTTGACTTGCTATCAGGTCCTAATTTCTAAAAGATGACTCTATTTTAGTTATGTCTTGTATTGTACTATCAAAATAAACAAGTTTATTTATGGCTTATGGTGAAGGTGAGAAGATATGCAGGGAACAATGACTCTGAATATTCTTTCGGTTATGGTAATTGCAAAATAGAGGAGTTGCATATAGAAGAGTCGAATCAGTTTCTTATTTTACCTTTACTGTGGACCGTTAAAGAGCACAAGTTTCTTATTTAGGTTGTGCACCTTAACCCTGAATGTGATGGGAATAATAATGTTGAAATTACCCAACTGAATTGCAATAATGTTTTTGCTTTCATGCAGGCTGATGCAGTGCTGATGGGAGGTAGATGACCTCAGTGGAGATGGTGGAGGGGAGCAGAAAATGCGTGGTAAACTTGCTCCATTGTGCTTGCACTCAAGGGGCATCTATGCCAATAGCGGTACGCGTGTCTAAAAAAGCAGGGGGCTGGGGGAAACCAATCAACAGGTGAGTTAGATCCTTTTTAGTTCCAGACCACCATTTTACGGCAGAGAAGAGTAGCAGAACTCGTGGTATTGTTGTTGTTAACTGAAACATGCTTTTTTTTTTGTTAATATTTGTACGCACTAACGATTGCATGTATTTTTTTGTGTGTGCAGTCCTAATGTAAGAATTGAAGCAATAGCCCCTTTCATGTTCTATTTTTTCGTTTTCAAATATCACATTTTCTATCAGCATACATATATGCAAAGTGTGGTTATTACACTTATTACAGGTTGTTTGGTTATTAGCTAGCAATCTGTGGTAATAATTGCACTTCTGCCAAGTACAGGGTAATGACTAGAACAAGCACCAATTGTGTAAATTATTGACAATCTTGCCTGGTCATAGGGTTTCTAATCGACATTATCAGGTATCTTATTCTGTCACCTTTGCTTACTTTCACCCTAAGCGAGAAGACTTCTTTAAAATTTGTTCCAGTATTGTAGAGCTTCTTATATTTTTTCTTCCTTTGGGCATAGACAAGCATTTACAATGAATACTATTATAAGGAGTACATGTCTATAGTTAGCATGGATCATCTGGTTAGTAGACAAAATTTCAGGTTTCAGTGTTAATTTCCTAAGTGTATCATCATTATCGATGATTGGTTACCAAAGGGCACCCCACTTTTGTACTAACAGGATTATCTTAATACAGAGAATTTATTTTTCTTCAAATGAGCCACAGAGCCAAATGAAAATTCCATGAACGAATTGAGGTTGGAAAATGGCAACCTTATTTCTCCGGGGGATGGAGTGGAGATTGAGAAACATAGCTAGATGGGAGAAATGGGAAAACTTTGATAAATTGTTGTATGGAAACATAGCTAGATGTACATACATTTACCCCGTGGACAATTGAGGAACATAGCTAGATGGGAGAAACGATGATAAGTATATCGTATGGAAAAAGAAAACATAAGCCAATATTTTATGGGATGGTGCTCTAAGTAGAGAGGTTGTTAGGGCTACGGGAGGGCGACGACCCTCTCTTGAACTGATGATGAGGGAGAGCAAGGCTGATTGTGCATTCGACAATGATGGTGAGACATCTTGCAAGGTTGAGTCGGCAGTGGAGATCAATGATGATGGTGAACGGGACGTAGGTTTGTTGTCCCGTGGCAATGCGCGGGCACTCAACTAGTATAAACTAGATTGTGAGCCTCATGCAATAATAGTTGGTTAATAGACTTCAAAGCTTCAGGCACACTTCACTAGAGTAATTAAATGGTAAGGCCTTTAATTATGTTAACTAATAGTTACACAAGTACCCAACATCAGGCATCATTGTTTGAGCATCTCACTAATCGAGGACAAATAAAGTAATTGAAAAGAGCAACTTAACTATGCCTGAAACAAACAAGCAATTGAACTGTTGAGTTGGCAGCATGATAACATGCACGCCTCAATAACATCCATGGCCTAGCTACATTTACTATATAAAGTAACAAGTAATGTAATATTGTTTGCCCACTATGAAGTATCTCGATTAGTACGTAATCAATATCCTAGTAATGATAGGGAGGCTAATGATGTGAATATGTGTTCGGTTATGACATTTATGACATCGACAACTCTACCATGGCAGGAAGCAGTTTCACACCGGGATTTGGACACCCATATTAACTCCCGCATACTCACGAAGTTCTCGGTCGAACATTTGTTTACGAATACAATTCCCTTTGACCCGTGATACATTTACAAAACTCGAGGTGTGATTATAGATATCCCTGTGATCAACTCCTCAATCACTATACCGATTATCCTTGTTACCGGTTTTGTTCTCTTTACTCGTATTCGCCAGACGATAATAACATAACACCGAGTGGGCCCAAACAGTATCTCTTTATCATGAGAGGAGCAAATCCTAGTCTTGAACTATTGATATCAAGACATACCTTTCCAGTATACCCGTTAGGTACTTTTATTTAAGTCCAGTTACAAAAGTGATATTCGGTAACCCCAAAGTAACCATTTGGTATGTTGATATACAATATTTTCATGGGCCAAGGAACTATGCAATCGTGCACAAGTGATATGAAATACGGATAACATAACAATGAAGTCATCTCCCAATAATTCATAAGTTGTGTCTATCCAACTCCTTTGTTAGCATGACACCACTGTTCTCATACATTGATAGCATACTCACAATGCTCATGATTAGGAAAACAAGATCAACATCAATACATGAGCCAGTCTTAGAGGCATGACTAGATATCAATTAGTGTTTACATTTCCACATATGTATTTGGGTTTTCCACCAAACCTCATATTCAAGAACCAATACATTTGTACAACAGAAATATAAACTTAATAATGAACATGGAAATAACACAATAACAATTTATTATTGCCTCTAGGGCATATTTCAAACTGTTACAAATTTATACAAAAGCATAGTTGTTTCTTCAATCATAATCATTACAATTGTATAGCAATTACAAATTTAGCCTTAAAGATAGACATATATCATAACATCACAACACAAGCGCTTAGAAAATACTGAAAAATAGAACATGACATAAATACTATTCAGAATAAATCAACAAAATCCGAATGATAATGGAAAAATGTACGCATCTCGTGTTATCCAATATAGAAGATAGCATGCATGTTTGGAAAGGATAGCCAATAAAATGTATGATTCATAAGGATAGCAGATAGCATGTATGTTTCCCGAGGTGATCAAGTTACTTGAAAAGAAAGCAACTATTTTGGATCACAGAAAATCATGCGAAATGTGCTAAAGCAAATCAAATGCAACTGACCCTTAAATAGATGGGTTCATGTGTTTACACCTTTCGTGTGATTTAATTACTGGTTACAAAATAAAATAACATAAAATAATCTTATAAAAATAATGTCGAGCTGTTAGATGAGTCGACTGAATTGAGGATCGAGTATTCAGTAAGAAATCATATATTTTCATTTTCATTCATGTTTTGTGGTTAAGTGGAAACAAACCCACTCGTGTCTGGAAGTAATATTGTCGTACCTTAGGATATCTTCAACGGCAACCGGAAAATTTCTTCCCACACCCGTCCACGGATTGGGGGACCAGTCCACGGATATGGATGCGGGAGGCAGCCATCCAAGCATAGCCACATACATTTTCACAACAACTCGAATCAACCAGACAAAATTCTTGCAAATTGGGAGAATTTTGATATAAAACACGGCGGATTTTATTGAAACGAGGATAATTTGTACATAATACCTGATCATATTTCGTCAGGTGAACTGGAAACCTTAAAACAAAACCGTAAACTAGCCTATAGTTCACGGTGACCATGTAGGGCATGCTGGGCAGGCCGGCAGCTCCTCCTCCGTCTTCGGCGCCTGATCCGGCATCAGTGTCGTTGTCGTCCTTGGGCTTCGAGCGGCAGAAGGTGTTGGCGTCGCGGCAGGGCTTCCCGGCGGCCAACTGCCGCTCGTGAATGATCCTCTCTGCTTCCTCCTGCGCCTTGCGCAGTGCGGCCGCGGCCACTGAGGACATGAGCTGGGGGAGAGGGCGGCGGTCGTCGGAGGAGGCGGTGTTGGTGGCGTCGATCTTGGCGAGGGACCATTCCTCGTTGTACCTGGCCATCTCCCCGCTGAGACATCGAAGACGACGCTTAGCCGTCTCTGACGTCGTGATGGAGCGGTCCAGGCCCAAGGCATACGCTTGGTCCGAGTCCGCCGCGAGACGGTTGAGTCTGCGTACTTGATCCGTTGCATGGCATTACACTTGTCCGGCCAGCACTACTCCCACTTGGTGTACCCTTGCACCATCATGGCGGTCCGCGACGAGGAGCAGCTGCCACCGGTCCCGCCGTTCCTAAGGTAGTGGAGAAGGCGACTGCGCACCTTGGGCAGGGCGCGGCGCGCGGCGCTCAGCCTTGATGACGCGCCGGGGTGGTGGGAAGCGGTGCTCCTCCTTGATGGTGCACCAGGGCGGCGGCGACAACCTCTCCTCCTTCACACGACGTCTGATTTGGACGTTGTGGCTGCGCTGGAGGAGAGTGTCATGGGGAGGAACCCCCTCCCCCCTCGGGTGGCGGAGTCGGGCCGTAGATGTGTATGACGGAGCGATGGAGCATCACCTCCACAAGATCGTCGAACTTGGCGTCGGTGGTGGCATAGACTTGGCCAGGCACTGTCGGCGCGGACTGCTACTGTGGCGGTTGCTAGTCCTCCTCATCGCCGAAGGAGATAACGATCTCCACCTTCATCGAGGAGCCACCCACCGATGAGGAAAATGACCCCGGAGTTTGAGGGTGGCGGCGCCACGATCTGCCGGATCCCACCCTGGAACCGCCTGCCAGCGCCAATGCCCAGTACTTGCCCATCACCGAAGATCTAGAGGGAGAGGGAAGGAGGAGGAGGATGCGATGTGGACGGCATCAGAGCGCGACTTATATAGCTGCGGCCAAGCCATGCGAAGGGCCGGCCAGCTGCTTCAATGCGGCACAATGGCCGGAATTGGTTCCTTGGGAACATGCGCCCGCATTAAAGCGGAGACAGCCGAGTGGTCGCGTCGATCAGCGCCATCCTCCGTCCCTCCGGTCATGTCGCGGCATCAATGTGGGCCTCTGCATGCTCTGGGGCAACATAAACGCAGCGTGTTAAGCGGTGCGCGTATCAGAAGGAAAGCGCGGGAGGGGCGGGGGATGGTTTCTTGGTGGACCAGGGCGGTCAGAAGCAGGCTTGTGATAAGTCCGGACTCCCGTAAATCTCCCCATGTTTATCTCCGGTTTGTGGGGGAAAGAGCGTTTGGACCGCTCCGCGGACCGATACAGGTCCGCGTTGAATGGCTTTCGCTGTCCGGACAGCGCGGTCCAGACGGATGCTGGAGGTTTGCGGGTCGGTGTTGGAGATGCCCTTAATAGTTAAATAAAACTTATAATTTAAAAAAATGCTCTAAGATAGAGGCTGTTTGGATGGTAGCCAACACCCACCCTACAAATTATTTGGTCATGGCCAAAACTTTGTTATTGTATGGATGGTTGATAACATTTTGGCTTGCCATTGCCTCTTTGGTAACTCTAGTTCATTTCTATTTCCACATTGGTCAACTCATGGGCAGGCAAAAACCTGACCATAATTGGTGAAACCAAACCTGAAGGAAATTATTACATAATTTTTGGCAAAACAAAATTGAATAGCTAAATAATATGTTCACCATATCATGGGCATCATACATTGTCAAATAGCACATTATTAGCACATTATCTTCACCCTTGATCTGGAACAACACTACATTAACAGGATCCTTCAAAACCACTTCCCCCAATCGGGGGTATAGGATACTATGACAGACATGTACCCAATTGGCGCTTTAAACCAAACAGAGAACACCTGCAAACAATCAGAAATGAGAAATAAGATAATTCATAAGAGCAAGCACCTTGTGTACCCAAGCCTCTTTGATGCCAAAAAAGTTTCTTTAAAAAAAATCGCTATTTTTTGAAAATACTATTCACCAACATATACATCTATTGTTTTTTTCTTTTTCACGAGGTCCTGGACTGTCGAAACACCAAGAAATTTTGCACACGTCTTGCGCACACGAATTTCTTTGACAAGCTATTCATGTCGGATGAAACCGTTCGAGGGACTAAACTTATCCGGTTTTGAAAGTTGAGGGACTAAGTTTTCATTGTTTGGGAGTTGAGAGACGATTTCTAATCTTCTGGGAGAGTTGAGGGATGAAAAATATACGTATCCCAAAAAAGGGCACTTCCCCTATAGGCTCTTTTTACCGTTATAACCCATACAACATGTCGATGTGTCGTACCAGACTTAGAAGACACCATGAGGTTGTAGGTGGAGCGCAGGTGGAGAGCAACCATGCGTCCCGATGATGGTGCAATGACCTGCTCATGTACCGCCTCTATGGGATCAAAATTTGACAGATGAGGATACACTATCCAGATCGATATCGAGAGAGACTACACATAGGCGAAGGCAGCCTCGTCCATCTGTCATCACGATCGGAAGACAGCCAATTGGAAGCCCTAGTAGCGGAAGAGCACTCGTTGTCACCGGTTGAAGTAGATGTAGGAAATATTCCATAGAGGCAATAATATTTGTATTATTATATTTTTGTATTCATAATTAAGTGTTTATACTTTATGCTATAACTGCTATGATCCTGGAATATGCAATTTAATGGAAAACTCATATGCACGTATGAAATGATAAACGGATAATATAAAGGTTCCTAGTCTCGCCTCTAAGACTAGCTCCAGTGTTGTTGGTGATCACGTTTTTCCGGATCCTAGGATATCGTTAAGTGCAGTGATAGACCTATAATAACATTGAGGTTATGACGTTGGAAGAACGATCATATTGAATCAACCCAAACTTGTTTTTGAGACAGCTCTCCACTCATGTCAAGTGGTATCGACCCAAACTTGTTTGTTCTGAATTGAGATAAAATCGTCTGTATTCAATTGTAATAACACGAAGTGTTAACATGCGATTTTGCTCCTTAGACCATGAGAGCATTGTATAGACACTTCTTACCGTACAGTGGGCTTTGAAGTTTCTCAAACGCCACCTGTAACACGATAATCATAATGACAACTTACAGGTTCATCGGAAAGTTTGACAAGGTACTAGATAGCTCGAGAGTGGGATTTGCTTCTCCGACGATGGAGAGATATTCTTAGGGACCTCTCTGTGTGACAGAATCAATCATCGTCTGGCCATACACAGGTGTCTTCGTCACGAGGATGCCGGAACACGATAAAGAGAAAGAAGAACAAAACCGATAACGAGGATTTTGGTATAGTGAGCATGGTGATGACTCGGGAGGATAATTATACATCCCGGATTTTGTGAAGTATCACGAAGCGAAGGAAACATCACATGATAACCAAAGGTTCACTCGAGCATCATTCGTGTGCTCATAGGGACCGATATGGACGTCCATGGTCCCGCAGCCGGTCATTCAATGAACAGTTTCGTTCATGTCTATGGGTTACCGAACCTACGGGGTCACAAGCTTAAGGACATCACGATTTGCTGAGTGTTAGTAGGACGATAGTCATTAGAATATATTTGTGAAATTATTTCATGAATATTTGGAATGGTTCCGGGAGAATCCAGAAGCGTTTCGTGGTCACCCGAAGGTTTCAGTGAGTATCAGGTAATACCGGGTATAATCGGTAAGTTAAAATATATAACAAATGGTCTGAAAGTATTGAGAACATTTTATATTTAATTCAAATATCAACATGGCTAAAAGGCCAAGAGGTGGAAGGAAACTTGGGCCACAAAGTCCCAAGTAGGAAGGCGTCCCCCTTGTGGAGATAGGGGGGATTGGACAAGGGGAGGGAGTCCAACACCCTCTGTGTAGGCCGGCACCCCAAGGGAAACTTTCCCTCCTTGGTGGCTGCCCTCTCCTCCTCCTCCTCCAACCTATATATAATAGGGTTTTTTGCTCCATTGGACACACAAATTTTGAAGCCTCATCTAGTTCTTCTAGTTCTAGTTCTAGTTGGTCCTAGTTGACTAATTAGAGCTAGGATAATCCTCATGTCCTTATAATTAGAGGCCCTATGTGTCTAATCTTCTCCCTCTAATTCTCCGACGACGATTAGTTCTGGGCAGTGAAGCGCAGGCGGATCGTGAGACCGTGCATTCTGTCTTCTGTTTGAGAGACTGTTCATGGGCGGTACGAGGAATCATTTATCGCCTGTTTGAGGGACTCTAAGTACTATCTACAACGACACGTTCTTCTTCCACCGTAAATCGATGATGGTAACAATCATGATCACAGCCTGTTATGCATCTTCACATTGATCTTGGGTGATAATAGGCGCAAATTTTTTTGTTTTCTATTACGTTTCCCAATAGTAGACGCCATGAATAAGGAGTTGGGTGGCAGCCTAGTGGGGAAGGGAAAACGACGGGTTCCGAAGGAGGTCGTGCCCCTCGGTTTGAAACTGCTACCGCACCGACATAGCCGCTGGATCTACCACGATGGTGGCTGCAAACCGAGGTGGAGGGTGGGTTGTGCTGCGTCGTCCGTCCCTGCATGGCCACTGCGTCATTTGAGGAGAGAAAAATAATGGGTGACAGCTAGACAACTTATAACGATGGAGGGATTCCGTCACACTAAGGATGTTCGCTTTCGCTTCGCTTCTATGCGTGGAGGAAGGAGGAGTCAACGACAGGGCAAAGCACGGGGGATGGGGATCAAGTCTTTGACCTGCAAATCCGAGCCATCTGTGATCAATCAAACGGCTAAAATGATTTCTGATGACGTGGTCGCATGAGAATGCAGAAAAATCTGGTAGTGGGGGCCTGGGGGGCTTCTATTTATTAGATTAGACAAATGACCCGCGCGTTCTGCGGTACCTATATAAACTAAAAACTGCACTGGACTAATCAATCTAGATAGTGTTTTTATGATTCTCCTCTAGCAAGAAAAAATTGGTTACCAATATTTTAAAAATGAGTAAATGAGAATGTCATTGTATAAGTGCAAATGGTTCGTTTCAGGAGCCTCCCTAGGGAAGTCCCCAGCCCGCAGCAGGGCCGTGCAAAATTACATGGAACATTTAAAAAATAGTAACCAAGCATTTGAAAAATGTTAAGTGTATACAGAGAAAACATTTCTCATGTATATAAAAAATTTATACAGAAACATTATTTAAAATATATGAAAAAAGTTGATCATATATTTAAAATATTTGAATAAATCATTTGAAACACGTTAAAGGTTTTATGGGAAAATATATATACAAAATATACAGTGTTTATGCAAAAATGTTAATCATGTACTTGAAAATATTAATTCTGTATAAAATAAATGATTCTTATTTATATGAAAATGTAGTACATGTACCAAAAAGTGAACATAAAAATATCAAAAATAAAAATTGATCGTTTATCAAAAATGTAATCATATATTAAAAAATTTAAACATGTATAAAAATGTTCTTGATATATCATAAAATGTAACATGTCTATGAAAAAGTAGATGTCAGACAAATGTTTTCAAAATATGTTAGTCATCAATACCATAAAAAGGTTAAATAATACTGATATATACGAAAATTTGGAACGTGCATTTAAAAAAACTGAACATTTACACATATATTTAAAAATGTTCCTGAGGTATACCAAAAATATTCAATTTGTATGATTTTTTGTTTAAAAATATTAATCATGTATTTTAATTCCTGATATACACGGGAGTTTACAAATGTTTATGGAAAATGTATACATGTGTTGAAGAAAAAAAGCAAAAAAAGAAATAAACTGTTGAAAGCCAAAATATGGAAGAAAGAAACAAAGAAAAACAAAGAATACCGATAAAAACCAAAAAGAAACAAAGAAAAGGAAAGAAAGAAAGAAACGAAAGAAAGTAAACCTAGTGGAAAACAGAGAAAGAACAAAGAAAAAAACGAAAGAAAGGAAAATCCATGAAAACCATGAAAAAACGAAGAAAATTTGTGAAAAAAACAGAGAACACGATATGAAAACGAAGAAAACCGAAAATTAAATGCTTTGGCGAGACGGAAGATGTACTTGCTCTAAGCGAGATATAATCTTCGTGCTCTGCTAAATAATTTGAAGATAATCAGTGTTAGTGTTATTCTTGGGCCTAAACAAGAAAGAAAATCCGATCAGCACACAGACGTTCCTGTACTTGCATCCATGGTTGATCGGCTCAAAAAAAAAAAAGAATTTCAATCCTTTGGTTTACTTTGAGAAGAAGAAGAACATGCCTTCTGCTTTTTTTTGTAGGAGTGACCTTCGAAAACAGCTTATAATAAGCCAAGGCAAATAATTGCTGCCGGCCGCTCGGCCGAAACTTACGCTAATGGCGTGCGCGTCGTTTGATCTGGACGCGACCCAACTCTGTCTCTCTCTCACTCATCAATCTCCATCGTCTCTCATCGTCAACCGTTATCGCCGACGCCTCTCCAACCATCACCGCTTACTGAATGAGTTTAAAAATAGCTTTGCATGTCTTGACGAACGAAAGGGAACTTTGGATAAGATTTAAAATTTTGAATATTTTATCTAAATTGTGACATTTTTTGAAGAAAGAAAAATGTTGAATTTTTCGAACATATTTTTAATTTTGAAAAAAAGGTTCCAAATATCTTTGAAAAACGCAAACATGTTTAACTTTTTTAGTCTTTTTGAAAGTTTTAATTTCGAACACTACTTAGAAAATGTGAATAATTATTGAAAATTGATTTTTTTAAAGACATTGAACATTTTTTCAAAATTTGTGACTTTCTGAAAAAGAAAAAAGAATAATAATCAAATATACTAGTTGCATGTTAATGCCAGACTTGCAACTAGGACAAAACATGTCAGCCTAGTTGTGAGTCGGTTGTGGATTTGCAACTCGGGAAAAAAAGTCGAGCCTAGTAGTTAGTCGATGGTGGACTTACAATTGTGTCAAAAAAATCTTGGCCAGTTACGAGTCAAGGACAAACTTGCAACTCGGGAAAATCATAATCAAGGGCCCCGTTGAATGTCGATGAGGAACTAGCAAACTAGTTAAAAATGGTCAAGCTTACTTGTGAGTCGATGGTTGACTTGCAACTACGACAAAAAAGTAATCAAAGATCACAGTTGCGTGTCGATGGTTGACTTGGAACTAGTTTAAAAAAGGGTAAGACCTAGTTGCGAGTCGGTGGTTGACTTCCAACGAGACGAAAAAAGGTCGGGACCCCAGTCGTGAGTTGAGGGTGGACTTGCAATTGCGAGAAACTAAAAGGTCGTATCCTAGTTACAAGTCCAGGGTGGACTGCAACCGAAAAAGAATGGACGGGCCCTAGTTGCGAGTTGAGGGTGGACTTGCAACTAGGGCAAAAAAGATCTGGCCCCAGTTGCGAGTCGAGAGTGGACTTGCAACTGGGACAGAAAAGCATGGGCCCCAGTTGCGAGCCGATGGTGGACTTGCAATTGAGGAAAAAAAAGGGCAGGCCCTAGTTGCGAGTCATGGTTGGACTTTCAACTAGGACAATAAAAAGGTTGGACCCCAGTTGCAAGTCGAGCGTGGACTTGCAACTGAGACAACTATGAAACTACGAGCCCAGTTGCGAGTCAACGGGCAAATTGCAACTGGGGTGAAACAAACTATAGTTCCAGTTGCGAGTCAATGGTGGACTTGCGACTGAGATGAAAGACAAAACACATGCCTAGTTGCGAGTCAAGGGTGGTCCTGCAACTGGGATAAAACAAACTACGAGTCTAGTTGTGAGTTGATGTTGGACTTGTAACTGAGATAACTATATAAAACTATGATATGAGTTGCGAGTTGAGGGAGGACCTGCAACTAAGATTTAAAACAAGAGGGTTGACTTGCAACTGCGACACCATCAAACTATGGGCCTAGTTGCGAGTCAAGGTGGACTTGCTACTAGGTCAACCACAGTCTATGATCCTAGTTGCGAGTCCAGGATGGACTTGCAATTAAGACAACTACAAAACAATGAGCTCAGTTGCGAGTTAAGTCGACTTGTAACTGGAACGAAACAAACTGCAGGCCCAGTAGTGAGTCAAGGATGGACCGGCAACCGGAATGAAAAACTAAACACAGGTCGAGTGTCGAGTCAAGGGGAACTTGCAGCTGGGAAGTAACAAACTATGACCCTAGTTGCGAGTCGAGGGTGTACTTGCAACTGAGACAACTACACAAAACTACGATACGAGTTGCCAGTCGAGTGTGGACTTGCAACTTGGACAACGAAACAAAACTACGATACGAATTGTGCGTCGTGAGGGTGGACTTGCAACTGAGACAACTACGGAACTACTAGCCTAGTTGCGAGTCAAATATTGACTTGCAACTGATATGAAACAAACTATGGGCCCACTTGTGCGACAAGGGTGGACTTGGAACCAGGAAGAAAAGGCAGCCAGGTTGCATGGTGGGGGTGGAGTTATAATTAAGTAAAGAAAAGATCACTTGACGAAAATCACAAAATCACTTGAAGAAAAAACAGGGCGAAAAAGGGACAAAGCTAGATCCGAGGTCGCTCA